>OY727106.1:54687322-55182322 GCA_963402855.1 Ormia ochracea | reverse complement strand
AGACTATAATGAGACACACAACTATAATATTTTTCTTTAAGAATTTGTACATAATTACCAAGTGACCCTCGTGTAGATGATGACCAAGATAAATTTTAGCTTTTCAAAGTCAATTTTAATCGCTATAGACTACCATGAGTCCAACCATTGGAATAGAATTCCTTCAAACAATTCATATCATCAATTATTTATTCACTTTTGGCCATTTTCCTAAAACGCTTTTCTCTTATATTTTCTTTTATATTTTCTTTTATATTTTCTCTTATATTTTCTCTTATATTTGCTCTTATTGCTCTATTGCTATCTATTTGCTCTTGTTTTTTTTTTATTTTTAAAATTTTTTTTTTTTTTTGAATGTTTTCATTAAGTTATTGCACAACCTCCGTATATTAATTTTATCTGAATTTAAACTTAATCTGCATGAATATTTAAATGCGGGAAATTTAACTTTTAACTAAATAAAAACGAAAACGAATTTATTCGTACAAAATTAAAAATGCAAATGTTAAAAATTTTTATTTATTTTATTTATATGATTAAAAATGTATAAAACACCGAAATATGTGTACAAAAATAATTAGAAAATATAATATGAAATGAAATTAATTTTAACTATGCCACATTAAACACAAAAGCGTGCATTAAATTGGAACATGACAAAAAAAAAAAAAAAATTGAATAATTAAAAATGTTTAAAAATTAGTTTGAAATTAAAATTTTAATGATTGTAATTAGAATAATAATAGCAACAATCGGCAGTTGTTGTGATGATTTTCCAGTAGCAACACATTTAGTTTATTAAAAATGATAATTAGCAGTTGGAAAATAACAAGACCATGGCAACGATTCGATACGAGTGAACACAACTGTTCGTTGTTAGCAGTGCTTTCGTTGGCATTGTGTTGCCTTTGTTATAAACTACTTGCCTATCCCTTCAAACTTTTCGTCTTTTTATGTTTAAATGAAATAGAAATGTTTATCAACATTTATTTTTATTATTTATTCACCTGTACTGTGGCCACTAGACAATAGATGTATTCACTAGCATATGCAAAAGGCATCTGCGGTAGCGTGCTACAGATGTTTTCTTGCTTTAGTTGGCAATTGAGAGTTGCCATTGTAAACGAAATAGAAAGGTCAAGTGAAAAAAGAAATCTTTTGATTTTCAAAAAACATCCTGTAGGATGTTGTCAGAAAGGAAAGTCTCGGTTCCTGGCTAGTAGGCTATAACAGCAGATCCCCATTTAGCAGTAGTCTCAAGATATTCTGCAGGAAGTTTTAGCACTACAAAGAAAAATATTATCTTTAATAAAACTAAAACGCAGCAATAAATTCAAAAATGAAATCACGGCATCTTGTAGATCATTTCTTGAACTCAATGAAATATATAAGCTATGGAGGCAACTAATTGATATAAGGAACCAAAGCCATATACTTCTTTTAAGAGCAAACGAAAATGTTGCCATTGTAGCACGTAGTGTTCGTAAAAAACGATTTTCCCCTCCACAAATGGTATTATACCATACACTATGCCATGGATAGACTTTAAGGATTTTAAAATTATGTTACCACAGGGACTGATCACTAAAAATTATGAAAATATTAAGGAAAAGTCTTTTTTGAGAATATCCCTTTATATCACCACCTCATTTCCCCATAAAGCCATTTCTGGACAAGAAATTTTAGTTGCAAACTACATGGAACCAGTAAATAATTAATAAGAAATAGAAAGTGGCATCGCCCCTCTTATCGATCACGAGATTTTATTTCATGAAAAGTTGAATGTGTATGCCAAATTTCGTATACATTTTTTTTAGTAGTTTACAAGATATTTAATATTAAAATAAAGTGGGCGTGGCAACCTCCTATTTCCAGAATTATATAAAATTTGTTCTTCAAAATACTTAATAAGAGTGCTAAAAGCTTAGTACAAATATCAAATTTCGCAGAAGTTATTTCAATATCTTTCAAGATATTTAATATTAAAGGAGAGTGGGCGTGGCACCGGCGTTTTTTCTAGAACTTCGCACCTTTGTATTACTAAAAGCTTAATACGTGTACCAAATTTCGCAGAAGTAATTGCAATATCTCTTAAGATATTTAATATTAAAATAAAGTGGGCGTGGCATGTAAAATTTGTTTCAACAAAAACTTATAAAGAATACTGAATTTCAGAAAAGTTATTTGAATAGTTTGCGATACATTTAATATAAATAAATAAAGTGGGCGTGGCAACACCTTTTTAAGATCGTATTACTTAAACTTATTACGCATGGCCGATTTTGAAAAAGTTGTTTAAATATTTGCCCACATTTTTATTATCAAAAATAAGTAGGCATGGCTCTGCCTACTTTTTTTAACCTTGGTGTTACAGATTAAAAATAAAATAGGCGAAAGTAAAAAAAGAATAAAAACGCCATTTAAATTCGAGAACAGAGTTTTACAAAAGCTTGTAATATACGAATTGCTGCATCCTGTGAATAGAAATAATGTTTACGTTATTTCCTCAAATACGTTATTGCGTGGATTTATTAAAAAATATTTTGCTTAGAAAAAATGGTTGCAAATGATTTTTCCTTGTTGACAGCTGTCATTAAGAAGGCCTTCTTCATTAAAAAATCTCTCCTGCAAAAAACTCACACTTTACCTATTAAAATAGTCGTAATGTAGATAAAGGACGATGTTATACAATTAAATTTAAAAAAAATGGATATAATTACACAGTGCTACAAGGGAAATATTACAAAGCAAGCACACTTCCATTTCATGCCTGTCTATTCAATTTTCAAAAATATAATATCGCTGTCAGATATCAGAGTATCAACATTAGACTAGTTGATAATGATTGACTTGCAAACCCATCTTATCGGCTGGCACTGATTGTCAGTGTATATAAACTCTGTACTTGCAAAAAGAGCATAAGAATTAATAATGCCATGAGCACAAAAATATGGGAAGGGGTCTACGCTTATTAAAAATGTGTTTTACTTTTTTCACTCGCCTTCTTCCGTAAGCCAAGTTTTGTATGCTTCATAGGAGGCTTTACTGATAGTGGTCGAATTCTGACCAACTAAGGACAAGCTTTGGGACAGTTAAGTGTTCCAACGACACATTATCCATTTAGCTTTCTGTCAAGAATCATACGTAAATCTCGAGAGCTAGTTGGCGTTATTCAGTGTTGTCAAGTAGAATTTTCTTTGCAAACTTATAGCAGGGTTACATTTTACTCAATATATCGGAGAATTTTAAATAAATTGTTAATTTCTAATATGCATTCTTTGCAGAAAAAAAGGGGACACAATTTAGGCCTAAATTCGGAAACAATTTAATATCCCTACTAAATAAATCTGGAAAAGCTGTAGACCTCAAAAAATTTACTGAAATTTTAAGATAATTTAGAATTAGTGGCCAGATTATTTTGATTGATAACTTGAGAGGCAAATTATGCCTACACTATGGAAACGTTGAACTGCGCAATTTATTTGTGTGTTTGAACAGGGTAGGGTCCTTTTTATACATACAAATGATCTAAATAAAAACAAAAGTATTCAGAAAAATAACTTAGAATTTTATGTCTGATACCCCAATATAACCAGCACTATTTCTTTTTTTAATTAAATATCTGGTTTCCATTTAAAGAAGTTCCGAACTCAGGTCTAGTGCAAAAATATGTTTTTTATTTAAAAGCGAAAATAGCTTAGTAGATACAGTAGTAGACAGTTAAGAATAATATTACAATTACAAATTTATTATCAATTTTATTACGAACCGCCTTAATGCGTATTGCTTGAGCCCTCCTTTTTTACAATTGACAATGCACGACACATAACTGTCACTGTCTTTTCAATACCAGTAATTTCTCAAAACACAACTTTTTTTTATTTCTTATTGTTCCCTTTAATTAGCTAAACGAAAACATGTGTGGTATGCTTTCGCTGGTAAAAGAGTAGGGTGGTGGCAGATTTTTAAGATGTAGATATATAGGTATCACTATCTGCTGCATTTGTTGTATAGAACACGATAAATTCTTTGCAACTGTTATGAAAATTATAATGAAAAAATTCGCGGAAAAGCTTTATTGGAACTTGTTAGTGAAAGCCGGTCGCTATTATTATAGCCGGTCACTGTATTGTAAAATGCTGCATGTTTCCCAAATGGCATTAAATGTAAATGTTCCGTTTTGGCGTTTTTAAAGTCAGCCACTCCTGAGCTTGACTTTTGAAAGTTCTGAAAATTTGTTCCCTAATCAGTATCTTCGGGTTATGGGCGCATCAATTGCTTATCGCGTCATGACATTTGCGTCACCTTGTACAATATAAGATAAAATTTTCCTTTGGCAAATTCGCTTCATTATTAACAATATTATTATTATTATTATTTTTTTTTTTTGATTAAAATTACAATATATTTTCTAAGTACCAGGGGTTTTAAAAGAGAGATTTATTTCAGATTCACTACAACAAAAAAAATCTCTGCAAATAAAATGGGGAATTTATTTCTTAAACCTACACGTTTATGGTAGCTATAGTGTCGAACAGTAAGATTTCTAATGGCGGTTCAGAAGGTTCACTCAGTCATGGCTTTGGCGACTTTATGCCATTAAAAAAATGGGTCATAAAAGTTTAATCAGGACAGCGAAGAGACCAGCTTAGTTCACCTCTTCATACCATTAATTTAAACGGGCAAATAATTTATGTTGTTTAAGCAGTCAAATAAAAAGAAATTTAAACCTTCTTTTGTGACACCTTGTATCTGAATGTTTTTTTTTTTGGAACTTTCTGAATTTGCTTAACACCTTTTTTAATAAAAAAAAATATGTTTATTTAAAAAGCTTTATCACTACCAAAATCATTTTAATATTATATATGAAGATGTTGTTAATTCATTATTGGTTTGGCCCACGGACCAATTATATACTTTTATCAGATGTTATAGGAATGTGGTTTATGTAGATATACTTGTAGATATGCAGTAAGCACCCCCACTATGGACATGAAAAATCGGTTAGGCGAAATTATTTATCGTCTTTTAAGTATCAAATGTTAATCTTGCTCCATATCCATCAGTTCAAAGCCTTTTAGGTGTTGCAAAATAAATTTAACTTTTAGGCATTAAAATTAAATTAAAAATACTTTCATTAAAGGATATAGAGCAAAATGATTAAGTACTGTTTTGCTCTATCTGTTTAAAAAAAATGTACAAAATAAGTTTTGGCACTGTTTTGCCTCATTTCCCATTAGAGACATACAAAAAACACCACGATGTCAGTTAAGCAATCGCCGCATGGTTTACTCTGCATTCTGTATGCGTATGCGGCACAAAACGATGTTGTAAATTATGAAACCAGCTTTGCTGTAACTGCTCGTTGGTAAGAAAAATCGTTTACAAACCTACGCAAAGCAAAAGCTAAACAACAAGCTCTCAAATTTTATTTATTTTCATTCAAAGCACAACTGATTACAGAATTTCTCTTTTTCTAAGTTAAATGTCTATAAAAAACCAGCCACCACAGGAAAATATATAAAATAAATTTTCTTAAAAAAGTTCTATTAATTGGAATGAAAAAAAATAAAAAAAAAAAAATAACAGAAAATAAACTAAAAGTGCAATTCAAATATTTAAATGTGTTGAAAAAAATGCATGAAATGGAAGTTAAAAATATAAAAATATTTATTTAAGCAAAAAAGTTTTAAGTAGAAAATTGCTGCTCTTGTTATTTCAAGTCTAGTGGAACTTATTAATAATTTTTAATTTCCTTGATGACTAGAAAACTTCTAACAAACTTCAAGCGCAGCAATTTAAGACCAACTAAAACTAATTTCTGTTCACCTTAACATTTTGAATTTTACGGCAATTTTTCCCTTTTTCGATATGACTTGTCTTTGTTTCCTTCATTTTGAGGTAAATAACAACAAGGACAACTTTATGAAATAATTGCAAGCAGGATATACAGTGTTTGGTATTTAAATAAAACTTTTTTTTTTATATTATTTTGCATAAATCTTCTGTACTGTGTTGTTATTACAGAATACAATTTTTTTTTTTTACTCAGCCATGACAAAAATAAAATGGTGGGCAAACTTTCTTAAAAGGCGCCAGTGAATTTGATGGTTAAAGGATAGAAAAGTTGCAATTAAAGTTGTCAAGTTTCAAAGGACACGTTTTGGTGGATTTTTATTTATGGTTGGTAGAATGACAGCTAAACAAATGATATTATGCCTTTTAGTAAGCTTCTTCTATATAACTGAACGCAGTACACAATAATGCACATTGCATTATAAAAATATATGCATTTTTGGGCAAAAATCGTCATTCCTTAAAAACGTCCGTTTCTGTATTTTTTAATGAAAAACTTGCGTTTTTATTGGTCTTGTATGCTTATTCTATGTTTTCAAATGTTTAAAATATATTTTTGCTAATAATAAAGGACAAAAAATTTTTTCGATTTTTGAGTATATTTCAATTTTTGATAAGGGTACCCCCTTGGTAATTTTGGACAAAAACCGTCAAATTTTGAAAACGTCCGTTTCTGTATTTTTTTAATGAAAAACTTGCGTTTTTATTGGTCTTGTTTATTATTATTCTATGTTATCAAATGTTTAAAATATATTTTTGCTAATAATAAAGGCCAAAAAATTTTTTCGATTTTTGGAAAAATTTTCTGTTTTTGATAAGGGTACCCCCTTGGTAATTTTGGACAAAAATCGTCATTCCTTAAAAACGTCCGTTTCTGTATTTTTTAATGAAAAACTTGCGTTTTTATTGGTCTTGTATGCTTATTCTATGTTTTCAAATGTTTAAAATATATTTTTGCTAATAATAAAGGACAAAAAATTTTTTCGATTTTTGGAAAAATTTTCTGTTTTTGATAAGGGTACCCCCTTGGTAATTTTGGACAAAAATCGTCATTCCTTAAAAACGTCCGTTTCTGTATTTTTTAATGAAAAACTTGCGTTTTTATTGGTCTTGTATGCTTATTCTATGTTTTCAAATGTTTAAAATATATTTTTGCTAATAATAAAGGCCAAAAAATTTTTTCGATTTTTGGAAAAATTTTCTGTTTTTGATAAGGGTACCCCCTTGGTAATTTTGGACAAAAATCGTCATTCCTTAAAAACGTCCGTTTCTGTATTTTTTAATGAAAAACTTGCGTTTTTATTGGTCTTGTATGCTTATTCTATGTTTTCAAATGTTTAAAATATATTTTTGCTAATAATAAAGGACAAAAAATTTTTTCGATTTTTGGAAAAATTTTCTGTTTTTGATAAGGGTACCCCCTTGGTAATTTTGGACAAAAATCGTCATTCCTTAAAAACGTCCGTTTCTGTATTTTTTAATGAAAAACTTGCGTTTTTATTGGTCTTGTATGCTTATTCTATGTTTTCAAATGTTTAAAATATATTTTTGCTAATAATAAAGGCCAAAAAATTTTTTCGATTTTTGGAAAAATTTTCTGTTTTTGATAAGGGTACCCCCTTGGTAATTTTGGACAAAAATCGTCATTCCTTAAAAACGTCCGTTTCTGTATTTTTTAATGAAAAACTTGCGTTTTTATTGGTCTTGTATGCTTATTCTATGTTTTCAAATGTTTAAAATATATTTTTGCTAATAATAAAGGCCAAAAAATTTTTTCGATTTTTGGAAAAATTTTCTGTTTTTGGTAAGGGTACCCCCTTGGTAATTTTGGACAAAAATCGTCATTCCTTAAAAACGTCCGTTTCTGTATTTTTTAATGAAAAACTTACGTTTTTATTGGTCTTGTATGCTTATTCTATGTTTTCAAATGTTTAAAATATATTTTTGCTAATAATAAAGGCCAAAAAATTTTTTCGATTTTTGGAAAAATTTTCTGTTTTTGATAAGGGTACCCCCTTGGTAATTTTGGACAAAAATCGTCATTCCTTAAAAACGTCCGTTTCTGTATTTTTTAATGAAAAACTTGCGTTTTTATTGGTCTTGTATGCTTATTCTATGTTTTCAAATGTTTAAAATATATTTTTGCTAATAATAAAGGCCAAAAAATTTTTTCGATTTTTGGAAAAATTTTCTGTTTTTGATAAGGGTACCCCCTTGGTAATTTTGGACAAAAATCGTCATTCCTTAAAAACGTCCGTTTCTGTATTTTTTAATGAAAAACTTACGTTTTTATTGGTCTTGTATGCTTATTCTATGTTTTCAAATGTTTAAAATATATTTTTGCTAATAATAAAGGCCAAAAAATTTTTTCGATTTTTGGAAAAATTTTCTGTTTTTGATAAGGGTACCCCCTTGGTAATTTTGGACAAAAATCGTCATTCCTTAAAAACGTCCGTTTCTGTATTTTTTAATGAAAAACTTGCGTTTTTATTGGTCTTGTATGCTTATTCTATGTTTTCAAATGTTTAAAATATATTTTTGCTAATAATAAAGGCCAAAAAATTTTTTTGATTTTTGGAAAAATTTTCTGTTTTTGATAAGGGTACCCCCTTGGTAATTTTGGACAAAAATCGTCATTCCTTAAAAACGTCCGTTTCTGTATTTTTTAATGACAAACTTGCGTTTTTATTGGTCTTGTATGCTTATTCAATGTTTTCAAATGTTTAAAATATCTTTTTTCTAATAATAAAGGACAAAAAATTTTTTCGATTTTTGGGTATATTTCACTTTTTGGTAATTTTGGACAAAAATCGTCAAATTTTGAAAACGTCTGTTTCTGTATTTTTTAATGACAAACTTGCGTTTTTATTGGTCTTGTATGCGTATTCTATGTTTTCAAATGTTTAAAATATATTTTTGCTAATAATAAAGGCCAAAAAATTTTTTCGATTTTTGGAAAAATTTTCTGTTTTTGATAAGGGTACCCCCTTGGTAATTTTGGACAAAAATCGTCATTCCTTAAAAACGTCCGTTTCTGTATTTTTTAATGAAAAACTTGCGTTTTTATTGGTCTTGTATGCGTATTCTATGTTTTCAAATGTTTAAAATATATTTTTGCTAATAATAAAGAAAAAAAATATTTTTCGAGATTTGGATATATTTCAATTTTTAATAATTGAAATTGGACAAAACTTTGTATTTTTGAACAAAAATCGTCAAATTTTGAAAATGTCCGTTTGGGTATTTTTGAATGAAAAACTTGCGTTTTTTCTGCTCTTGCATTTTTATTTTATGTTTTCAAATGTGTAAAACAGATTTTTGTTAAAAATAAAGGAAAAACAATTTTTTCTATTTTTGGAAGAATTTTCATTTTTTAGATAAGGCGGTACCCTTTGCATTTTATAATGAAAAAGTTGCGTTTTTCGATTTTTGGAAGAATTTTCATTTTTTTTTTTTTCTTGTACTTGTCCCACCGCAGATTGCGCATGATAGATCAATAATTAATTTTTTTGGACAGTCTTTAGCAGTAATTTTTAGGAATACATTCGTTCTACTCCCAAAAAGAGAATTAAAAAAGGACAGATGCTAAATAATAAATAAAAAATAATTTGGAAAATAATTTTATAAAATCGTAAAATTTTGAAAACTTTCATTTGTGTATTTTTTAAATGTTTAAATTATATTAATGCAGCGAACTGTGAATACCCCCATTATACCCCATTAATTAGAAGTATTAGATAAACTTGTGTTATAATGGCATTGGGCAAGTGTAGATTTGCGTTATTGCTAAAAAAAAATGTAACAACTCTGGTTTGGTTGCCTCTGGCCTGCGATTCCAATATTTTTTTTCAGCGGCCAGCGTTGTAACTGATACGACAGCTCAGATACAAAAGCAGTTGATATGCAGGATCATACACAATGGGTCAAGGTGTATATTTCTTCTACCCTAGGCAAGAGCAGCTATCAAAAAGTATTCGTTTTCATTAATTAAGCTTAAGATCTTTTTTATATATTTATTTATGTTGTAATCCATCTACTATCTGCTTTTACTAATTTATTATGCAACCGAAATTATTGTCCTTTTCAATTAACTTTGACTTTTGAATCCTTCTTAATAATTTTGTTCACATTGTGAATATAAAACCGTAATACCTGTTCTAATATTAATAACAATGTGTCACTTTTTCTAATACCTGTGCAGGCATGCGTAACGTCACTCTGGAAAACAGAAAAAAAAAATTAAAAAAGTTACTAGTGGCACTTATTAAACTGATATTCCCTCGCCACATTTTATTCAAGTTTTATTATATATTTAGTTTTGGTAATACGACATGACTATTGCGACAGACAAATAGACATCAGTTAGCCAGCAAGCCAGCCAGCAAGGCAGCAAGGCAGCAAGGCAGCCAGGCAGCCAATGGCTGACAACCCCAAAGTGTTTGAATGACAAAATGCAGGGGAAAAATTCGCACGTGTTTGAGTTTATCTGTGAAACGTGCTCAAAATGTGTGCTGGAAACAACTACTGGCTTACAATACTCGTATAGAAAGCATAGGACAATAGCAAATATCATGTACAATTACAAGAATTGCTCGTAGTTTAATGTTTTCTTTTTTTGTTCTGTTGTGTTCCAGCTAATGGAAAAAGGGGGTCTTGGGGTAGTTCGTAGTTCATTTAGTTTTAATGCATGCACATCAACGTTTAATTGAATGCAATTATATTATCACAGGAAAATAATTCAATGCTGGTGGTAATAGAATAGAATAGGAGGAGAAATTGTGGTATGAAATCACAAAATATTGGGGAGTTCTGTAAAATAATGACCTCACTTTGACCACTTTATGAATTATTCCCCCTCAAACAAGTTTCCTGTCACTGGCAGGTAAATAATTATTTAAATTATTTATTATGAAATAATTTTATTAATAAAACTCTCTATATTTAATTTAACAAAATAATTTTTCAAAATTGGAAGAATATTGATAACTTCCTGTGGAAAAAAAATAAAAACTACTTTTCAAGGCTCATAGCTCTATCGGGGACAAAAATGCAACTGTAACATCTCCTCTAATAATATACTAAAACATGTTTTTATATCGTACCTGAAATTTCCAAGACATGGAAAAATTATCTTTAGAAACCAACCAAACCCTCTACCCTTGCTAATCAATGTAAACATAGGTAACCCCTGCTTCCAGAAATTATACTGGGCTCTACAACTTTATCTGAAATGTTTTCGTAAAAGGAGGAGAAAAGTAAACCTATTTTCCACAGCATATACTAGAAACTTAGCACAACATGTGTAAAGGCCCATCCGTCATTGGCCTATTATTAATTAAAAGTTATTCTCTAATGACTTAAATAACTAAAAAATAATTTTTATTTTTTTTTTAAGATTTATAACTTTTATAAAATAAATTCTTAATAAAAATAAGAATAATAAGAATATTCTTTTCTTTTATTTCTTATATTATATTAATAATAATATAATATTTCTTTTTTATAATATTTCTTATTTTATAATATTTCTTTTTTTTTATCTTCTCAAAATATCAAATATCTATTATATAATATATATATGTACGATTCATTTACACGAAAATCTGTGATGATTCAAGTCTAGTTGGAAAAATCGCATCATAATTATCGCATCAGTATTACTCAAATATGATGCTTAAACTAAATGCAACTCTGAACGCATTAAAATTATCATTCCAAGCAATTTTTATATAAAGTTGTAAAAAAATCTGTTCAAAGCAAAATTTTTAGGCCCCACTATAATACTTTTTTGGCAGGCATGTCACATTTGAAAAATCTTACGATTGTGTAGAAAAGGCCTTCAGTATTACGCAGAAGAGTTGCCGGTGTTGTACAACAAATGTAATGTAAACAGTTAAAAAAAATTATATTAAAAAAAAAATAGTAAATAAAATGAAAAGGAAAAAAATAAAATGAATGAATTAAAATGAAATAATAAAAAATTAATCTTTAGTAAAAAACTAAAGATTTTAGTTAGAAAAAAAGAAAAAGAAAACGGCAACTCTGCTTATGTCATCCTTTACTGAACGGCAAAATCGATGTTGCCTTTCAATATCTCGTTTATATATCTCGTTTTTTACTTTATTTTATTTAAAATATTATTTTACAAGACAATCTAATTAAATTTAAAGCTCTCCTGTAAGCTTTATCCTGTGAGCAGGAACATAATACTATTCCCTCATCTATGCATATCAATCTTACTATCCTCGAGGAGTAGACAGGACGCTTTAAAACGTATTTTAAAGTATTTCAGTTTTTAAGTTGTATTTGCACGTACAAAATTAAAACACTCCCGACCCAGAACTGTGTAATATGACGACCGATTAAATCAATTTTCACTTTAAATGGATTGTTTATATTCCATTTCATTTTCTGCTTCAATAGACTTTTTGCCATTCACAAATTATGTTTCTATTAAATTTTTGCCAATCATTGCTTTTCTTATTCAGTTTTAATGATCTCAATGCTGGCATGTTGGGCTCCTCGTAATACCAAGTTTTTGGCATTGTATTTCAATAGACTGTTCATAAATATAAATACATATAAATGTGTGAGTGTGTATGGGTCGTGTGGGGGAGTATGAGCTTTCGCTGCAATGATTTCAGGGATGTTTCCCTGTATTTGATTTCGTTTACGTTATTAAGCCATTGCGTCTGTTTTTCACTTGCAATTGATTGATTCGTTGCGGTTATTAAGTGCAGTAATAGCAGCAGTTGTGGTGTCAATAAGAAGTGGGTTTGAGCGCGTGTTATAGATGAACAGGAATGGGCAATTTGGGGTGCCAGTTGCAAAATATTTAATGAACCGACTTTTAGTCTCGAAAAATATTGAATTTTTAACTCTTTCAAAAGAAAGTTCATATTTGAGGGGAAAAAGTAAATATGATTGCTTTAAATGCTGTTTAAATTCTATTTGCTTATGCCCCTTTATCGCCAACAGCTAGAGCCCTTTCCTCACCCAATGTCTGGCTTAGAGTTACTGATACAACGACATAGAATTTTATGGTATCAAACTATTTGCCACTTTCCTTGAGGAAACTATTTTCTGGGCCTATCACAAATATAATTCAGAAATGGCTATTACACATATGCGAGGATAGTGTGATCCTTTTCAATAATTTCAATTAATTGCAAAGCTCAAATTAGTTACTTAGAAGGATGTATCAAAATATAGCCAAAATCATCGCAATCGGAAATACAAATAAAATTCAGAAATGAATTAATTTTGTTTATTTATATATTTTTTTAATGAAATTTTCGTTATAGTTTTCAGTAAAAGCTTTTATGGTCATGTTAGACCACTTTGATCTGTCATTGTTGTGGTTGGCATTTTTTCCTTTAGCAAGAAAAATGATTCAATATTTTTTTTAATATTCATTTAAAAACAGAAACATAATAAAAAAATTATAAATATTTATTTATTTATTTACCAAATATTACAATTAAATGAATATAATTGCAATATCTATAGAAGCACTGGCTACTGAGGCCCTTGGCTTCTGGCTCCTCGGGGAATTGAACCGCTGACACCTGCGTGACAGGCGGGTATTAAAATTATAAATCGAGGGGCTTAAAATTATAAATAAATAAATATTAAATAGATAAAAAATAAAGATTGAAAAAGAAATATTTTATAATAAAAAAAATATTGTGAAAATGTTGTTTTTTTTATTTAAACTTTTTATCTTAAAGAAAATTATTTTTTTAATTTTAAAGATGATAAATATTAATATAAAAAATTAAACAAACTTTAGTTCCCCAACTCAATGTATGAATATGAAGACTAATAATTTTCCAAATAATTTTTCTATATTTTATAATAATTAAATTATTTTAATTTGTTTAATTGTTCACTGAGATATTGAACTCAAATCAGATTAAATAATTTCTATCACAAAATTAAAATTTTTGCCAGCTTCTTTTTACAGAGCGGGGCAATACGTACGATAATTTTAAAGGTGGAATATACTTTGCTGACTAAAAGCAACCCTGTCACCACAGTAAATGGTAGCAGCCGCAGTATTGTGGCGTAGACTCTGCTTTGCTATTTTTGAAAGCCATTTTTTGTGGGAAATACTGCCATAGAAATCCATTGCTGATGAGTGCATGTGTTCAGACTTATATTATCAGCGAAGTGGCCAGTGAAAATGCCTTTACCATCCCAACATTTGAAAAGCAATTAAGGTAAAATATACCAAAAGCTTTGAGGAAAACTTTTAACGTTATTGGAAATCGAACTCACATTCTTAGTCCTTTGCTGTTAACGAGCCAACATGTTCAAGTAACGTCATACTTTTATTTCAAAGAATGAAAGATTTAATGGTGGCGAAGTGTATATATATGCTTTCTCACTCACACCGCCTGGTGCTGGATGTAGCACTTCTCTGTTTTAAAGCATTTTACACTTCAATGCATTTTAATGCTTAAGCTGCGATTTCTCTCTTATTGCCGTTGTAGTGAACGGTCAGTCTAGGGCTTTTAAAGGTCTGATTGCATTAGAAGCAGTAAATTCTACTGAAAGCATTATCATTACTTTCAGTTTTATTTAATTGGGCGGTGAAGGGACGCTGCCCACTCTTGCACATTGTTAAATCAAATAAAAGGGCGGTTGTATGGATGCCTGGTCGTATAATTTAGTTTTGCAAATTTATCTAAGGAATGGGTGTACTGCTGGTCTTGGCCATTGTTTTGTTGAATTGCTTAACTAATTGCTGTTTATTCTTAAATAATTTCACAAGTATTGCAAGTCTCTTAAACAAAAATGTTTCTGCACAATTTGAAAAAGAAATCTATTTGATGGATTTACCGATTACATTGATTTGTTAAATGCGATTAAAGTCGACTAAAGTTAATTTAAGTATTTTGTTAGAGAAGGATAAGAGAAATAACTAAACAAAAATAGTGTGTATGATTTAAGTTTAAGAAATATTGAATGATTTAAAAATTATTTTTTTCAAATTAAATTTATTTAATTATATGTATTAAAATTTTTTTCTTTTTCCAGGTAAGTTACTCAGTTGCTTCCATGCGTTTGCCAGGTAATTTTTAATAAAATAAATTTTTATAAAACTGTACATGGTACTGCTCATGGAGGGTCTTAGCTTTGGGCGGGTTTTGGTGTATATATTATGAACCTATTGAAACCGTCCAAAACTGAGGCCTTTTTTGATGCCATCAAATACCGCCTAATAATAGAAATTAATAGTTTTTAGTTATTTATTTTTTATAAAATTAAATTGCAATTGAAAATTGTTAAAATTTAAATAGAAAACCAGAGTTTGCAATTTAATAAAAATAAAAGCAATTAATTAATTCACACAAATGTCCCGCATTTATAATTACTAAATGTCATAAACTGTAAACAGGATATTGTAAATTTTATTTATATTAACTTGTTTATGGCAATTCTTTACTATCACAAACTATTTAATTTTAGTGTTTGTAAAAGATATTTTTTCAAAGGATTTCATTTGAAACAAAATGAAAGTAAAATAAATTTACATTTTAAAACATTAACGATAATAGACAATAGAACAATTCAAGGGATTCTGCCCACTTGTAGCCCGCCCGCTTGCAGTACGTGTTCACTGCTTAACTTGCGTCCTTCTTTAAGGAATTTTCATTTCATCTCAACAGTTCTCATATCACCATCATTCTCGCACACTCCTACATGTACCGATTAGTATCTTTTTTTATAATATTTCTTAAAAAAATAATGGAAATACAAGAGATTATTAACAAGCGTTTTGGAAAATTACTTTCTATACAATTTAGTATTTGTGAGTACAGTGTAATCTCCGCTAACACTGAAATTTGAAGTCTCTATGGACCATGAAATAAAAGGTTTATTTCAAAGCGAATTGATAACAAGTAAAATTGCCGAATTTCATATACTCTTCTCCATTGGGTTGTGCACACCCACTAACTAAACTCACAAAACACAAGCCTCCTGGGTTTGATACGCAGGTTGGCCTTAAAAATATAATAAAAATTTAATCTTCATTTTATGTTGTTATTTTTTCCTTATTTATAATTTAATTAATTTTATTACTCTTACTTAGATCAGAAAGAGATAGAAAGCAGAAAAAAAGAGAAAAAATGTACAAGTAAATATTTCTTACTTTTTTTTAAAAAAAAAATTAAATTCCTGATGAAGAGCAGCAGAGCTTTTTCAAAATATGGAACATCTTTTTTTATTTAAAAGAAAAACTAGTGGAGTGGACCCGAAGCCGGATTATGTAATCCTAATTAATATAATAATTAATTTTCAAAGTTCCAAAAAGTGTTAAGGAAATAAATAGCGAGTGTCATACAATAGTTGTCATCAATTGATCTTGTTAGGCATCAATTTTAGTTTGAAGGACGATGTATGAAAAATTTTTTTTGGCTATATTGCTTTTATTTATGACCTCTTTTTGCTTTTTTGTGGTAAAGGATAAAATAGATAAAATCAATTGATCTGGTAGGCATCAATTTTAGTTTAAAGGACGATGTATGAAAAATTTTTTTTGGCTATATTGCTTTTATTTATGACCTCTTTTTGCTTTTTTGTGGTAAAGGATATAAAGGATAAAATAGATTGCCCAGCTGATAACTTTCTGTTGTTGCAGGCCACACGAATACAACATTTCAAATCTCGGTTTGCTACCGTGGTAGCTCTACAGCCAGCCATGTTACACATTATTTTTTAATAATTTCGTATTTAAGGAAATATTTAAATTATTTAAATACACTTATTATAAACAAAACTATTAAAAAATTTTCTGGATTGCTAATTAATTTATAGTATTAATTTTGTGTTGTCATCAGCTGTTAAATATGTAAAATCGTAAAATATATAAATTGTTATGTAGTGCTCTGGCAGAAACATTTTTATTCATTGCCGTTCATATAAATGGAAATTAGCATCAGTTGCCCACAGGCTAAATGATGATCGTGTAGCCTTGTAGTCGCATTGTAGCGATAACCATGATTTTCATTTCTACATGTATATTTCTTTTTGACAGGTTGTAGTCGGTAATCTGTAGTGGCAAGTGTAATTAACTGTCAAAATGTAAAACTTATTATCCTTTTTCTAGCCAAAAATTGTCATTATAAAATATTAACTTTGAAAATATTTCTTAAACTTTGTCTCATAATATTTGACTGCTGCCACAATCGCTCCCTGTATCTCTACACCTCTCTCAGTTTTCACTCTCTCTCTCTCTCTCTCTCTCTGTCACTGTCTGTTCAAAACTTTATTTTTAAATAATCGATTTTATTGAAAAATTTGTCAAGACAGTAAAGCAAGAAACTAACAAGCAAAACAAATTTGTATCTACTCGTACTCGTATCTGAGTTGTAAACAGACAAAAGAGAAGAAATCTTTAGGAAACTGCAGTAAACGTCAATTCAAAACAATAAAGACATTTCAAATCATGAGGCAATTGAGTGGAATGCTTAAGCAGTTTTATACGATGATGATGATAATGAGGATGATGATGATGATGATCAACAATAACAACAATTGATGAAGTCAAAAAGTAACTGCAACAAAAAGATTTTTCAATATTAAGAAAACATAAATCTTTTCCAAAGAAAATACAGTAGTACGTTTGTATGTAAGAATGTATAAGTGAGTGTACAAACAAACATGGCAAAGAAGTTAAATACAGTTTACAAGGAGGACATAAGTAAGTTAAGCAAATATTGAATAAAGAAAAGTTTGATTGCTTAAACTTATAAAATAAAGCTTTTATAAAAAGTAAATTAAGCTAAGCAAATTTATATTCATTGCGAAGTTCAAGGGAACGAAATAAACTGGCAATAAAATTAATAATAAAACAAATTTTTTTAAATTCTCTTATTTTGCTTTTTTAATTTTAATGTATGTGTATGTGTGTGTGTGTGTTTTTTTTTTTTTGTAATTAATTATAGTTTTTAAAATACTTATTGTAAAACAAAATGGTCTTGATTATAACTTACAAAAATTAATTCAAATGTCTGCTTGAACACAATGGGAGCAGCAGGCAGCCGTCTACAGTTTAACGTAGTTCTACAATTTGTCAAATATGGTACGTCCGCTCGCAAAATGAATTTATATAGGTGATTTTTCTAGATTTTGTATAGGTTATGCAATTGGCCGAAGTTTATGAAAATTTTCTTTAAATAATCATTTCCATGCCATTAGAGTTGCATTCGCTAAAGTCAGAGGGATAAAAAAATGATTTCTCCATCAGTTTTCTATTATAATGTAACACCCACAATGGCAATTTAAAACGACTTATGCAAATAGAATAAAATTACAGAAAATGTACATATGATTGAATCCTACTGTGCAGGATAATAAATAAAAATAGACAAACTTTTTTCAATTTTCAAATTTTTGTTTCAGAAACTGTTTTGACTTTTGCCTTGCAGTTCATTTGCTTGGTAACTCTGACATTTTGCTACCTTCTCCCCATTTTTTATGGTATACGCGACTTTGTACTGCTGGTCCTTCTAAATTAATTTTTATTTTCATAGCTGACAATCAACAGATTCTGACAAAAAGATTCTCCTATTGTAATAATAATAGTAACGCATAATTTTATTTACGCATTTAGTATACACAATTCATTACAATTTAGCTGCTTTCAAAATTACCAACTGACCAATAAAGCGACAAATGCACTTGGCGATTTTTGTAGTTGTGTAGACGTGTAGCATGTCAAACTACATGGTTTTAATTCGAATGAAAAAAATAGCATGAATCTGACATTCTTTGCAAAATCTAATTTATTTAGTGCAAGAACGTTCCAAAAAAATTATGGCTTATTAAACTATTTAATTGTTAATTTCAAAAAATTTATCCTTTTTTTGAGTAAAGAAATTTCCCTAAATAGTTTCCTTTGGATAGTTTACTTTTTTTTCACGCAGAATGTAAATCTAAAATCGTATTAAAAAAAAGTTACAGCGATTGAGATTAAAAATTTTTTTTATAGATAAAATTAAAATTTTTCCAAATTGGGCATCGTTACCTTTTATAAAACCGGTCATTTCATTCTGCTATAAAAAATTATACTTATTTAAAGGTTTTGCTTTGCAAATTCTCATAAAAATTTGCTCAAAGTAACAATAATAATAACGAAATTGTTAATAACTAAATTTGGTTGTAAAGCAATTGTATGCTTTATGCAAAAAGGGCGCAGAATAAAAACCAAATTGCCATAATTTATAGCAAATAGATTTTATAAATAATATAAAAAAATTTATGTATGACTTTAAGAATGACTTTTTACAGGCAGAAGGCAATGTAAAGGGCCTTGGAGTTCAAAGTTTTAATATTCATGTACATGCATATGTTTTGTTATATATCCTTGCTGTACTGCCACCCATCCAATTTAATACAAAAACTGATTCAACTTTCTTTATAAAAGAGGACAACAAGATATACACACACATCTAAACAGCATGCCAAGTCCCATGAATGCTTTTATATTTTTGGTAATAAAACATTGAATTCTGGTTCAATGTAGATATGGGCTTGTAGTGCTCAGCACTATAAAGGTGGGAAAGGAAAAGGTGCACATTTCAGCACGAGTATGAGGGGTGAAAGAAAATGCATCATATTTAATAGGATTTAAACATTCATATCTTTGCATATGTGTATATATACATATATGTATATATGTATGTATGTATGAATATGCAAACAAATACCATGTACATACAATTTTAACTCATACTCTTACAACAACTCATACTTCTATATACATACATACATATGTACATAAAACTATGCAAATCTATGGAAATTCATACCTACATATATATATATACATACAAATGGATGTACATACATATGTATGAACAACATTGAACATTCATTTTTATATGTATGTACATACATATAAGTAGGTGTGTATATACATTCGTATCTACACACATATGTATATGTAAATAAAGTGATTATAATAATAAGATTTTATATTCCCTTTTAGTTGCATAAAAAATTTATTATAAAAAACTCATCCAAGAAGAATTTATGACAATGTGGCAGCATAAAAACTGGCCATAAAAATACATGCAATTTGATTTTTTGCCGTGGTATGCTGTTTGTAAACACATAAAAAACGTCAATTGTTCTTATGCCGGCACCTTGTTATAAATTCGCCTTGACCTCGTCGCAACGTTTTCTTAAGGCCTCGTACCACTTACTCCCTGTCCACATTGCAATTTTGTTGCAGCAATTTTTGTTTGTTTTAGGTGAGAGGGGTACGATACTCTGCAGCCCTCCTTAAGCTGCTCACCCCTCTCACCATTAACAACCAAAAATTTCTGCAACAAAATTGCAATGTGGACAGGGAGTTACTACACAAGAACTGGCATCGAAATGGCATTGCTGCTACCATACTATCATTTCAATGTGATGCAGAAAGAAATGTTTTGTGGTTACACATTTTGTTTTGGTGCTGTAAAAAGGGGATAATGCAGTTTTAAAAAAATATTAGAAAAATAATTTTGCAATAAATTTTTCCTAAGTTTTCCTTCTTTTGCGTGCTGTTTTGTTATCTTGTTTTCTTGCATTAAAAGCAACTCTGATCGCACGAAAACTATAATTTTTTGGAAATTTTTATAAACATTTGCATATCATACGAATGTCAAAATAATCACACATTTTAACAATCTATCTAACACACACAATTTATTTAACACACTATTTAATTCTTTTTCTATCTTCCTCGCTCATCAACTCTTTCATTCAAAACACTGTTTGCCAATATAATACTTCTTGTGGGATAACGGAAACTGTTAAAACAAAAAAAAAAACACTCACACATTATCACCAAGTATTTCAGTGTTACCAGCAGCCTAATTCACAATCACAAATAATAAATAATAATCACATGAGCCAATTAAACCTGTTAACAAGATAAGTGTTTACTTTATAAATATATAAGAAATATATTTACCGGAGATGAGTTTTAGGCCAAAACGAAAGCAAAGTGAATAATTTAATATAAGGGAACTCTTTTCCTACAATCAGCATAGTGATGGGAGAATTGATCATTTCGCAATACCCAACAAAAACTAAAGATAATGAAAATATTGTGTCACAAACTAAATTTGATCTAAATAAAAAAGTGCTGCTGGTCGGGAGTACAAAAAAAAAATTTTTTTCAAATACCTTACAAAAACTGTTATTAACTTTTGTATTTAAGTACATATGTATGTAAGGATATATCGTTTGTTTCTTGTAGAAAAGCAAAAAAAACTCGCATTTTTTGTAAAGGAACTTTTTCCCATTTTTAGTAAAAAATTTAAATGCTGAAATCGCTAAAAAAAACTAACAATAAATAATAAATTTTAATATTATAATATAAAATATATATTATGAGTTTTATATATATAATGATAATAATAATAATAATAATAATAATAGTAATAATTTTAATAATAAATAATAAACAATAACAATAATAAAAGATATATGTATAAGATTATAATTGTTGTAAGGTATCATATATAGGGCATTAATACCCTTCACCTCTGCAATTCAGTTATAGAGAAAAGTATATATTTGGGCTTAAGTGTTGTAAAATAAAAAATATATATATTTTGAATTAGGCCTAATCTGAGTCTAAAGAAAGTTCATAACTTTTTTCCTTATAGTGAGAAGTATTTTTAATTCAAGTAAATCATAATTAAGCACTTAATTCCTTATGGAATAAATGAGATACTGATAGATTTGTTGTTTGTTACGCTAATTACTGCAGTAACTGCCACATAGGCATATACATACTTTTGTATGCGAAATATTTACATTTTTTTATTGCTTTGTAAAAAAATGGATTGTCAATATGGAAATGTGGTACTTTAGTATTTCTACTTGTTCCAATTCGTTGAAATTATAGGAAAATTTTGCTTTAATTTTTTTTTTAAATATATACATATGTATGTACGTATGTATATGTATATGAATTGTACAATGACTTTTATTTGATCCATAACTGTTTTATCTTTTTGCGAAAAGAAAACGATTAGTAACTAGGTTTACACATGTGTACAATAATGTTCTCTACAAAATCGTTTCTATAGCTATGCTGAAGTGAATTTTACTTTTTTTTACCTTTTTTCCTGTTGTACTTTCGAAATTGTGAAACAAGAACCTTCACATGTACACATGTATGGATGTGAATGCGTGTGTGCTATATCGAAATTGTTAAATTGCATATTGATAAAATATAAAATAATTTAAAACTAAAATAATAGATAGTAAGTTTGAAGTATTAAATTCCCAACAAATTTTATGTATTCTGTGTGTAGATTTATAACCTCTTAAAGCCAATAGTTGCCATTATTCATAAAAAATGTTTAAATATCGTAAATGTTTAATATTGCCATAATTGAAGTCTGGCAACATTGATTATAATATTTGTTAAAATTCCAGTGAACTCAAAATTTCTATTCCATCGTTTCTTTAACATTCTTTTGCATATTCCATTGCCTCTTGTATAAAAACGATTGCGGTTCATTTCAAGCGTTATTGCGTGATCGATGGTTATTGAAGTCGTGTAAAATTGAGTGGATTCGAACTGATTGTTTATATTTTGTATTTTTAAATATAAATAAAATAATTAATTTTTTTGCGAGTAAATTAAATTGTGAAAAAGTAAAGTTAAAAAGAAAATAATTTGTGGAAATATGGTGTTCCTTAACAAAGTAGTGCGGTGGTGCAATTCATATTTTGAGCAATTGCCACTGAGTTTCAAATGCAGGTAAATTTTTTTAATAAATTTTTATTAAACAAAATTAATTGTCTATAATTTACATGGTTTAATTAGTAGCAAGAAATTTGTCTTAAGTAACTCATTTTATAACGGTATTATTTTTCTAAATGTGTATGCATACATACATTTTTGTGGATATACCTACATATGTATGTATGTGTATGTGTATACATTGTATATCTGACAGTTAAAAAAATGTTTTTAAGGTTTTAATTCAAAATGTTTTAAAAGAATGTGCTAGTGACTTAAAGTGAAGCTGAAACAAAAATTAAACATTTTTTTTGCAATGAAATAGTAGAAAATAATTGTAAATTGCATTAGAATGTATTTTGGAACAAAAAAATTTCCAATGTTGCTAAACTAATTGCAATATCGGCTGACAGCCAACGTAGCATGAATAGCGCCAATTTTAATAGGCTTGCCAGCTGAGTTTTTGTTGGAAGAAAAATTAAAAAAAATATAGCTTTTTCAAGTGGCTGTATAAACGCTCAATATGGGACTGGGCTGAAGCTTCTTTTTCAGCTTTGTGCTTAAGGTTGTTATATTGATAATATTGTCAGAAAATTGCTTTAAATTATTTTTTCTAGTGTCCAAAAACACAAATTTTCAGCCCCAAACAACTGACAATTGTGTAGATTCCGATACATATGATGGTTGTTCAGAATCAGGAAGTGCAACGAGTTTCCAAAGAGAAAATAATATTTGTTTCTTAACCCAAAAAAGAAAATATTAACGGTTGTCCTCAGTTTCAGTGTGAGCCACTGCATGTGATGATCGAACTTAAGTAGAAGTGTGATACAGTTATGTATGCATACATATATACAGGTGTGCACACATACATTCAACGGTAAATAGGTTCCGTTTTTTTTTTTTTTTTTTTTAAGCGTACCGGCACTGGTACTGAACTTTTATGGTACCGTTGTTTTGTAGTCTTGCATGTATGTGTGTTTGTATGCAAAAGTAGTGCTTGCTGAGAAACCCATTTAAGGGTATGTGTGTTTCCATGAATATAGTAAAATTATTACAAGAATTATTAGTTAAAAGTAATATTCGTTTGTATTTCAGAATTGGCATGTTTCCTTAGTTTACTGGTTCCAATCTAATACCACAATTGGTTAACAGGTGAAGTAGTAACAAAGTGGTGCGTTCTTTCTGCCTGAAATTGTACGTCACTTGTCTGAGTAAAGCCAAAAGTCGATAAAATTTTGATTTATAAAATAGTTGTTTTCTAGAATTCTCGAAGACAGACGGTGGTTTTAACTTATACTGGCAAGAAGTTAATGATCAAAGTGAGAAACCTTCTTTCCAATAATGTTTGCACATGTGCGAACCTTGTGCTGGCGATACAGTGCTAGTGCTGATGGTCAAGGGTGAGTCATAATGTTTTGTTTACCAAGTGAGCTCTTGAATATATGACATAAATTGCCTTATTGTCAAGTACACACCATTGGACTTATTCCAATATTAAAATATTATATAATAATGTTATTATTTCTTCGAAATGGTGCATTTCTCTTAGCCTGAGATGTTATTATGTTTCTGTCATATCTCTAATATGATGAAATTGGTAAATTTTTAAAGCCACGAATCACTAACATTTCATATACAAATCCAAGCTTAAAAGCAACTTTTTTTTTTATTTCTAATTGGAAAAGTATACATCTGTGGGGCAGCTTTTTTTTGGCCACCGATACAATTTCAACATTTTTATAAAATGATCATTTCTGTGCAATTGCACGATAATTTTTAAAAGATCTATTTTTCTACCTGAGAAATTTGAAGTAGTGCTCTATACGAAAATGTTAAAACATGATATTTTGCACAGCCAAACTGTGTTCGGTTTTAAAGATTATTTCTACCGTTATGCTTTCTAAAAGGACACGCTCCAAGAAAAATATTTCGGTAACTCATTTTTTGCTAGAACTTTCGAGTTTTGTAACTGTAATATTAGATTTTCTTATTTTTCTATCAAATATAATTCGCTGTTAGATGAATTATGCCGGTTTCATTTCAAACGGTTTTTATTTCAAACGGATTTATATTAAACGGTTTTATTTCAAACGGATTTATATTAAACGGTTTTATTTCAAACGGATTTATATTAAACGGTTTTATTTCAAACGGATTTATATTAAACGGTTTTATTTTAAACAGTTTTACTTCAAACGGGTTTATTTCAAACGGATTTTGGAAGGATTTTTTTTTGTTGTGCAGTTTTTTTTAGACAATCAAAAATTACATGACCCTTTCAAAGGTGTGATGTATGGTCATGGTTAATTTGATCATTTGATCGTCTCCGAAAGGCTAAGAAAATGTTAGTTCGCCTGCAATCATTGTTTAAAAGCGACAATTGTAATTTCACAATACGGTTGCTGATTGACAACTTTATTTGTACATCTCCTTTTGATAAACCAGCACCGAACATTTAATCCTAAGTAATGATTTCCATTTTTTTTAACTCTCAAAGTACTTGCGAGTGCGCCTCCTGCAACATAATTATGAAGATTTTTTCTATCGATAATACATGCGAATGATTTGTGTAGGATAGCGCATCATCTAAAGATATTGATGTTCGTATGTGTATAGCTTTTTTTTTTAATGGCTTTGTAGCTTGTAATCCAATTTATATTACGTAGCCTTTCTTAATGCTTTTGAAATATTTATGCATGCAACAAAGCTCATACATTCTTATGTAAATTTTCTTATACAATCTTATGAAATAATGTGTTCCTCATGCATTGGTGGAAGGTGTAAAGCCCAAAAAAGAGTTCTTTCCTATACGTGAATAAATAAATATTTTAAGATTTATGCCTCTTTGTTAACAGCTTTATTATGCTAATTTATTTTTTTAAATTATTGTGGAAATTCTGAATTATTTGTTAAACGAATCATTTTTTGTTAAGGAAAACCAATTTTCTCTTATTATATATTGTTATAAAAGTAAAGTTTTATATTAAAAGTACAAACAAAAATATTTTTTAAAAAAAATAAAATGGTGACGGGTTGGTTCCATTTTGTATTAGTTCTTGTTCACAATATGAACATTTTGTGGCACGATGAAATGGTGATACAAATTTGTGCAAATTGGAGTAGCTTGTACATCTACAGAAATGTGCAAAATATCCTTATAAAGACCATTGATTCATATGGAAATCATAAGTAGGCTCATACTATTCTATGAAATAGCAATAATAAGGCGTTGTAAGTGTCAGACTATTATAAAATTAGGTTGTTAAAAAATTTTTTTCTAAGGTTCTTCCAGCAAGTGCAACTCTGCACGAAAGTAAATTTTTAGTACTTTTCCAGCATATATGTCATATAAGACAAATTGCTCTATTTCGTGTGATAATGGCTAATGACCTTTAGCATCAACTTTTGTCAGAACTTTTAAGATACTCTTTTACTATTCATTTTTAAGGCTTTAAGCCGGCAGTAATAATAAATATGAACTAAAATAAAACCAACCCAGTTTCATCTAAATTTTCTTCACCATATTTTTCATATAAAAATCAAATTTTCTTATTTAAAATACTCAATTTATTGCTTATTAGATTAGAAAAAAGCAATTTATTTCGGAAAAAGGAAATATTAAGAACCTTTTACGTTAAATTTATATAATTTATTTAAAAGATATTCTTAAAATAAATAGCTCAAACGAGAAGTGTTAAATTAACGATAATGCTTTTATCGAGAGCTTGCAAAAACCATATCAGTATATCGATTAGAAAACCTTTTGACTTTTCAAGTAGAAGTATTAAGTTTTACAAAATCAAGGCTCTTACAATGTGGCTTTAAAAGTTTTTAAATCAACTTTCTTCAAGTTACTCATTGGAAAGCTTTTAAAAATTTGTAATTGGATATCTCTGTCTTGTCTTCTAATTGTTCTCATATTTATAAAAATGTCATAAAATAGTTTTTGGTTAAGATTTATAGTAAAAAATACAAAAAAATTAAAAAGTTTATCAAAAAATTGAATTGGAGTTTCAATAATGTACTACGCATGTGAACACAAACATACGAACTTTAAAAGAAACCACCGCGACAAAAAGACATTCTTCTGTATGATGTGCACAAATACAGGATGTAAAGAAATCAAAAGCTGATTACGTTTTCCACTTACGTTTTTCATATATTATGCATTTCTTGCAAACACACATACATCAGTATAATAAAGGCGAACCTGTTTAAAAATGAAATTGAAATATTTCATCATCAACATTTATTATAGTCAAACAATGATAAATAAAATGATGATAAAGGGGGAGAACGCAAAAAAGAGAAAGTAATCATATGCTATTTTTTCTCAAGGATAATGATGTAAAGGTTTATTATATTTTCATTAGGACAGAATGCAAAAATAAAGATTTCTTGTTGTGAAGAAAGGGTGGTATCTGCGAAAGAATTTTTTCGTCGATTTGCAAATGCACGAGGGTGGTGGCAAAAATATACATATATAATTAAAATTATTATTTTTTTAAGTCTTTAATTGAAATATCAGCATTCTTTGCCGTATAAATTATTTGTCTGGACAAACTTTTTTTGCACAGAATTTTCTGTTTTCATTTCAATTTTTTTTTTATATTTCTAATTCTTTTCCGAATTCTACTGATGCCTAAATTTTATTTTTAAAGTTTTGACTTACATTTTTTTAGTCGAGCTTGTATGGTTTTGCAAAATTGTTTTTGCTGTTGCCAACTGAATTACGTAAGCAAAGATATAAGAAAGAATTGTTTTATTTAGTTCCTTAGCGCCAATCAATTTTACAAGCCAACTTAAAATTAAACTTATGCCCCTATTATGGTTCACGACAACTAAGTGTTGTATTTGCATTTTCTAAATTAAATCTCACATATTATATTTTTGTACAAGGAAAAACAATGGATGTACTAAATCGGCTCTCAATAATGAACAGCAATACATTTTTGAAAACTTGTGCATAACCAACCTCGTATTTTTATTAATCTTGTTATTGTGCCTCCAACTAAGGTTTTTTGTATGTTTATTTCCTTTTTCTTGCCAAACGCACATGCATCATTATGTTTTTTGTTGATAATTTTCATCATTGCAAGAAACAATAAGGATTTTCATATATTATTTTCCTGTTCCACTACTCCTTTTATACCCTCCAGGGTATTTGAAACCTTTTCAAATACTATAAACGCTAAAGACCAAAATCTGTCATACACAAAGTAACTCCAAATTACAAACTAAATAGCTTAAAATGTATCTAATTTGGCAAGGCTTAAAAGAAATGCATAATAAAAGTTTTTTTTTCTTATATGGGAAAACCCATGACGCATACTCCTACAACATGGTCATGGTTAAAAGCGTGCGACCCTTCTTAAGGGCTGAATTTTAAAATAGCTGTAAAAAAGAGTAGAGTTAAGCTTTTTTAAGAAAAAGCAATCATAATATTCTATAAGGATTTGTCATCATTGTCATGAGTTTTATGCTTCCCTCTTCCTACTCTGTGTAAAATGACTTTGCTGATTGAGAAAAACTACACGCATGATTTAAACATGGGAAAAGCTTTTTAATAACCAATGCGAACATTGCGGTTGTCGATGGTTAACAAGCATACCGTTTCAGTATATGATACAGATACGAGAATGGTCTTGAAATTAATCGAAAAAGCAAAAGTTATGATGCTGTTGGAAAGTTGATCTACTAAAAATTTAATGTGGACCCAAATATATGTACGTATACGTCGATCGAGTAAGCCTTCGTATCGAATGAAATTTCGTGACGTATCGAACAACCGAATCGTGGCATTGGATAGGTTTAGTATCGATATTTGTTAAGAAATGTAATAGATTTATTTCTCATTGTAGTAGACTGAAACCATATGTTTGCTTAACAAACAAACTACGTAACGGTCACCACCGATTTTTCTCTCCGATCACGTATACTACTACGTGTTTCTTGAATACATCCTGTTGCCTGATAAAAATCTAAAAGAAATTAAAATAAGGATTAAGTATGGTCTAATAGAATAGGCAGATTTAGTTTCTAATTATAGTTGGCAAATATTTCTTATGGTTGTATGCAATTCTTATTATTGTAATTATTTTTGCAGTTTTACTAGTTGAAGGTAGAAAATCAAAGAAAGATATATGTTTTGTGAAGGAAAACGGATGACCGTGTAAGGTCTAAAATGTTGTTAGGCGTGATCTCGGATTGGATTGCTTTTTTCAAGTAGGTTCTCTGTCTCTTGTCGCGAGCAATGAAAGAAAATATGCTCCGCGGTTTCTTTTATGGTTTCTGTACACATGACTGTCATCGGGTGTGCACTTAAAACTAGTGTACTCTGAAGCATTCCTGCTTGGTCAAATGTTGAGCTAAGTTGCTATTCCCGGAATGACTCTGTCTTCGTTTTGTGGAAGTGTTCCAATCATACTACCACTTCACCTGTGTTAAGTGTTCAGCACTTCCTTTGCTTGCCCAATATACTTCTCCTTTTCAATATCCGCTAAAGGCATAATTTCCTCGTTTACTGTATATACCGTACGTGGTGCACATGGGCAATAGAGATTCTCAACATTAGCGTAAATAAGTAGTTTAGTTAGGTGATTCATTTTTTTTTGTATCGTCATTGAGAACGAAGATGGCATTGGAATGTTTAACGCCGTATGCATATTTTTTAAATGCTCTTGGAATATTCAAATATTGAGAAAGGAATCATTTTATATATATACGCCCATATATATACATTAGTTGTTATCTCAAATATTGAAGACTCTGGACAAATGCTGAACTAATTAAAAGCAACATTCGCCGAAGACTACAACACACCTCCCAATAGGGGGCAAAACTCTAGGATCGTTGTCTTTGGGATATTTCACTGTACTTAATCTTAATTTTTTCGACTGTGAGCATAATTTAACAATTAATTGTTTTATTCAAAATTGTTTCCAAATCATATTTAAAAAAAGTTTCGCTTTTTATAATTTTTGTAGGATCGTTTGTTTTGATACAACTTTTCCACCATTTGAAATGGAAAACCATCTCTTCGCTAGTATCTTAATTTTTTTTTTTTTTTCATTTCAGTCGCAAAATTTTTATCAACTCTCTCGTATTGAAAGCATTTAAGATTGAACCTGCGGTGCCTTAGCAAATATTTATTGCAACATTCAAATGTAAGGAATGGAATGTTCGAATATTCGAAGGAATCACGCAAAAACACTTCATGTTGCTCGTCAACAAAAAGTAAATTTTGCAAAACATTGTTCATGTGCGTGTTGTAGAGCCTTATTTAGTTGGTTTGTTTCCTCTTGTGATTCTAAGTAGGCAAAAGCATGACTACTTTAACGGTGGCAAAAAATAACATGAAAAAGGAATAAATATGATTTTGCTTTAAGTCGCTTTTACCTACTAAAATAAATGGTATATGTGGTATCCATTTAAGCGAAATGTGCTAGCAAACAGGCGAAACCAGACGCAAACGCACACAATTGCACATTTACATTAGTATACCCAGCTAGAATTTGGTTAATATTTTTTTTTTCTAAAAAATCACTGAATTCCGTCTTTTAACATCATGTTTGGTGATGGAAAATAGATTTATCACATGAGCGTGGCTTGGAAAGGATTTATTTAAGTATATACGAGTGACTCATGCTCTAGAAAAGGTCACATTTTTGAATAAACACAAAATCTACAGCAATCGCAAAAATATCGTATTTTTCTTGGTTGTACGATAAAGGATTTCTCAGTACAATTAAGATTCATTAAGAAAAATTTAGAAAATTTTACTAGAGTGAGTTCTATTGACGCTGCCAACTCTGTATTGGCCGTTTTGTTAGTAATTTAAAAAAAAATCCGTGTCCGCTGTACTTGAAAATCCTTCAACTGGTACAGCTGCCAGGTAATTATTTCGATTAAGAGAAGTGATGGAGAATTGCTTTCATATGCACTGATTTTATTTATTTTGCTGTTGCGCAAAGTAGTCGAATAGGATGCAAAATGTTAACTGGGTATATAAAGTTTAAGTGCACTCACTTAAATGTTGAAAAACACAGCTTTTCACGCACTCTGTATTGCATTCCGTATCAAAGGCGTAGTATAAAAAAAGGCATATCTCAATTAATTTTTTTTTTCTCCAAGACAGCTTTGTGAAAAGTCTAAAATATAAATATAATTTAAGATATGTTTCAACTAAAACATTTTAAAGATTTACTTGTAAGAAATAAAACTGAATTTCGTATAACTTTAAGCAAAAAATTTGTAGAAAATTATCATTAAATGTTTCGAAGGATAAACTTAAGAAAAAAAAGCCAGATAAGTCCTTTTTTATGTGATGGCAGCGATATATTTTGTGTGCGTTTAATGCGTGCTTTCATTTGCGTTTGGCTCCTGATACAAACACATAAATTTATTAGGCTTTATTTATAAGTGCTTTTCACCAGTATTTGTATCACACACCGGATATTATCTACCATCTATGTTTCTTGTTATTAAATGTCTATCGATATTTCCAACTTTATGCTCACCGTAGAACTTTCAATATGAAGTTTCCTATTACACTCTTAAACTACAATTGCAATAGTGTATACATGCCCCTTGTATTCATGCCTTGTATGTTGACTTGCTTTAAGCGTGTTGTGAGGCCACTCTACTCGTTTAAATGCCGCCACAGGATGTCGTCATTCGTATAGGGTTTATCGAATATTATATGAGATTATTTCATTCACATAAGAATCTTGTTTGCGGTTGCTTTTGCAAAAAGGTAAATTCCCATTAAACTTAAACTCATTTCCTATGCACATACAGGACTTCAATAATATCATAAAACTTAATAAAACAACATGGAATATTTAAAGATGGTTGGCTTACGTTACTCACTGGTTCTTTCTTTTATTTTTCATTTTTCATTTCATCTTCTCATTTTATAAATTATTTATTATTGTTTCAAGGATTTTTTTTCTTTAATTTTATTTTTTTCTTTGATTTTAATTATGTAAAATCAATAACACGATTAAGAATTATATACGAAAAAAACGATCTCTTACGAGGTACTCTAAAAAAATTGTAAGAATAATAAGAGCAACAACAACAGTAATAACAGAGAGAACTTATTGCAATTGTATAGTGATTTAAAACCTTCGAATGATCAATTACAACTACACGTATGAGGATGCACAAATATTGTGTAAGAGAAATAAAATTGTACGAGAAGGCAACCAATCAAACACTGTTCAATATGTTTTTGTTATTCTGTTCTCAACGGAATGAAAAACGAGCATTCAATGAAAAAGTAAGAAAATAAATCAATTACAATCAAATCCGACACCACAAGACCGACGATCATTTAGACGAAGTTATTGTGATTATAGTTGTATTAAATGTGGTCGCTTTGCAATTTATTTTGTTTATGTAGGGTGTATTTTTTTCGTCGTTGATGTTATTAAAGTTCAAAAATAAGCAAAAAAAAGTAAAAAAATAAATCAATTACAATCAAATCCGACACCACAAGACCGACGATCATTTAGACGAAGTTATTGTGATTATAGTTGTATTAAATGTGGTCGCTTTGCAATTTATTTTGTTTATGTAGGGTGTATTTTTTTCGTCGTTGATGTTATTAAAGTTCAAAAATAAGCAAAAAAAAGTAAAAAAATAAATCAATTACAATCAAATCCGACACCACAAGACCGACGATCATTTAGACGAAGTTATTGTGATTATAGTTGTATTAAATGTGGTCGCTTTGCAATTTATTTTGTTTATGTAGGGTGTATTTTTTTCGTCGTTGATGTTATTAAAATTCAGAAATAAGCAGTTTCATTGCTGAAGTTGAAGGACTTGCTTCTGATATTCATTATATAAATACTTACTATATGAAATAATTTATTTTTTTACTTTTTAACCTTTTGTTTTATAATTCTATCCTTTTTAATTTGAGCATTAGACAGACTCTTTCATTTATTTTATAATTTCCAATATTTCCAATATATAATTTTGACTGATATCGTAGCAATATATCCAAGTAGAATACCATTGCACAAACTGAACACCAGGACTATATTAAAATTTGAAACAAAGTTTGCAGCAAAAAATTCATTTTAATTGCTAACTTAAGATGCAAAGGAGTGGGCAAGTGGTGTACACTAATCGAAAAACTGAAAGTTAAATTTGTGCAAATATTATTTTAAATTTCTTTGATCAATAGACGACAGAGCACATTACATTTTATGGAGGCAAGAATTATTTATTTAAATTATTTGTTGTGTTGATGCTTCTATATAAGTTCACATATACGTACATAAATATTTTGTCTACTGATTAACTTTTTAACCTTCAGCCATTAAACCATTCATGGCTTCTATGGAAAAACCCGAGTCCTTTTGTAACATCTGTTCTATTTTCTTTGAAATTTCTGTTAAGCAAACAACGACGTTACATGTGTCTTAAGCAAATCTCCAAGAAAATTTAATTTTGTTCTTAGCAAACTGAAAGGTTTTCATTTATTGTTATTTTAGTTTTGTAAAAGTTCAAGGCGGGATCCCAAATAAACTAAAATAATTTTAAAATACATTTAAATAAATTTATATTAACAAACTTTGAGGTTTTTTTGTTTTTTTTTTTTTTTTTTGAACTTCTTGCGTTAAGGATATTGTAAGGAAAATAGTGAGTTAATAAGGACTTCTTCCCATCTTCCTGCTAAGAACGGATAAATCTTTTGAAGGTATAAAACTACAGGAGACTTGCTATTTAGAACCGTTTTTAATTCTGCAGCTGTTTCTTATTTTTGAAATTATGTACTCGCAAGAAGTATAAGTTTTCTTTCCTCTCCTAAAATTTAGGGAAATTTTAAAAAAAAACTTTGCTGTATGGAGTTTTGAACTCACATCTTTAAATATTTCTTCGAGATCCGCATGCGATTTTTTGCTACAGAGTTCTTCGGTGCAATTTTTCTTTTCTTAGCTTTCAGTTGAGATATTAAGATAGTAATTGATAACTTTTACTCCTTTTTTAAAAATTCTAAAAATGTGAATAAATATTTCTTGATAACAGATTTTTTTTTTCCAATTTACAAAACCTTGTAGTATTAATATTAAAAACAATTTCAGCAGTTACATTATCATTTTGCGTAAGAAACTTTTGTGGGGTTCCCCTTTTTCTAAGAGTTTACTTGTATTGTAAGCTAATTGGTTTGCACTGTCCATCGGCAAACAAGTTAAAAGAAGGGAAAGCGTTAAGAGCCTCTTTTTATAACATCACACATTATTTCGATCACTACAATGAAAATTAATTTTGTTTTTAATATACAACTTTCAGGCGAAAATTTTCTGCAGGACTTTGTACAAATCCAAAGTAAAGAGATTCCTTATTCTGCATTTGCAGAAAAAACTTTTTTATAAATTAATTGAAGATTCGTTAATTATTTCCTTTTTTCAAATCCTTCACAATATTATTTCAGCTCATGACATTTTTTACAAATTAAATAAAAAAATTACATTTTTTATAAATCTCATTCCACAATATTTCGCAGTTCTCTTTGCAATAACAACAAAAGAAATTAATAAAAATCGATTGTTTGACAGAAAATTTATTTTAAATTATTTTTTATGTTAACAATTTATAACATTTTTTGCAAAATTATGCACATTAATATATAATTTGTTTACTTAATTTTTTATGAATTTTTTATTTTCGTATCCTTTTTTTTAAATTTTTTTTTCAATTTTTTAGTTTTAATTAATTTATTTTTTTTATGTAATTTTTGATTTTTTTCTTGTATAATTTTTTTTATTAATTTTTAATGATTTTTTTTTATTTTTTTTTAATTTTTTAAATTTTTTTTAATTAAAATTAAATATTAATTTTTTATTTTCATTTTATATTTTTTAATTATATTTCAACTAAGTAATAGCTAGTAATGAAAACAAATCGCTTTGTATATATATTCTGTTGAAAATTTCTTCAAATCGATTAACCTACTTTGTTGACAGTTTATCTGAACTCTGAGGCCATTTACACACATCCTAGACGGCTCCTTTAAGCTCAATTAACTTTTACCAAAATAATAATTCTGTTTATAAACTTCCTCTTTACAAATCCTGCGAAGAATGGTTTTTGATAGCAGATTAGTCTAGACTAAGTCAACATCCTCTATAGGAAAATTTGCATTTAAAAAAAAAAGGATTTCAAGGACCCTAAAATAGGACTACCCCTTCCACTTTCGTTGGCATGAAAAAGCAAAATTTGTATCAAACTGTGTTTTTTTATGTTGTTTTATTTCTCATGCTTGCTTATCTTCCAATCTGTTCTTACTTTTAGGCAGCGTATTTAAAAATTGCTGTCGTCGGCACTGACATTCAACACAGCGTGATGTCTGAACTTCAAATGGGAAATACTGGCAAAGTACTTTGATTTTTTAAGCACTGGAAAATTTGTATGATATTTAATACAAAATATATGTAGTTATGGGGTTAATGAAAAATATTTAAAATATTATTTGTTCGCTTGCGCCTGCAAGCTCGTTTAACCTAAAGAAATTTGTTTAATAATGGAGCATTAGTTTATATGTGTGTGGGTGTGTGTACTTGCGCGTGTTAAGGGCGTATTTAAGATGTCTATAAAGTTTTTACTTTGTTGGAGTTGGAGTGCTATTTAAATTTTATTTTCATTCTGCAGAAAGTTTATAAACAACTGATGTTTTCTTCTTACTGTGTAGGCTTTAATAGCAACAACATAAATTTTTTTTTTTTTTCATTAATAATTGCAGTTAAATTCTGGTAATAGATGGTGCCCCTTCAGCTAAAAAGAGAGCGAGCAGATCTTTTTAAATTTATTAAGATGAATAACTAAATAGGAGTTTTTGTCATTGGATTATGAATGAAGGCGAATGTTTCCTATTTCAAAGTCATTTCAAAAACAATTTTGTATTTAATAATGTATTTCCATATTTCCATATATTTCGTTCGTTCTGTTTGTGGTGAGAAGTGATTTCGAAAGGATGAAAATAAAGGAAGTCGTATCAATTTGAATTCTGATAAGCTTACAGTTAAAATTTCCAGCTAAGATCGGCAAAGCGCTAAAATAATCACGCAATTTAACTATAAAAAACAAAATCGCCAAAACCTCTAAATGACAATAGATCGCTTCAAAATAATGTTATGGCCAGTCAGTTATACAGCAGAGTCACACAGCAGGTTAAAATTTGCTCCTGATCGCAAGCAATGCAAATTTTTCAAAAGTTTAGTGGCAAAAAATCTCTTCCAATTGAATTTTTTGTTTACACGTTCATAACTTTCTTGTAGGCATATGCCACATATGTCAGTTACATAGGATAATGAATCATGTTCTTAACCCATTGACGGCTACTGTCAATTGTAGACGTCTGATGTTGTATACAAAGGCTGTTGACAGAGATTTGTGATAATAGTAATTTTCCATTGGCTTTGCCTTTGTTACAATAATGTATAAGAACTTATACACTATTGTGTATAAGACGTCCTTACGTCTGCAAATGTATTAGACACTTGGAGAGAAAGAGAACATTATAAACAAATTGCTTAGAGCGAAATTCTGTGCAAACGAATTTAAACGAAAAGTTTATTTCAAATATAATTTTTACTAAGAATGAAAGAAGGAAATTCTTTAAAATCAGAGGACACTATAAAATATTGATAAAGAAATTGTATTAAAAAACGAGCAACTGTGGCTTAAAGCTTTCTCGATTGTGAGTCAAACATTTTCAGTTTATTTAAAAATTTTACAATAAAATTTAAATCGGGTATGCATTCCTTCAAATTAATTGGATTTTTTTTTACTAGGATGCAAGCATTTAGTATACTCTATACACTACATCATTTCCTATCTTGTAACCACCAGTTGTATTTCACTCTTAAGACTGTTTCACGTTTTATTTAATGTTTTTTTGTTTTTTTTTATATTGATTAGAATACTTCACGGTTGTGATTTCTTTTTGGTTATTTGAATTTCTTGAATTCATATACGGTTTTTGCTTAACGTATTCATAAGGCAATGAGTCCATGAGTTATATTTTTTTTTAAATTTCTTTAGGCTAAGAGTACAGTGCAAGTATTCTGCATAGAAATCCCAACGTATATGATCCTTGTCGAAGATTATATTTCGTCTACGACGAAGATTTTTTGTTGCACCTTTAAAAATAGATTGAAAGTACGACCCAGAAAACTACAATTTAGTTAAGTTTTGTCTAACTACTAGATCTTATATGGTCATATTGAAAGGGGTCCTTTTTAAGGACATTTTGTTTTATTGGCACAACGAAAGCTTATAGTTATTTAGATATTGTGTGAATCCCCTGATTTTCTATACCAGCGGAACTCTTGACGAATGGTATGTGTTCAAATACTAAAGTAGTAACGTGCTGTTGCCTGCTCTGTGGATTAGCATATCTCTACTTACAGTGGAAAATTGCATGACAAATAAGTTTAGTTAAGAAAGTATACAACAGTAGTTCTTTTTCGCTTTTTTTCTGCTTGTTTTTTCAAGAGTAAATGCTGTTTGCTGTTTGTAACTTGAATAATTTTTTCTGCTCGCAGTTTATATTTATTACTTTACCCCTTCCGCCTCATTGTGGCCGGCTTTTTTGCAGTTTCATTTCCCCAATAGACTATAAATGCAGCAGACACATAAATAAGTACCAAAGTGTAACCGATAGAAACTTTGCCCGAAAACACATTTCAACATAAGCGCTTAAATCAGGGAGTTTTTTTATTGGAATTTTCTTTGGTACGTGGTCTCATGCAGGACAAGCATTGGTTCTGTCTGTTGCATGGGAAATAAATGACCTTAACGTCAAATGAGATTGGAAATTAGTAGAGAAATCTTTTACATCTTTTAAGTTGTCCTTTTTTTTCAACTGAAATTCAAGCAATCAACCCCTTTCTCGCAAATATAATTACGTTTCTATATTGTTGGAGTGCACAACACAAACATTCTCATATTACAATGCAATTCTGGCGAGCTACAGGTACAATCCAACATGTAGGCAGACGGCTATACAAGCTGGATAAATTCAAACAAATAATCTGTATTTAATACCGTTGTTGGCAGCGTGGAATGGAAATGGAGGTGGATGTTAGTAATGTGTCTAGCAAAATGATGACATTTTCCAGCAGTCAATACACATACAAGACAAGCTTTTGCCTTCTCTTGGCCCCTTTTAAATATCGTGAAACATATTTAGAAAAGGATGTTTAAGTGCACAGACGAGAAAGGCTGCTTTCTGGCTGTTTATATAATACCAGTACAGTGATTTTTTGCTTTACAATCATCAGGGGAATAAAAGGATATCTGTCTAGCACCACTTGTTTCATTTTCATCTGGCTGTTCTAAATGTAGCTATTTGGCTATAGTAGTTATTGATAGGCATGACCATGTGAGTACTCTTGCCTCCTCCTATTTATATTTTGCTGGCAATCATTTCACTTTTTTTCTTTACGCTTTAGTATCATTCGCTATCTGGCAATTACCGACATAACAGTTACATTTTAATCTTAAGGACTGGTTCGTGTTTGCCAATTTGAAAAATGTCAGTGAACTTTATATGGAATATATTTTTGTATTTATTATTATTATTATTTTACACAAAAGTAAAGAATACCGAAACTACACTTATGATATGCGAGTATCGCGTATGTATTATCAAGTTCACAGATTAATTAAAGGACTTTTATTTAAAGACTTTTACACACACATGCTTCGTTTTTTCTTAAATAAAATTTTGTATGAAACTGTTAAACAGTTTTGCAAATATTCGAACTGGTTTGCCGGGAAATCTGCCCTTAGATCGTTTAAATATATATATATGTATTATATAAGAATTGTATTAGAGGTTTAATTTTGTATACATTCAGGCATATACAATCATGGGAAATGGGGAAGTGTGGTTATCTTATTAGGGCTGTACTTGCAGGCTGATTTTGCCATTTGAGATTTTTCATGATATAATCAGTTATTTTTTATATAGAATGCCTTGTTTGGAATTAATCGAAAAGCTTTAGAATGAGTTCTTCGTAAAGGTACAATCATATGGATTTCAAAATAGTTTTATATAGAATAAAAAAAAATTTTTTTAAACCGTTTCTTAAGTGGGGTGCTTTTAGCTTTAGTGTGTTTCACTTTTTGTCCATAAAATTTTATTAACTTGAAGTTGCAACAGCTTTCCATGCTATGACATGTTCGTGAAAGCCTTCTTCTTTGCCTCTCATTGGCATCATCAATCCCTTATTGCCCTAATTAAACTTCGAGCACTCTGCTCATAAGCTTATCTTGTTTCAGTTTTCGCCCACTTACTGGTGCAACATGTGAAGTGAGGCATGCATTTATAATTTGCTGGTGTTAAGAGTAACTCATAAACCGATTCTGATAATGATGGCAAAAAAGAAAAAGGAAATTATTCGGTCATGTTTATTATTATTGACTCAAATAAAACTCGTTTAGGACAGCCTTATAAAGTGATTTATGCAAAGGGGTTACGTGAGTCCGGCCAATAGAATCCTTTGACTTTTAGCTTGTTCTTTTTTTCGTCGTAAACTAGTGCAGATTAACAGGATTGCATGCTTTGAAATCATTACAATGCAACCAGCTAATGTTGCTTTTAGCAGCTCACTAGCTCTGCTATTCTTTCATGCCTTTCTCATATTTTGACTGAGTCATAAAAATGTGAACTAAAAATTTAAACAAGTCTTTGGGGGAATGTTTAAACTGTTGCTTCAAAATCCTTCCGAGAAAGAAAAAAAAAATTATTTTAACCCTTTATAGGGCAAAGAGACAATTTAGTGACATCAAGGACAATACGGTTGCAAATAAATTTTATTTACACATTTGCTAAACCGTTTATTGCTATGCTTCTGAAAGTTTTAAATTAGTTGGTGCTTTGAATTTGGCGTGCTCCACTTAAGAGATTGACAGACTTTTCGAACCATAAATATAACTGATAATGTGCATGCAAGCATTCAATTCATATTTATAGAACATGAAACAAATTAAAACCAAAGAAAAAGATTTTTATACTAAAAAGTTGAGAAAGTGCTGTAAATCAGCCGACGTCTATCGAAAAATTAGCTGATATACTTTGCTCATACCATATAACTGGTATAGGCGCTGCAAAACTTGAAATAAAATTAAAATATATCAGGAATTTAGGTTAAAAATTTTCAGGCCGAAAAATTTTTAAAAACAAAATGTTAAATTCGTTTTAAATAATTTGAAACGTTTAGAAAAGGAATAAAAGATAATGGGTAAATTCTGTAAAACCTAAATAAACAACAAAAATAACAATAACCTTAACCAAAATAGTCGAAAAACCCAAATTTCGTAAAAAAAATTAAATTAAAAAAAAAAAAAAATAAATTTAAAAAAAAGTCAAGGAAAATCTGTAAATGCACAAATAAAAAAATTGTTAAAGGAATTATTCACACCTTAAAAATCGCTAAAGAGAAAATATGCTTGAAATAAAAAACGTCAAACTGAAAAAATATTAACAAAAATATTAAGAAAAATATTAAAAAAAACATTTAAAAATAAACAATATTAAATTAAATCAAGTAAAGAAATTGAAAATGGTAAAAAAAAATTTTAAACTCAAAACTAAATAAATAAATAAATAAATAAATATATTAAATATATATATAAACAATTTAATCAAGTATTCAAATTGAAAACTATTAAACAAAAATTTTTAATACAAAAAATAAAATCGAAAATTCTACAAAAGGAAAATTTAGCTAAAAATAAAAATAAAAATGAATAAAAATAAGAATAAATAGAAATTAATATAAATAAATATAAGTAAAAATAAATATAAATAGAAATTAATATAAATAAATATAAGTAAAAATAAATATAAATAAATAAATATAAATATAGATACAAAAAAATGCAAATATAAATGGATATAAAGAAATAAAAATAAATAAAAATAAATAGAAATAAAAATAAATATAAATAAAAATAAATATAAATAAAAATAAATATAAATAAAAATAAATATAAATATAGATATAAAAAAATGCAAATATAAATATAGATATAAAAAAATGCAAATATAAATGGATATAAATAAATAAAAATAAATATAAATAAAAATCAAAATAAATAAAAATAAATACAAATAAAAATAAATATAAATGAAAATAAATACAAATAAAAATAAATATAAATAAATAAATAAATAGATACAAATAAATGCAAATATAAATAGATATAAAGAAATAAAAATAAATAACAATAAATAGAAATAAAAATAAATATAAATAAAAATAAATATGAATAAAAATAAATGTAAATATAAATAAAAATAAATATAAATAAAAATAAATATAAATAAATATAAATAAAAATGAAACAAATAAATAAATATAAATATAAATAGATACAAATAAATGCAAATATAAATAGATATAAGTAAATAAAAATAAATATAAATAAAAATAAATATAAATAAAAATAAATATAAATAAAAATAAATATAAATAAAAATTAAAATAAATACAAATAGAAATAAATTTAAATAAATATAAATAAATATAAATAAAAATAAATATATATAAAAATTAATATAAACAAAAATTAATATGAATAAAAATAAATAAAGAATTCCTGAAAATAAAAATTATTTTAGCTTGGTAAAAAATCGAAAATTATTTGAAATGAAGAATATAGCTACAAATAAATGAGAGTCAAATTACCAAAAAAAAATTTCCTAAAATAAAAAAGTAATAGTGTAACAAAAAATGAAAAAAAAAAATTAAAAAAAATTAATATATATTAAAAAAAAATTAATCAAGTATTTAAATTCAAGTATAGTCAATTAAAAATTTAGTTACAAATAAATAAAAATAAATAAAAATAAATAAAAATAAATAAAAATAAATAAAAAATAAATAAAAATAAATAAAAATAAATAAAAATAAATAAAAATAAATAAAAATAAACAAAAAATAAATAAAAAAAAAAAATAAATAAAAAAAAATACGTTAAATTAAAAGTTTTTAATAGCGAAGTGAAAAATTTGCCAACGAAAAGCTATTTCAGATAAAAAACTTGACTTTAGAGAGATTCGTTTGTTTATACGTTTTGCCAAGCAAGAATTGCTTAATATAAAAATTGGGGATTCCCAAAAGATGAAACCATTTAACAATAAAATAGGATGTTCTTTGTAAACAATTCTTCCGGCTTAAGAATTTTAATACGGAAATGTTATTTGAAATTTCGATGTCTCTTTTTTCGTAGAGGGATGTTTTCTTTTAAAACTGGTTTTTAAGGTAATTTAGAACTTTCTGAAATATTGATTTTTGTCAAAATTATTTTTCTAAATTTCATTGCGTATAACTTTAGATTCTGTAGGCAATTTTGTTTATGTAGGGGGCAATATCCCATGACTCTTGTCTGGACCAAAACATCATCTGAAATTTTCTTTTTATTTTGCCTTTATTTTTCCTTTATTTTTTTTATTATTACAATTTATCTTATCCAATTTGCCTTCTAAAATAAAAGTTTTGTTATTTATTTTCAAATTATATATGTATATATTTATTTGTTATTTTGTTCTTATCATTATACAATATTTAAATATTATTATCCGATTTAGCCATGCACCTGTTTAAGTCAAGTTGAATGGTAAAAAGGATATTTTAGATAAAAAAAGAAGGAATAAAAAATGAAGGAAAAATTATAATTGAAAAGCGTCTCATAAGTTGTAATCCAAAGAGGAATAAATAAATAAGTAATACAATTCCTGTATATGAATAACATGAATGAAACTTAAATAAATTGTATTTTATTATCCAGTCATTTGTAAGCAAAAATACAAAACATTCACTTCCTTTTTGTGCTTTTCAAACTCTGTCTATAACAACAAGGACTAAGTTACTTGCAGCTCATTATAAAAACAGAATTCAAAGGTAAAAAAAATAAAAATGTATAAAACTGAGGCTTGCAATACTTTACAAAACAATCTCAAGTACTCGCATTTTAAAAGAAAGTTTTCAAGTTAATAAAAATAATAATAATAAACATTCATCTTCTACTCCTTATCATCTCTTGCATTATTTCTTAACATGATATTTTTATTGGATTGCGAATGTTCCGTGTTTAATAATTATCGGCCATTTCAATTTGGCTGCCTGCTACAAACTCGATATGATAAATTTATTGCGCAAAAGACATCGTATTGAGCAGCAATTGAGTTTAAAGCAACAAAACAGATTGGCTGACATTTTTACAGTGTTTTGTTGCATATAAACAAAATGTATTCTGGGCCATTATGAAATAAAAAGTCAACAATGACATAAAGGAATGAGAAATCTGGTAAAAAAAAACTTAAATAATGACGCAGCAATTGACGACGTCTGGTCTGTTAAAGGAACGTGCAAATGTTGGAAAAAATATAGAATAAAAGGGAAGTTCTCCTCGTTAAAGTCATGAAATAATTTCAAAAAGATATGAAAAATATGGCAGGCAATCTAGTGGTACAGAGTATTTTCCATAAAAAAAAATGAAAGCAGTCTAGAAATTTTCTTTTAAAATTATTTCTAGTTTAAGAAAAAATTGATTTTTTTTTAAAGTTGATCGCAGTTCAAATTTCTTTAATTTTTTTTTTTTTTTTTTTTTTTTAAATAATTAAGGAATAATTTTACGCAGAATTTCATACAAAAAAATCAATTTTCGAGAGATTTTCTAAAAAATTTTCTTGTGAAAAAACTTACTCGAGAACAACAACAGAAATCGGATCAGCTGTTCTAATTTTATGTATTACTATACATTCTTATATTAATAGATATTAATTTGTTCTAGACAAAAAAAATTATTCTTGGCCAAAAAATTTTTATATAGAAAATATTTATCTGCTCTAAATTTTTCTAGAAAAAAAATTGGTCTAGTCTATATAATTTTTTTTTTTTTTTTTAGAAAAACTTAATCTATCTGGTGTATACAATTTTTTAATAGAAAATAATGTCCTGGTCCAAACAATTTTTCTATAGAAAATAATAGTCCCGTCCAAACAATTTTTCTACAGAAAATAATAGCCTCGTCCAAACAATTTTTCTATAGAAAATAATAGCCTCGTCCAAACAATTTTTCTATAGAAAATAATAGTCTCGTCCAAACAATTTTTCTACAGAAAATAATAGCCTCGTCCAAACAATTTTTCTATAGAAAATAATAGCCTCGTCCAAACAATTTTTCTATAGAAAATAATAGTCTCGTCCAAACAATTTTTCTATAGAAAATAATAGCCTCGTCCAAACAATTTTTCTATAGAAAATAATAGCCTCGTCCAAACAAATTTTCTATAGAAAATAATAGCCTCGTCCAAACAATTTTTCTATAGAAAATATTGGTCTGGTGTATACATTTATTTTTTATATAAAAAATATTCTGATATGCACAATTTTTTTTTTTTTTTTGGTAAGAAAATAATCTATTCTGTACAATTTTTTTTATAGAATTTAAAAAAAAAAGTTCTGTAGAAGTTAGTTCGGAGTATGTCGGTTGGTACAGTCTGTAAAGAAAGAGTTGATCATTTTTCCAATAATAAATTAATAGTGTTTTCATACTGAGGATAAAACCTGGCTTTAAAACAAAATTTGGTTTTAACTTTATAACCAATCCTTAAAACCTGGTTTTTTTTACCTTACAAAATAATTCTCATAAAACCATTTTAAAACCTTTTTTGATTTGGTTTAAAGTAGATTTTATGAAAGACAAACTTGTTTTATACAGTGCTACCAAGTTAGAAAAATTTAAAACAGCTGATAATTCATTCACATTTACAAATATTCATTCACAAAATGTAAAATCATTTCAATTTTAGAACAAATTTTTAAAATTTCTTATTTTTTATATATAAAGAATAACAGCTGTCGTACAGTTTGTCAAATAAATGTGGGAAGAATAATTTACAATAAATTACAACAAACACACCTATTTCTACAAAAATTTATTTTATCATTCACAAATTTATTTGACAAACTGTATTATAAAACCTGATTTTATAAAAATTCTATGTGAACACAAAATCAGCTGTTTGTAGGTTTTAAGTTAAAACCAGGTTTTAACTTTAGGTGTGAAAACACTACAAGTTTCAAAGAAAAAAAAAAGTTTCTCGTAAAAAACTGTTTGGTATAGTCTTGATGTGTATTAATTTATCGCCAACTATTTCATATAAAATAATATTCCTCTCTTTCCTGCAACTGCATTGGCTGTATGAAAGTAAATAATGATTGTGAGTCGATCTTCCCCTAAGCATTGTATTTTCTCTCTCTTTTTTTTTAATTCTCTTTTGCTATTTAGCTTATAGCCAATGAGCAGCAAATATTTGGTATGCACCAGAAACACAGACAATTACGACATTATAGCAATCCCGCAATATCCTGTACTGAAAAGGAAGACAAGCTCTATCAAATATTACAAAAATGAGATAAAATAATAATTATAAAGCAAACTTGTTCTTGTCATTTTATACTGTGTTGCAGCTCGAATTCTAAAATAAAAAGAGTGAATGCACTTTAGAGCCACATTGACTAGAGCTTTTTTCTTCATTTTTCTACTACTGAATGTTGCGGTTTTTAAGTTTTATTTTTTTTTTTTTTTTTTTTTCATATTTTACACATTTCGTTACTTGTTTTGTTGGTGCAGCGTTATCGCAAAAAGTAGTTTAATAACTTTTTGACTTCATTTAGAAAATTGTCTAACTCTGGCGCACAAGTGGTAAAAGAAGCGCCTCAGCAGAAGCTGTCTGTCAGTCAGGTTGTGTGTGACTGTAAGGACCAATAACATCCTGTTGTGTAAATGTTTGTTTTACAAATATTTTTGCACAGCTTTAGTAGACATACGACAATGCAGCATTTTTGTATCTTAATTTTTTTTGTGTGTGTTTTTTTTTTTGTTGCATTCGCTGAAACTTTTGCTTTTTTCTGCATTTTCCATTGCACATCCTTAAAAGCAATTTGTCAAAAATGAAAATCTTCTCTGGTTTTATGGCATCTTTATTTTCAAGTTGCTCTTTTCTGCTTGCTGTTTCTTCACTGAGTTTATAAAATATTAATTTGGATAAAAAAAAAGAAAGTTTTAATCAATTTATCAATATTAAACTGTTGGGGCAGATTTGCAAAAGATTAAAGTTCTTTTGCGCCATCTCTCCCTTGAGATAGTCTACACTTTCTCTGACTTAAACGCGATTATGTATTTCATGACTTGAAATTATGTTTATGATTCATAAATATTTCATTTATGACCTCTCAATCAAATTAATAATCTAATAAATTGAAATGCTATCAATGGACTACAACGAGAGAAGAGAGTATATTGACCTTTTTGTTATGACCATGAACAAGAGAGTTTGGCTTTCTAGCAATTTGTATGCCGGTCTGTCAAAAGCTATAAATTATGGATGGTAAATTGTCAGATGGAAGAAGAAATATAGCAAAAATACACATATTTAATACTTATAATAGTTTATGAAAATTAAATATGTCTGTATACATTGTGATGTCTAGACAAGAATATTTGTTTCTTGTGGAATAGAATTAATCACGCTTAACACGGTTAAGAACAATTATTATGATATACAATCATTATGCCGTAGTAGTTCTCGTTTAATGGTTTGTTAGACATGCGAAGAGAGTTTTAACAAAATAGAATTGCTCGCTCGGATATTTTACTGTTATAATAGTATTATAGTTCAGTTCATCCAACTGTGAGCATAAAGGATAAAGGATTTTTAAGGATAAAGGATTTTAATTGTGTACACACATATTTTGAAAAAGTTAAATTATTTATTTAGGCCCCTATTATGGTTCACAACAGTTGTAAATTTGATGTTGTATTTTTGAAATTGCGATTATGGTTTGCAACAGTTGTTTTTAAGTGTTGTTGTCAGATGCATTTTTTGAAGAACAACCCTGTGAAATACACAGCATGTAGTAGATATTGTAAAGCATAATCAGAAAAAGTATAAATGTTGTGTTGTCTCCTCTACAACACAACACTTACATAGGTATTGTGAACCATAATAGGGGCATTAAAATAAATTAGCAGCAGAGTGTGTCCTATCGAACAACCGGATTCGCGGCATTCGATATCGTTTGTATCGATATATTTGTTAACAAATGTAATAGATTTTTGGTTTGTCATTTTGTTTAACGAATATACATATATACATATGTAAATACTTTAGCCAAAGCCGACGTCTCTTTCGGAGGTGGGCCAAATGCCTTCAGTTTGCTTTCAGTTCATTTCCACCCATAACCTCTTAGCCACTATTTCCCCTTGCCCTCAGTTGGGAATAATATTTCGTGCGAAGCTAGTGTGACCTGCCATGAATTGGGCCATTAACTCATTTTGTTTGCTGTTTAGCTTATTCAGCGGCATTCGGTCGACAACTCGTAATCGAATGCCACGACCCCAAATTTCAAATCGTGTTAAACAATATCGACTGTCACTATCCGAAAATTAAGGGTTTTGTACAACGATTTGAACACTGCCTTTTTCGGCTCAACACACGATTTGCAAAATACATGTTCATGTACACCTAATTCTCTTTTTACACGGTAAATGCGTTTAAAAAAAATTGTGGGAGAAAACATAATGTAAATTATTCATCGCTCGGTAATCAATTTTAATTTATATTTAATTAAAAATTAAATTATTTTACATGCTAATTGAACATGCTAATTTTAAGGATTTATTGTATTTTAAAACTTAATAATTCTGCAAAAATTTTATTTCAAATATTTTTAATTCCTTTTATCTCTAAACATTTTTGTAACTAATTTAAATGCACTCTTCGTACTCGTATAACAACAAAAAACTATAACAAAAAAATTTAATCCTGAATTCTTTCTCTGCTTCAGATTTTTGTTTTCTCTTTAGAAATTTATTATGCTTGTTCCTGTAAGTGTTGCCGCCTTAAGGCCATGTCTAACACCTTTCCATTCACTTCACCTCACCGCTGTTCTACTGAATACAAATAAATATCATTCACAGACACAAGTTCCTTTAGTATTTATTTAAAACAAAAAATAACTTTTTATTTAATACATCCTTGTATCGGAGATGGTATCGTGAGATGAGCTGTCGTTGGCAACAGGGTGAAACAGAAATTAATTTAAATCGATTATGTCTAATGAGGAAGAAAACCTTTGAGTGGATATCAATTTTTTCCCTAAAAAGGAAAAAAAAGGAACGGAACGTCTTAAAAGCAATAATACGTAAGCGGATACGTAGCCATTCTAATAGTAGCTTAACATCGTCTATCTCATAGAAGTCTTGATCCTTATTGGCGAAAAACTATAGTTATTGATGTCCGCAATCTTCTTTTGATTCTCACTCTCTTATCACTCAATGAGCAAAGCTGGCAACCGTTTGTTGGCCTGTTCCAACTGTATGATGGATGGCTTAAAACTTTCCAACTATGGAATAAATAACCTACGTGGTCATTAGTCCTGGTTTGGGCTCTGCTTGTATTGTTTCAGCACTCTTTAATGTAACTTTTCACCCATTCACATACTTTTTATTCATGTTCGAAATTCGGTCGGTCATGGCGCATTCATGCATTAAAACCATTTTTACGTAAATGGATTAAAACTGTTGCATGGTCTATGTTTAGTCCTGCAATTATGTACATACAATTGCAGGACCGGTTAAGCGTTTTCCTTTTTATCGAAGAAGAATAATATTCTGCATTTTTTCTTTATAGATTTTCATCGTTTACATTCTGTAACTCAAAACTAGCTGCACAAAATCAAAAAATCTAGAAATTTTTTAGTGTGAAATGTCAATTTCAGAACGCTTTTGAATTTTTAATTGTTTTATCGCTAATTTACCAGATATCTGTGTATGTGTTTGCTCCCGTGTTATCGCCTTAAGGACATGTCCGTCTGACAGATTCCATTAATACACAAAGTATTATTTATAAACATTGTAAAATAATGAATTTAATTTAATTTTGTAATTTTCCTAACCGAATTTTTCTAATTAGTAAACGTGTGTGTAATGCATTCTATTTCAGTGTCGATATAATTTTTCAATTATTATCGTTTTGTATTATCTGGGAATTTTTTTAATGCATACGACGCCGACCCGACTTCTATGCGGTTTATTAATATATAAAATGATTAAGGATTGCAAAAGTACTGGCCTTTGAAGGATAATAATTATTAAAGCATAATGATGACTGATTGAGTTTTTCGGGGGTCCACTGTATCGGGGGTTTTTTGTGTGGGTGTGTGGTAATTTTTGTCTCATGGTGTTCTAAATTTTTTAAAAAAGAAGAAACAAAAGTGAAAATAATTATTTAATTTAATTTAATTAAACATTCGACAATTTGTTTTCGCAAATATATTTTTTTATAAAAATATTAACAAAAATCAATATTTTGCTTAAAATACGATTACAGTGCAACGAAATGCATTGAAAATATTCATCCATTTGAATTTGTGTTTATAAATGTTTGTTGCTAACAAAGTTTTATAAACAATACACAAGTCTATACACGCAAATATCTGGTTTAGTTTTGTTATATTTTTATTTAAATATACAATATTTTAATCCCCAAATCAAAATCAAAAAATATACTCCACAGCGATTTTTAGCCAAATCTAATCTCTCGGACACGCGAGTGATGCGCACACAGCATGATGGCAAATCATCTCTAATATGGGCTCAAATCTCTAAATAAAAAGCAGACATGAATGATAAAAAGAATTAAAAAAAAGAAAAAAAAATCTTTAATTAAATTCAAAGATTTTAAGGCGATTAAACTGAAGTATTAAAACTTGTTGGTTTACGCAAAAAATAAAAATCCCAACCGAAATGAATACATTAATATGGCTTTAAGCGACATTAACAACGCTAACAAGAACAACAAAAAGCCGCTTTAAATCCTGTCATTTATGCAATGCTGGGAAAATGCAAGCACCTCCTTTGGAGGCTTGAGTGTGTAGAGAATATTTTTATACAGCAAATTTCATATTATTCACTGGGTAATAGTGGCACATTATTTAGTAATTACTTGAGCCTTCATATGCAATAATTTGCTGTCTAGATAAAATTTAAGCTAAAACTTAACGTTTGTCAAAATAATTGACAGAATGTTATCATGTCTCTTTAGGGGAACTCAGATAAATGAAGACATACAATCACTCATGATAGAAAGCAATATACAGTCATGCCAAAAGGTTTTCGTAAGGTGATATTATTCTTTAATTACAAGCATACATATATGTGATATATATGTATATGTAGAAGTATATGTATGTATAAATATATATCTATATAATATATATCTATATAATATATATCTATATATACGTATATATCTCTATAAAATATATATCTGTATATAAATATATATCTGTATATAAATATATATCTATATATAAATATATATCTAAATATAAATATATATCTATCTTTAAATATATATCTGTATATAAATATATATCTGTATATAAATATATATCTATATATAAATATATATCTGTATATAAATGTATATCTGTATATAAATATATATCTGTATATAAATATATATCTATATATAAATATATATCTGTATATAAATGTATATCTGTATATAAATATATATCTGTATATAAATATATATCTGTGGATAAATATATATCTGTAGATAAATATATATCTAAATATAAATATATATCTATCTTTAAATATATATCTGTATATAAATATATATCTGTATATAAATATATATCTGTATATAAATATATATCTATATATAAATATATATCTGTATATAAATGTATATCTGTATATAAATATATATCTGTATATAAATATATATCTATATATAAATATATATCTATATATAAATATATATCTATATATAAATATATATCTATATATATATCTATATATAAATATGTATATATATAAAAAAATTTATAATTAATATTAATTAAATATTAATTATAAATAATAAAGGGTAAAGAAAATTCTGACTATAATGCAGAGCTGGAAATGTTGCAATTTTTGTTCGTGTTCTTTTTTAAAATATATCCAGTTCTTTCTTTAAAATTAGTATTTTTTTTTTATATATTATTATACAAAAAGACATCAGGGCATCTGTCTGATGTTTGCAACAGCTTTAATTGAGAAACTAAAGATGTTAAAAACAGAAGTTGCCTTATAAATATAACTCTCAAAGTCGCATGTGACATACACCCCCGTCTTTTTTGCTCCACAAAAATTATTTTTTTTGTAATTTCAGTCACAAAAGCTGAGAGAGCAAGCAAATTATTGGAAAAAAGATATTTAAAATAAAGATTTTTTTTTTTCGAAATTTGTTTCTCATTTCGCAATAGGCATTCTAAAGTAATGCGAATATAAATTTGTGGTAACCACTGTTACTTCTTCAATCCAAGTTCATCGATAATACTCTAAAGTACTGAAAGCACGTACTCACTTGTAGACAAAGGAAATGAAAAACATTTAAAACGAAAAAATATTGATGGGAAAAAATGGAAACGAGAATAGTTTGCCTTAAAGACTGCAAGAGATGTTTCGTTTAACTACAAAAAAAAAATTTATTCTGAAAGAACAAGAGAAATCATTCTCATTACTTTATCGGCCGATTGTTGCCGTGAATACCATAGAAACAATTACGCTATTGACAATAGAGCAATAGAATGATGTTAAGCTTACCGCAGGAGCATGCTCCCAAGCAAAAATGCTTTCCATCCGCATAATCCTTGGAATCACACACATGCTTACGGATGTCTAGTCCTTCGTTCACAGTTATGTGAATTTTTTCCTTTTACTTGCAGCGTTGGAAAATGCAATACTATTTTAGTATAGTTGTTAACCGATGTACGAGTACGTGTAAACATCTTTGTGTCAAAGGAGAGGTAAAGCTCGTATGTTTTCAGATTTATACGTATAATAAGTTTCACATAAGCTTTTATTTATCCTTATTTCGCTATAATTTTTTTTTTTTTTTTGGTGGGGAACAATCAATTCTAAGCCATACATCGCTTAGCATATATTTGTAGGACTATTGAAAAGAAAAGAAAATAAATTTAAACTACACTTTGAGAAGGGATGAACCCCACTCTGTGGCGTGGTTTAAAAATTTGCACTCTTTTCTTAATTTGCATGCACTTGTCAAAGGATAGGGTTGCAAAGGTTTGCCCATTGAGTTGGGGGACTTACCTACATTTAACAAAACATCATCGAGAGCTGCATAAATTTATTTTTTTTGGCAAATTTTCAAAAGTAAATAAAATTTAATTACCATAATTGAGTTTTTGGTTTCTTTTCAAAAATTTAGTTAATCTTTAATATAAAAGCTTTTTCTTTACTAGTGCCGTCTTAGCAGGCTTTTTTATTTAAATTTTTTTTTTATTTTTTTTTTATTTTATTTTTTTATTTTTTTTTTGTACTGTTCTGAATTGAAAATAAGTTATCAGCTGATGCCGATTGTAGCTAATGCAGTCATCCTCTTGCGATCTTGTCTTCACTAAAAAATGTTAAAATGCACATCTTTCATTTTATGTCATGTGTCTATTTTATTGTGCCTTGCCTTTGATATATATATTTTTTTTATGATTGTGATATATAAGTGACAGTACTGAAAGCAAATGTGGTAATACAATTGCGACAAGTCTCAGGAGATTTTAATCAAATGAAATTCGTTGGAAATCCTTATGCATATGGTGACTTTGTAAGAAGGGATTGTAGGCATTCGTTTGTATTAGTTGATGTGTAAAATATTTTATTATGTTTTTAAATTTAATAGAAAAATGAATTGCAGTATAAAGTGCGGAATTGACAATGACACTATAGACAGTATGTGTATGTAGACTGACAAAAATATTTGATAAAGAAAGATGAGTAAAGATGATGAGATGAGTAAAGTACGAGTAATTGTCGCTTACCCACTTTGAGCTTTCAGGTAACGCTATCGAAATAACAGGTAGCCGTAAAACCGAGTCAACGTCATTCTCATTGTAAATGTCCTGACGACAATTTCATTCTATTCCATGTGCGTTATAGTTATATGAGTGGTATTGTCGACGGTAAATCGGAAGTATGCAAAAAGCCTGCCTACCGCATTTTATTGCCACGATAATCTCCTTCATTGTATGCGAACTTAAATTGAGTTCATTACTGTTTATCTGAAGACAGTAAAGTATCTAAACTGCAGCTCAATTCTTTACTTTATTGCTCAAAAATGTTTTTTTTTAATTCTTTTTTTATATTCAATTAATAAAATGTATTTTTTTCTTCTCTTTTTTACAGGTATGTCAAATCATGTTTCTCTTATCTCTGTAAGTATTTATTTATTTCATTTTATTTTTATATAACTCGATTCGATAGTTAAATATTACGGATATGAATTTTTCCTACTAACTAATTCGAAATCGTAAATGCATTTGCTACCTCGCGTTGCCGCATCCGCTTTCGGGTACGCATTACCATGTAATTCGAATGTAGATGTCAAAATCGCTAGAAAGTCAAGTCGCTGCTTGAACTTGGAAATTTTGGCGTGTTTTTTTTTTTAATAGTTTCTATTTTCTCCTTATGAAATTTAGTTTTTGTGTGTCTTCAACTTTAATTTTAGTTCGTAATAAAAATCGCTAGAAAGTCAAGTCGCTGCTTGAACTTGGAAATTTTAGCGTTTTTTTTTTTAATAGTTTCTATTTTCTCCTTATGAAATTTAGTTTTTGTGTGTCTTCAACTTTAATTTTAGTTCATAATAAAAATCGCTAGAAAGTCAAGTCGCTGCTTGAACTTGGAAATGTTTCCGTTTTCTTACGTATTTGCAATCTATCTTGCGGATAATAAGCAAATGAGTTAAGCTTAATAAATAACATGCCTGATTGCTTTCAATTGAAAACGCACATTTGACGCAAGCCATGTGAGGACATATCACTTAACATAAACTGCTTGTTTTTTTTTTTTTTTTTTTTTTTTTTTTTTTTTTTTTTTTTTTTTTTGCTATCAATTTCTTATGTCTTATTATTCTATAGGAAAAAAGGTAGTTAAAAACCTATCTGTACATCATTGCGAGTAAGTTTATAAGACAGCTACTAGCACTATCTATATGGATTAATATAGATCTCTTGGTTACTGTGACACTAAACCTCTCAAATGCGTATAGTTTGAACTTCTGCATTTACTCTCATTTACTCTCTGATTAACTCTTACAGAGTTAGATCAGTTATACAGTGTTCAATGGTCTTCTGTCCGGATTTGCGATCCAGATCGGCGGTAGGATACCACTGTCGTAAATTGAATATTATTTTCAGATTTTTGTTTTGAATAATTTGGAGTTTTTTTTTATGTGTCTTTGCACAGCTACCCCATACTTGGCAACCATATGTGAGAATTGGTCTAATACACATATTATATAAAAGTAATTTATTTCTTACGTTTAATTTTGACTTCCTGTTCAGAAGTGGAAATAGTGCTCTGTCACATCTTATTGCCTTTGAGGTGGTGTAGTCAAGGTGTGGCTTAAATGTTAGACTCTTATCTATTTTTACTTCAAGATATTTAATGGTGTTTGCAACCTTGAGCTGACAATTGTCTAGATGGCACTCTCTTTGGTGATTTATTGAAAGGAAACAATATAGCTTGAGTTTTTTCATCATTAATCCGGATTTTCCATTTAGAAAAATATTTGTTGGCTGAGCCTAAAGCGTTTTCCATTCGTTTCACAATTGCATTAGAAACTAATCACTATCATCTGCATAAAAGGCTACGTCGTGTCCTCTTAGTGATTTGAAATCAGAAATATAAAGTGAGTACAACAGTGGGGACAGCACCGATCCCTGGGGTACTCCGGCTGGGATGCATCGCTCGCTGGAGTAATTATCATTAATGTTAACAACGAATTTTCTGTCTGAGAGAAAGCTTTTAATTAGTTTAATAAGGTACACGGGGAAGTTTAATTTGTGTAGTTTAAATATGAGACCTTTGTGCCAGATCGAGTCAAATGACTTTTCAATATCTAAAAGAACCAATCCAGTTGACTGCCTTAGCCTTATTCTTTTCCTTGTGTTTTTATGAAGTTAACTACTCTTTTAATTTGGTGCGTCGTTGAGTGCTGGTCTCTAAAGCCGTACTGGCTTTTGGGGATTAAATTATTTTCCTCGGTAAACGACTTAAGCCTCTGTAGCACAATTTTTTTTAAATATTTTACCCACGGAGCTTAGTAAACTGCTAATGTGTTTTTCAACATATATAGTAATAATAAGCCTTCTTGTTAAGCCGGAAATTCCGCACAAATCTATTAATGAAAATAGTTAGTTACAACATATCTCATAAATTGTTACTTATCTTACATCCGTCAACTGCATAAAATCTACACCATCGCGTAGAATTTTACATTGAAATCGCTCGTTTTTCTCTTTCCATTCAAAGCGCAAGCGTATCCTTTTTCATTTTTATTTTCACTGTTGTGACATTGTGGATAATAAATGCCGCCAAAGTTGATTAGTGCTTTCGAAAGTAGTGGTACTTTTTGCTCGATCCGGTAAGAATTTTAATTCGAATTCATTACAGCTTTCAAACTTTAGTGACTTTCGAATTAAGCTGCAGCATTCTTAACAGTTGATGTCCTTGCGATCTTTTTTAGTTTGTCTGTCGGTACAAGCTTCGAATTCAAAATATATTCTATTCATGCCAATGCAATTTCAATACTTTAATTTTCTTAAATGTATTAACTAAAATATAAAATTTAAAAATTTACAACTTCAACGTAGAAGTTATTAAAAGTTCCATTACCAAATTTATATTTCTTGCGTTAATTTTGCTATCGTTTGATAAGAAACCCATAAAAAAGTAATAGGCTGTTATTACCTTAAGGTGTGTGACTATTACAATAATTATTGGATTTTTGGAAAAGTTTGTTAAAATTTTTCACATTGATCGTCTGTTTAAAAATATTAAGGATATGCTATAATTTCTAATGTCCTTTTTAAATTGTTTAAAATTCTCTACTTGATTCGAATTTATATCTGTTTCATTATTTTTGTTTTCTAGAGCTTTACTCGAGCAGCTAAGTATTTGCCGTATCACTCTTTGGAAAGATTGATCTGTAGTTAAAAACTTCTTTGCATATATGTTTTTGTAGGAATATGTCCTACAAAATATGTTGCATGGTTGATGCAAGACAGTGTGACTTTAGATGATTAATTTAATAATAAAAAAGTCGTGGATATCTCAGGATATAGATAACTGTGTAAGAACATATTATAAAAGACTATCTGCTTTAATTTAGGGTAAGTGTTTCAGGGTTTCATAAGTCCTGCATATGGTGAATATTGTCTATTTTCATTATATATTTTGCTTCAGGGGCTTTTATAGAGTACTTTGCTGCTCTCAATCGTTTAGTACAATAACTACTAACATATGGCCCTTAAGCTCGGGACTGTTAAGAGGAAAATTCTTGCCCATCATCAACAAATGTACTGTAACCTTGACATCACATTCTTCTATAATTTCCTTAACCATATTCTGGGTTATATTTATGTAGTTAAGTGGTAAGATTGTAAGGAAACTAATAATAGATGCAAGGTGGTCAGCCTGAGAGTGAAATTCTCCGTATTGATATAAAGACGCTTGAATCTCTGGATTAGCAGGGATTATATAACCTTGTGTTAATCTTTTCAAGTTCTTTTCCGATGCTGAAAGTACTATTTCCTTTCCTTTCCCAAATGCCGTATTTTGAAATTCAGAAGCCGTTTGAGCAGCGAAATATTTCCACTCCTAATCCTTTGAAATTCTGTACGGAGTACTCTTATATTTGTACAGAACATCAGTAGATTTCCAATGTTCCTGCTACAATTCTATCAAGTGCTCTGAGTGGCATACCACAACTTCAAATGTACAGTGAGGTTTGGTGTGGGTGTGCCCCAGATAACTATATATGTAGCGCAGGCGAAGCCTTTTATATCTATAACGCGAAATGTCTTCTTATTTAAAATTTTAAATTGCAACTGTGGCTTGCAATATCCTCAACTTTGCGCGTACAGTGGATTCCTGGCCAAGGACCAACATTTATGATGAGCAATTAAAATAATCCTTTTTTTAGTTTTGTTTCATACTAAGGACGATATATAGTTATTAATTGCAAGATTGTGACTTAATTATTGAGCGGTCTCAGCTAATGTCTAGCAAATTGTTATCTTTCGTCTGTCGGTGATTACCACATAGTAAATAAAAACGCCTTAGCCAGCAGAAGCATCTGCAATAAGGATTCAATTTTAATGAATACATACGTAGTAAAAATAGTAAATATTGCATATTTATTGCAATATATTTTATTTATATTTTTATAAAAATATATTGCGAAATATGTAGTTTTTGCTGTCAAAGCATTTCTATTATTTTTCATATAAAAACACACATCCTTGTCCCCTTTTTGGGGGATTTTTTTTCTCTATTTGCCTTTTGTTTTATAATAGATAGAGGTTGTATTTCTATGTTTCTATTCTGCCTTTTTTTCGTCTTTTTATCAGGGATTAAAATGACTTCTGTTAATAACGTAATATTAAACGTTTTATTCTCTTTTTCCTTTTTTTTTTCTCTTGCTTTCCCCTCTTTTTCCTTTTTTTAAAAAAGAACAAGCGGAGAAAAATGAAAACTGTTAAATGGTAGACAACTTTAAAGATAATATATATGTTGCATTCTCTAGAAATGTTTTTTGATTTACTACGGGGCTTTAATGTATGATTGAAATCAGTTGGTTAATTCCGTTACGTTGTTGTTGAGAAAGATGGCTCTAAAATAACGGAAGATCCTGCACATTTATAATAAATGATTTTTTTCTTGAGTAATTACTGCTAATCGATCCCAAAATGGGGGGAAAAAACGAAAAGCTACTTTGTACGGGGTTAAAATCATGCTTGATGCTGAACGGGCTTCCATTGTGGCAGCTATATATACGGTGTACTCTCTCTAAGAGACTGACGAGTTTGTCGGATTATGAGAAGTATCCGTTTATGACAGAAACAAAAAGAATAATCAATAATCTGTAATGTTGTACATACATACATATATATATATATATATTAATCTTTAAACACTTTGATTTCCAAAACAAATGCACATATACATATATACATACATATGCCAAAAAAAAAAGTATAAAAATATTTTAAAAATATATTTTGCGAATAAAAAAAGAAAAGGCTCGAAAGATCAGTTTTTCAACTGGATTTAAAAAAGTCGGAAATTTTAGATTAGATTAAAATTTTTTTTTTTTTTGCTTGCGGTTCACGAATGTGTAATTAGAAAAAAATTATTTATGTGCATATTTTAAACACTATAACATTTAGCAAATATTGGAGTAGTGTTAATAATTTGAGTATTACTGAAAGTTGATAATATATTCGTAACTACTTTAAGATGAAGCTACACAATAAAGTACAATCTTACAAAAGACATTCAGCTGAAAGGAATTAAAATTGGAAGATTTAAAATTGGAGCAATTCAAAAAGACCGCAATCAATATGCTTGTGGTGGACATTAAGCAAAAGCAGCTGCCTTAACGCTACCATTGATAACGACACACATAAAAATTAATTTATCACATAAGGATAAGGAAATTCCGAGAACTCAATCGACTGTTTACAAAAGTACTCGCAAAATTATTACACTACGAGTATAGTTGCTGCCTATTGTGCAGGTAAAGTGGGTGTTAAAAGTGTGGCAAAATTAAATAATTTAGATGGAAAAAATTTAGCGAGAGTTGAACGTATATACAATAGATAAAAACAAAAAAGGTGAGAAAAGAAATAAAAAGCTGATGACTTTGATAAAGCAAATACAAGGAATATAAATGATTAGAAGGCAATATAAAATAAAATCATATTATGAACTAATCAAATTATATAGGCATATAATATATGCATGTGTAGATACATATGTACGTGTACACATATGCATACACATACACGCGGATAGTACGTATGGCTGAAATTTATAAAAATAAAAGTTGTACGTATGTATGCACATGAAGGAGAGTTTTCAATTGCCACCTACTTTAAAGAAGCCTTATGTTTGAATATATTTGCTCTGTAGTAGATGTAATTCCTTTAATTAAATAATTATTTATTTATTTAGATTTAACCGTATTTAGGAATACATAAACCGATCTGGCAAATATATTAGTTATTACACCAAATTGTGGCCTTAAAACATACTAGTGTGCGGTTATAAATTTGGTTAACATTTTTTTTTTTTTTTTAATCAAGACACTAACAGCTTTCGTTTAATTATTATTATTGCTTGTCTATATTTCATTTTAATATGTATCAATTCTTTATTTAATCGTTTTTGTTTTGCACTCATATTTTTCCCCCTTGCCAACTTTTCTTTGTGCAATATACCACTTTAAAACTATTTTAAATAAATACTAAACAACATTATTGTGATACTCTAGGCAAATTAATTTCAAAATAAAAAAAAAAAAATTTTTTTTTTTTTTTTTTTTTTTTTTTTTTTTTTTTTTTTTTTTTTTTTTTTTTTTTTTTTTTTTTTTTTTTTTTTTGGCATTGGCGAGTTTGTCCTTTGATTTTAATATCTGGGAAACGCACTGGAGAAAATGCATTTATTTTAGCCTTCTTACGTTTTAATTCCTTTCTTGATGGTCATTAACTGTGAATGTTCATTAGCATCGGCGAATGAATTTTGGCTAGTTTACGATATGGAAGATAACTTAACACAACTTAATTTGAATAAAGACGGGCCTAAAAATCGACCGTCTTGGTGAAATAATTTAAATCAATTCTTAAAACCGCTGAACTAGCATTATATATGTATATATATACCTTATTGTATATATATCGAGCAATCTACCCCTGGTATGTTAAATACGCTTTGAGGTATAAATAGAACATGCCCATCCAGCCGCACATCTTAAGCGGGTCACGAAATTTAATTGTCATATGTATCCACCTGACCGCATACACCTCATAGAGCTTTCTCTATATGTGTTGTTTGCTCCCGTCATCTGTATGTTACATTCTGACTTCTCTCCTACATGTGGCTGGCGCCAACGTATCTGTAACTAATCAAACACTAAAGTGTATTCACAAAATCTCCGTTTAAACTTAATATGATACTAAATCATTAACTAGCAGTGAGTACTGGAAATATTTATTATAGATTTCTGTATGCCTGCTTCTCTTTGTGTGTGTTAGTATTGTATTAGGACTTGTTTTAGCACCAAATCTGTGCCTGGCATTTTTGATACCTTGATATTTCCATCTGTAGTTGTTAGCATATGTGTGGGTGTGTGTGTGCTTGCGTGAGAGAGAGTGGAAGTGTTTGTTGGGTATGTGTGGGGTGGTGTGTTTGAATGTTTTGGTGAATAACGATCCCTGGGCTGATGTCCTTAGTCAATTACTTTTCTTTGTTTATTCAACTAATGGAATTATATTTTGTTTTTTTTTTTATACTTTCATGGTTTTAGTATGAAATATTTTTATGTTTACTACAGTGTGATCGACACTACCGGAAAGGCCTATGATTTATGTAAAAGGCTTGTAAATATAACATCAATTCTGCTTTGACGTTTAGTTTATCAGTGAACATTTCCCCCCTTTCCGCTTAATTGCCATACAACTTTCTTGCAAAATTACAACTACTAACCCACTGTCGTTCGTGTTATATTTGTTGAATTTTAGTCACACGTTTTATCGAGTTTGTCGTTTGCGTTTGCCTTTCAACTGCCTTTAGTATTTTTTGGTTGCTAGAAAGTATAAATGCCAAAACGAAAAACCTTGTTGTCTTACATGTGCTACGTGTCCTTTATTCAAAATCTTTCTTTGACTAGATTTTTTTTGGGTTTTTTTTTGTTTTTTTTTTTTGTTTTTGCTTTCATTTAGTAATACTTTTTGTTCTATTTGCCAACATCTTAATTGATTTCGATGTAATTGACAAGATTGCCACAGGGAACGTCACCAAAAGCGAAGAAAGCAAACTTAACTGAGGAAACCAAATCCCACTAAAAGTTGTTTTTGCTTGACGGAAAAAGGCAGGATTACAGGATTTTAACACAAGCAGCCGCAGCGCAGTAGCAGCAGTAGCAGCAGCAAGCATACGTATTACTAATGAAAAGAAATTTTTGTTTTAACAATCCAAATTAAACGGAACTTTGTTAAATTATAACATGACAATTTCCATTTAATTAAGTTGATTTACTTTGCTTAACAATTGCGTTGGTTGGTTCCCCCCCTCGTTTTTTCTAATATTAAATCAATATCAATCAATTATTTAAGATTGCCTGTATGGATAGAACGGTTGGACTTACTTTGAGTGTGGACTTGAGCAGTAAAAAGTTGGCAGCAATAAAATGTAAGAAAAGGAATAGTTTTCCAATGTTTAAAGTATCGAATTTACGTCGATAGGAAAAAGTTTTCTCTTATTGTTTTTTATTTTTCATAGTTTTCCACAGCGAGAAAAAAAGTTAATTGGTAACCGTTTTTTTTTTAAGATTTTTACTTTTTCTTATTTTGGTGGTCATTATAAACGATTTTGTTGTTTCGCTCGCTACACAATTTCTGAAGGTTGGCTTTTTAGCAGTTTGTTCCAATCTCTTTCAAGGATGCCCAATATCTTTCATGGTTTTGTCTAATACATCTTTCTTGCTTCCTTCCTGATTGAATAATTGCTTTTCCCTTTCGTCTTGTGAAAATGGATCCTACAATACTCAGTAATAGGGGATACTGCTTGCATAGGGTTAAATAGACCTTGCATACGATTTTAGAAAATTTATTGCCAAAATTTTCGTTGAGTAATGAGTGAAATAACCTCTAATTTCACTTCCTTCAACATAGACCACCTGTTCTCCAAGATAAGCTATATATCTTGTGATCCACTTGAATTCGTGGTAACGTGAGCCTTTGTTATTCCTCTGATTGGCTGAAAGACAAAGCCTCGGACTTTAGAACTGACCATTATATTTTGCTCCACGAATATGAAGAAATAATTTACAAAAGTCCTTTCTAGGGTCTGATCCCTGTCGGCAATATTCATCACATATTCCCCGTCATGCTTGGCTTCAGGAAGTAACTTATAAACCACTTCGTGGTTGTATCCATTAGCCAGTACTATCCTTAATATTCGACCAAGAGCTTCAAAGAGTGGTTTGTTTTTTTACTCCCTAGGACTGTCCACAGTTGGAATGACTATTTTATTTTATAGTTCGTCTTAAATGACTTAACAGTTGGCACAAAGCGAAATCTTGGGTCGAGTATGTTTAGTAGTATCCTAAGCTGAGATTGTATAGTCATCTTTGAAACTAAATTGAAGTCACGTATTTGTTTTAATTTATTCAGCATATTAACATTGAGTTGGCCATAATCTAACATATATTGTGGCATAATACAAGCCATTAAATACTTATGCTGGTTGCTAAATTTAGTTCATAGTCGCAGAGAGACTGATTCGCTTCAGACCGGAAAACGATGCGTTGGAACGGCGTATGCTGTGCGTTCACAAAGACCTGGCGATAGATCTTTTCGATATTCGCGCTGAATGCATACCGAAGCAGTCTCAAACGAAGCAACAGAATTATTAAGTCCGCCTAAAGTGCCGGACCTGTGTGAAGCAGGTCATTGAGGCTTCTACCATTAGAGGATGGGCTCGAAGCGTTGAAGACCGTTTAAAGAACATTTATTATATTTCACAAATCCACCATTTTTTTGGATTAAGATAAACTTTTAAACAGAAAATTATTAACTACAGTAAAACAAAATAATTTACACACAGTTAACTTCGGAATTTTGTTTTATTAGTTAAAACTGGATAAAAAATACGTAAAATTTTTGTTTGCTTCCTTTTTTCGGCCATCTTTGGTATCTATTAAAGATGATATACTTATGTTGATGGTGCTGTTCCTATTCTTAGTATTATCACTGCTGCAGTCAAAATAATAGTAGTTCGTATTGCGCAAATTTTAAACAAATAAAAAGATTTCAAAATTTTTATAAAATCTAGGAAATAAACAGAAAAAACATAAAAAGAATTCAAATTAGCTACAAAAATAGAAAAAGTATTCAAAAATTTTCAAATATAGCCGGTCAAAATAATAGTAGTGTTATTCATTTAATGGTTATTACAAACTAAAATAAACTGATGGCTGGGCTAAATGTATATTACGAAGGGTAGGCATTTTAATAAGTATTTTGTGGCAAACCCTTTGTTGGCAATTACCGCCTCACAGCGTTATGGCATAGAGTTTACCTTTCTGCGGGAATGGATATCCAGGGATCCTTCACAACCTCCCACAATGTGCTGTTTTTTTGTAGGGGTTCCTTTATGCGGGATACGCGCTTTAATGCATCGCATATTTTCTCAACAAATTGTGTATGGAACTACTTTGTTAGTAGTTTTTGGATCACTTTAGAATTTTGCTAGAAATCATATCTCTAAAATAGGTTTACAGTTTGTGTTTCCACTCACTACAACCAGTAAATGGTTCAAAGCGAGTATAAAAAGTTTTATTAAATAAATATATGAATAGTGGCTTGATATGATTAATAAATTTTAATGGGGGGAAAAAATTTTGAAGACTATTTTTGAGTTGCAACTATAATTCTATTCTGTCATTGGTCTTGTTGGTATATTTTACACTGGCATTAAGTATGTTTGTTTTCTTTACAAAGTAATAATATATGTGAAATATATGTGAATGTTCTGATATCGGGCTCTTGGTGGTCTTTGCTTATCTTTTCTTTTTTCCTGTAAATGTTATATGAGTATACTTTTACGAGTTTAAGATCTCCTTAAATAAAAGTTCCTACTGGGTGTTTATTGCGATTTCTCGCTTTTGAAAGTCGAGGTTGTACTGTATTTAATTTCTTCTCTTGTGATACAATATCGTAATAAGCCTGAAGAAAAATAAGTAATAATCGCTGTTTTTGATTGTTTTTATTTTGTATGCCCTATTTCAATCCTTTTGTAAATGGAGGAGGGGTTTTTAAGTAAGGACATGAAGAAAGCAAAAAGAAAGAAACAGATATATGTATATGGGTAGGCTGGTAGAAAATTTCTTTAACTGTATGAGTTGAAAATGTAATTAATTATACAAGTCATTGGTACTCACGGTTGCTTTCTTGACTCCCAACTAATAGCACATTCTGCAAAGTATATGTTTCCCAGTTTGCGTCGACCAAATCTTTAATAGGTGTTATTGTTTTGTGGTAATATAAGGTGAAGTTTATTTGCCTGCCACGACGTACTTCTTAGATCGTTTAAGCGCTGCTATCTGCATCTGGGTTGCATTGTGCCAGTTTCGATATTGTCTGCTCAATGTTAAGTCTAGTAGAAGTTGCCATACACATTAATTCATCGTCATTGGTATTCCGTTGGATCACCTCTCATTCTGCAAACAAGCACACATGTAAACCTTGATTGCTGCAGTAAATCTTTTATATATTGTTCCTGAGGTAGGTATATATCTTCAGAACTAATTTTATTTTTATTGCATAAACATTCTTTATGTCATCGTCAATATCTACTGCTATAAGGTAGACATAACTGTCGGTCCTTTTTACATAAAGACGGGGTTAAGTATCAAGATATAAATTCTTTATCATAATACCTTTTCTGTTATCGATAAAATACTCGGCCTGGTACATGTATACATAATCAAATATATATTGTGCACTTATGTATTGATTCGATATCACCAGAAACCCCGATAGAGAAGCGATAACGAACACAGCCGCGAACAATCTTTTCATTGTAAATGTATTTGGCATATATAATACAAATACAATGCAGTTCCTTTTTGATTCCAAATAGCACTATAATTGGGCCTACCTTAATAAAACATTTGCAATTTCCGCGCGAGAGCTCTTCCAAAAACGGGATCATATTAATATGGTTTTGACTTCTTGCGAAATGTTTTTTTTAAAATAATATTTCTTGATCGGAAAATTTTTCCAAATAGCCCTAGTGTACGTAATTGCGAATACCTTATTAATGCATTTATAATTTTTATCTTGGAAGTTCTTCCATAGACGGGATCATATTAATATGGTTTTGACTTCTTGCGAAATGTTTTTTTAAAAATAATAATTCTCGATCGGAAAATTTTTCCAAATAGCCCTAGTGTACGTAATTGCACATACCTTATTAATGCATTTATTATTTTTATCTTGGAAGTTCTTCCATAGACGGGATCATATTAATATTATTTTCACTAACTTGCGAAATGAAAATATTCTTCTTCAAATTTTGTATATACTTTACTTTTCTTGATAGTATGAGGCATTGAAAATTGGAGATTGCAATTACTTTACGGACTACGCTTCCGGAACAATTTGTAATCTTCTACTTCTATTATCGTTGATGGGTTTTTTGAATTTGTTTGTTGATTTTATATTTTTATAAAATATTTCTAATCACCAATAAGCTTTTTATCACAGCACAATCTTGCAAAATATTTATATTCAGGATTTGAGCGGTATCCTCAGGAATGGATTTCATTTATTACATTATGGAAATCTCATTTAGGCGATATATAAAATATTCTACGAAATTATTTTCCTCTAGCCTATTTGAGAAAACTAAGTTGAGCAGCAAAAAAATTTATTAAATCTAGACTTTTTGAAATATCTTCGTTGAAGAATATATAACATTATTATTGAAAGTGGGATAGTTAATAATTGTGGGTTTTCGAATGGATTGGATTTTTTATTCTATTACGCCGAATTCTATTTCGTTTTTTATATCTGCACATAGCCGATAATTTTACACGTAATAAAAAATTTAGATTTTAAAAGCAAATGCGATTATAATTATATTTATTTTATTTAAGTAATTCGTTTTATTTTTATTTGAATTGGATTCAAATAAAAATATTTGAATTGAATCCAATGGCTCGATTTCTTTATTACTGCTTAACATCTTTATTAGTTCAAGACCCATAGTGTAATTTGAAACCCAATCCAATAGCTCTCTGTGACTAACAAATCCTACTAAACCCCTAACGTGAGAGAGAGAGAAACTAAAGCCGCACAGTCCCTATACCTCGATCCGATGGTAGCCATCCTTAGTTCCGCCCAAGGGGCATTGCCAAATTGGAAAAAGAACATGTCTATAACAGCTATAACCATTCGATATTTAGGAGAAGCTGTCCAACGTGAGTTGTTTCTCAAGAGTGCAGTTAATATCGGTGGGTCACTATTGCCAAAAGATCTTAACATTGAAGTGAATCCTCTGACTAAATGGGCCTCATAATTAACGTCATTCGCTCTCTCCAAACGATAAACTGATAGCAGCATAAGGCATATCCACTTGTCATCACTTGTTGTTCGGGGTACTGGACCTGGATCTATACTAAAATCAACCCCTGCATTCACTGTGATCAAATCAAAGGGAGAAATTGAATCGTTGATTTTGGCAATTGTCACCCCGTATGAAGTCCAGAGGTCTTTCAGTACCATCCGCTGTTCTTTAAGTGTGTAGTATATGTAAGAAACGACATGGTCAAGAGTAACTGGTAGGATCATTAGCTGCGTAAGCGATTTTACTACGAAGAATATCCAGATTATTAGTTTTATCAACTATTAATAAAGGTTTCGAATTAGGGTGAGCATTGAACCAATTCACTAGGCAATGAAGATCTTTTAGTCTCAGATATTGTCGGAACTCTAATTACTGTCCCTGTTATAGTATTAAAAACTTCGTCTGAATTACGAGCTTGAAACATGATTACTTAACTTCAATATGTCGAAAGAATGGGAGAATTTAAGTATATTGGTGTTCCCTTAAGGATTTGAATAATATACGTAATGTTGGAAAATACTTTTTTTTCTTTGCATCTAATTCTGTATCTGAAATGTCATTCATTGTAGACCAATGAGAACGGGTTGATGTACCAGCGTACAACGCAGCGTCAATGCTTACATGCTTTCGGCGAACTCGTTCAAAAATGACAGCATTGAAATGGAACTATCGAAGAAATCGGAAAATATTTTATTTGATTACAATGCTTGAAAATATTTGAATTTTTCTCGAGACAAACGAGTGTATTTGAAATTTTATACCATATTGAAATCATTAAATGAAATATTTTTCTCTTCCCTAACACTTAGTTAGTTTTTAATGGCAAGTTTTTGTGGCAAACAATCTGTGGGCTTTCTATATATCTTGCATTTTTTATGGTGTGGATAAAAACGCGGGAAAAACGTATAATTTTATCCTCTCCTCGAATATAAGTATGGAAATTTGAAACTAGTGGTAAACCATACGTCCGGAGTGTTTCAATTTAGAAGTTAGCTTATTAGCCGAAATTTGTGTAACGTTCGATTCTCATTCGCTTTCTTAATTCTTAATTTTATAGATTTATTAAGTAGTAACATTATAAAATTTGACTTAACTCGATATTGCTGTTGGTTCACTAGGTACAACACATAGCATTTCCCAGCTTGATCCTCATTAGCAAAATTTTGATTCGTCGCTCCATTAAATATTTTTCCAAAAATTCAATGATTTCCTAACATTATTTCCTTGTGCAAAATCCAATGTTGTTGTATGGAAATCCAATGTTTGCAGCTTTAGGAAATGTTCATTAAATCTCCGTCTAATAATTGTATATTATACGTCCTACAACAATTTCATCCCGCCGGGCTGTGGTTTTACGGGGTTTTGGGGCACTATATACATTATTTGAGTTTCCAAATGTATTAGCGCTTCATTGCATTATATAATTTTCCTCTTTTGAAGTATGACCTTCTTCCTTTCTTTTTTGGCACGACTTGGTCCTGTTCCCATATCTGGTGATTCATTCTCATATATATTTTGCAGATTTTCGAAAACCCAACAAAATTGGATAGCATTAAATTAGCAAAACTTCAAATGTTTTTTCTGAAAGAGATCAAACTTATATATCCAGTAGGGGAAGCCCCATAAAAGTATCAACAGATAGTAAAAAAAAAAACTGAAGTGATAAGAGATGATATTTATATTTTAGCAATATGGCCACCACTGCATTTGTACGTACCATACATATATATATATGTTTAATATGCTGTCAAGTAAAGATTTGGTCGGCCCTTCAATTACTTCTGCGTTTCGGCAGAATATCTTTCTATAAAATATGTCTTGATAACATATACTGTATTATTTATAAAAATAACAAGTACAGTAGTAGTTATACGAAAATGATGTATAGTTTGCAAAATGTTAACTCCACACATTCTTACATATACTTATGAATGCCTAATTAATACATATAACTTCTAATCTAAATTAAAAATTATATACAAATCTTTTTACTCTTAATTGTAAAAAAAAATCAGTCCTATATTCTGTGCTCCTATGCCTTCTGATTAACAAAAACCAAAAAAAAAATTTTTTTTTTGTGAATGAACTTGTATACAACGGTTGTTAGTTAAGTAACCACCGTGAGGGTTGGCATAAAAATTTTTCATGTAAATTTTTTAACAAATGTGATATAAAAAGTTAATTCTGATAAAAATTATTTAAACCTTTTTAGGGGAGCTTTGCCACTTTCAAATCGCCATGCAAAATCTCCTTGATTTAGAGCGCTCTGGCTGATGCCATATCACCTTGCAATCGCAATTATCTTGGTACTGATAATCTCTATTTCCGTATTTGTACCGAGTGAAGAGAAAATGAGGAAATGGTTCTGAAATGTGCACTTTTATGGTTTTTATGACTTTTCCACCATACTTAAGTATTTCTCTTCGGATAAAATTTATTTCAAGATAATTTTTTCCGATTTTATTTTCAGTGCACTTATTACTGCTCTTACCGTCTAAAGCTTGTCTTAATTGTTGAGTGGCATAAAGAAAGATATGCATACACCCTTCATGTCAGTAGTTCGCCTATTTTTTTTTTTTTTATACCCATCACCAAATTCAAAGCAAGATATACTTCGCTCTTTTCATTTTTACTGAGTTCTCTCTTCTGTGTAGCTTATAGATTTCTTTCAAATTATATTGTTTCAATTTAGTTTTCTGTATAAAATATACGAAATAATTTTGTTGGTGTCATATTTTCTATTTCCTCAATATGGTCGTCTCTTCCATTCGGAAATATTTTTTTCACCTTGTTTGCAACACTGCCGTAATTGTATTGGAACATGAATTTGATAAATATAAATTATATCGTCATTTGACTCGAAGTAATCATGCCTGTTGGATTGAAGGTATATCACCAGGTCAATTAGTTGGTCATGATTTCATACTTCCACTGACTCGAAACTTTATATACTTCCACCATTTGAAGATATATCTTCATACAAAATATCTATGTCCTATTCCTTGACTGTGGGCGGTCTATATCCTATTCTATATATATATATATATGTAAGGTAGTCTCTAATTTTTCCAAGCGGAACTAGACTTTTTTAGAGACTTTAATTCCTTCTTCTACTATATAATGATTATATTTCATATTTTTAATATGCGTATAAATGTGTGAAATAAAATCATATCAAAAAGTGGATTAATTACACCCCTTCACCGATTCACTGTAATTCTGCTGAACATATTTAAATGTTTCGGTGTTGTGCCGGCGCTGGTAAATTTAGTTTCTATTAATTCAAACATTATACATAATTAAATTGTTTGTAAAAATCGGCCGAAAAGCAATTTTATACAGTAAAATGAATAAATTTGGTCACATTCATTTATTTCACATATTTTTGCACACTGTCTTCAAGCTAAAAGGAAAGTAATAAATAAATTATTCTAATATTTGCTGGAATAATATTCAGATTTCACACGATTATACGATTACACACATTTGTATGCATGTACATCAATTGGCAAAAGTACGAATGTACTTGTTATACTATATACTCCTTCGATTTTTTGTATCATTAGCTGACATTTTTGAGTATACTGTGTTCAGATCAAAAAATTAATGTGAAACGGAATTTCACGCGTCGTTTTTTTAGGTATTATGGTTTCCAGTATCTAACTTGGTTAATGCATTTGATGTGAGAATGGTGTACAAAAAATAAAAATAAAATTTTTTTATTATAATTATAATCTTGTAAATAATTCTTTCTATATCATATTCTAATTCTTTATTGTAATTATAATCTCGTAAATAATTCGGAAAAGTGAAAAAATTAAGTTTTCCCGAAACTAAAAAGTAAAATACTTCGGTTGGAATTCACATTTGGTACTTCACTTCACAGCAACACTGCGGTAAGCTGGTTTACGTTGAAAAATTTTATAATAGAAAGAAATGCAATGTGTGGTTTTTTCACACCGTTCGCAGGATCGGTATATATATATGCGAACACATATATTTATTAAAATCGTCTATTCCACTTAGTAGACTATACACTATATCTTTCAATTGCTTCATTATTATATATGTATAATGTATATATAATAATATATATACAATATGGTTTTATATGAAATTAAATTATTTTGTATTTTACTTGTGTCCTTAATTCAATTCACGACCAAATTTTTTAGTTTTTTTTTTAATTCAATTTTGGCAACGGATTCGTTCAATCTAACTCGTCTGGTAATCATTCTCTTACGTGTTTGCAATGGCTTTCGAGGAATATTTAGTGCGTGTCCTTGTTAAGCTAACCCTTGGCTGAACTTGTTCAGGTTCTAAAACTACCACTAGTAGTCAGTAACGAAGGCCACTAGTTGGTAAAGAATTTATAATTAAATTTCGTACGTGTACCGGTACCGGTTCACAATCTTCTTTCCTTTTTTTTTTTTTTTTTTGCTATTATGATTTTATCTGGGAAATATATTCAACACTTTCTTTTGCCACATAAGAAACTCATTTGTGATGAATTAAAAACTATTTTGAAAATTTTATTTAATTCTCAATATTAGTGTGATGTATCAGTGACGAGATATAGTTCATTACACCAGTTAAATTGTATTGAGTTGATAACATACACTTTTCAGTATTAATATCGTCGTCTCTCCTTTGTGAATTACTATTTTCCTTGTTGTGTTGTATATCAACTATTCCACTTCACACTTTAAAAGTTTTGATAAAAAAATGTCGGCATTTGAGGTTTGGTCAGCTATCGAAGGTTTAATTCTTTTAAATTTTTCTATAAACAATTTGGATTTGTATAGGCAGCAGTATCATATCAATGTCGGTCTGGTTATTGATTTCGTTTCGCGACAGCGGATAACATTTTTTTTTTTTTGGTAGGAAAGCAAAAATTTGCAATTATTCATTCCGCCCTTGTATGCTTCCCTTGTTGCTTTGTGGTTCACTGGTTGCGTTATGCTTCCCTGGCTGCGTGAGGCTTCCCTTGTTTCGGTATCCTATCTACAGTTGCGATATTACTATATTATTGATTCCCCAATGTATATGTTTATACAGGGTGAGGTAATTTATGTTCACACGCTGTCCGAATGTTGCTCTGAATATTTTATATTTTCCAGACACAATGGTCCAACGGATTGGTATTCGGAGATTTTGATAGCCATTTTGTGCTGGAAATGAAGCGAGGAACTTCATTTGGTGGCGCGTGCTGAGTGCGATAGTGCTGAGTCCTGTTGCAATGTCCAAGATCTCACTCTCCAGAATATTTTCGGCATAATATGGGCCATTTGCATATATATTTATCCATTTTGCTTACCGAAAGAACAAAAATGTAAGGAAATGTAAACAATTTTTTCTTAATTTTTAATTTTTTTTATTTTTACTTACATATCGCTTGTTCTCGTAATATTTGAGATCATATAGATTTCGTGGTTTTTTTTTTTCGAAATTGGTTTGTATTCTTTATTTAATAAAATTAAATTACATATTAAATATTCTGCAGTATTTGGTTTACTTTTAAATTTCCTTCCCTCGAAAATTATCTTCAACGGAATCGTTTATTGAATTTTGGGTTTTTTTTTGGGTAATGGAAAATGCAATTTTTTACTGGAATATTTTTGATGGAAGTTTTTTTCTGTCATAATGTAAGTCTCCTTCATTGTTGAGGCATTTAAGAACAGATTTGAGCACTCCAATAGATCTACTTATAATTCTGCCTTTGCAATTTGCGCTGTTGAATCTAAGTTGGTTCTAAGTTGATCGCTTCGCTGTAAGGATATCCCTAGTCACTTGTAAAATTTTTTTTAAATTTATTTACCCAAAATTAGGCAAAAGTAAGCAGAGCTGAGCTTTCATTTACCAGCAGGAGGACGGTTCACAATGGAAAGAAAGCTTTTTCCTTATTCGATTTAAAAAAATTTTATGTAGATAATCTATTATCCTACGGTTTAATATAATATTTCGCACAGTGAAAAAACCATTACAATTAGAACTGTAAACTTCGTAAATAGAATTTATTATTAATTAGCAGTATTTTTTTTTCGTACTACTAAAATTTTCAGCTTCACATATCAGAAGCCATTTGCAACATGAATCAAATTTAATTAAAACAAAATTTCATCGATTTGGAGACATAGTTAGAAGAAAAAATTAAAATATCCTTAAAGTTTCCACAAGTGCAACTTATTAAAAGATTTTTCTTTTTTCTTTTTTTTTTTTTAAATCTATTTCTTCACAAATCTACTAAAAAAAAAAGTTCAGTGTTCCAACTATTAAACCATCCAAGGATGTTTTGTCTAATGCATTGGGGAAGGTTGCCACCGCCACCAATAAGGAATTTTTGAAAAAATAATAGGTGGAATTACTCATTACTTATTATATCGTTATTAGTCAATCTTAAGAATATATTCAATAAAGAATCACACATTGGATTATTGCACAAATTGGATCCGAAAAAAATTAATAGTTCCTCAAAGGCATTCTCCTTATATCTCAAGCCATCGTATGCCGACGAGGACTGTTCTGTGCTACATTTTTGCCCATTTAGATATAGCAGTTGAGATTTGGTGTCTTATAATTGATTTTGTAATTCAGCAATTTTCCAGTTCGTTGTTCGCAAACTGCATTTTAAAATTATTTAGTTGCATCTCTATACTCTCTTTAAGATGCCTTTCATCGGCATATAGTTTTTGAAGCCTTTATCATTATCAATTGATTGCTTTCAATTATCAATTTTGCTTTATACTCTTCAATGTCAGCTTTTATGCTTTCCCCGTTTTTCTTTACAATATTTTGGAGTTCAATTATTTTTCCTCCTTTTTTGATCTAGTTGGAACCGCAGCAATATCTTGTCGCCTTGAAAAGATGCTTCCATTCGATATTTTTCGGCAGATAGAGTGGCTAAAGAGTTCGTAAGTGTGGAAACTTGATTCTGTAAGAAGAAATCTTCATCCGATTTGAAATTGTCACTTGATTTAGAGCATGGATACACTAAGGACTGAGCAATATTTACAGCAGCTTTCTCTCCTGATTATTTATTTTGGTTCCAGAATTTTAATGTTGTTTTTATCCAAAACCGGCAAACTATGTTCGAGCGCTTCTTTTTCTTTAAGCAAACCCTTATATGCAGTTATAATGTCTTTCAATCTCTTCTCGTAACGAGAGAGTTGCTCCTTTTGAGAGTTGATGGCTGATTGTAACTCCTCTCTTGTTCGTTCCATTTTAGATTTATTTTAAACCATTAAAACTGGCTTAAATGCCTTTCCAGAATAATTGTTTTGTAACTTTCATGCAATGTTTTCTACGTAGGAATTTTTAAAGCAAACCAATGCCATGTGGATTTTAAGCTAGCATTTTAACTTGTGAACATTATTTGCTTTCCCAACTAGAAAATTTATAACAATAATTTATTAAATTATGTATACATATGTTTCTGCCAAGGCGACCTTTATACCAGCTGGCAGCGGAAGAATGACAAATGTCATTTTATGACATGTCTCTTTTAAAAGCAGTTATTTTGAAAGTGAGAACAGATGACGGTGACAATTTATTTTTATATTTTTTTTTTCTTCTTTTAATTGCCGATTTATTATCAGTTTAGTTCTATTTAACTATTTTTCTTTTGATTCGATTAGTTTCCAGGTTTTAACAATATTAACATCATTTTCAATGTCAAATTTGGAACAAAAAAAAAAAAAAAAACCAATAATTTTTGTAAAAATAATTTTTGGTTCTAATTTTTCTTTTCAATTTAATTGAATTTAATTCAATTGCAAAATGTATTCAGTGAAAACTTTTCCATTCTCTCAGCAGCAAGTTTAAGGGCTACCCTTTCCCTTACACTTTATCACAACATTCTTTAAAGAAGAAATACAACTTGCAAAGGCAAAAATCCTTAACAAAATCTTTACTTTCTATAAAAAGTTTACAATTTCAGTAACAAAATATGTATTGTGGAATTAGAATAAAAAACCAAGCCCCGATAGTTGCGTGTGTAACCGCCATTTACAATTTAACGGATGTGTTAAAATTTATGCTGCACTACTTAAAATACTTTAACACTTATTTTGTCTTCACTACAAATAACAAGCTTGCGAAAAGTTCAAATTGACAGAAAAAAGTTATTGAAACTTAATATATATTTATTCAAAGCATACCCCAGTGTAATTATTAAAACCTCACAATCACTTTGAAACAGCTGCGTTGTAAACAGAGTGACTGAGACGGTTTTAAAACAGAAAATTATAAGAATTAAACAAGTAAGCAAACTTTGCATGAAGAAGAAGAAAAAAACTAATAATAATAACAATAATAATAAACTTTCATTTAACTGTAAAAAATGGCCTAAATACATAAAATAAGAAAATTAAATGTCTTAAAAGTAACATTTGCTATGCATTTCCTTTTCCGGCTACAGGATATGCACAAATGCACACAGACAAGTTAACTTAATTACTATTTGTATTTTAATCTAGAGTATGCAGGCCTATAAAAACGGCCTTTAAAGCATGTATAGAAAAATATTTTACGCAAAACTTTGCACTTTGCACTTTGCACTTTGCAAACATTAATATTTCTTAATAGTGCAATAAGTAAATTATGTTTAAAGCGTTATTGTTATTTATTATTAAAAGCAAAATTGAAAGAATAGTATAAATACGGTAATTTATGTAGAACAGTGTAAAACAAGGTAGCAACACAATTAGTTATTGCAAATAAATTTTCTTAATCACAAGGTATTATTATGATCGCCAAGTTTGTCTACAGCAAAGCCATCTGCAGGATAGTGGCAAGCATAGCAATACAATGCAGGTATTCTGTGGAGTAGTCACCTTGTAAGCTTTAGCAAAAATAGGCGAAATCATCTCTAAAAATATCAGTTAAAATGATAATAGTTGTAATATATCATATCGAATGGCTAGCATGGAATAACCAGTTGATTTTACAACCTTCAATTAGTTTACTGTAATGTAAACAACTACAACGATAGAGCAAATAATACGTGGGCAATGTCGTAATAAACTATGAAAATCACATGTTTGTATGCAGGCCTGGAAAATTCACTTTTTGAATAAAGAATAAAGAATAAAGAATTTGAAATCCTACAAGATTTTGCATCACACTTTCAATCATTGTAACGTAAGTGCATAACATAAAGTGAGAGGCATTGCCTGTCATTCTGCTTTCCTTTTTGATCCATTAGACAAAGCAACAGTTCGATAGACAGGAGACAACCATAAAAGTGTTTGTTTTATCAAAATGCTAAATTTAAACTATTTTTATAAATTTTTATAAAATATTACTCAAATGTATTTAAGGTTAAATAGAGAGAGCAGCTTGTTTAACCTTAGAATAATTTTAAATTGTTTGATTAATTCACAACGCCCTCCTTATTATTGCAAATAGTAAAAATATTCTCCAATTCCGTATAATCGAGTGACTTTTATCCGCATATATGATTGATGGGTCTATTACATCCGGAATTTTGAAGCATTTTGATAATGGAAGTTCGTGACAGTGGTTTCCAAATTGTTCAATAACATTTGCAGATTGAATTGATTGGTTTTAGATTGTATGAATGGTTTCAATAAATTGTTATCATCAAGGAGCTCACTATTTACTGACCATATCTTCTTCTTCTTGAATTGATCATGTAGAACTATGTATGCTAAATCACTCGCTGATATACTTGCGTATGCCTCGTCGATGTCTTTTTGGCAAGTGACTTGCTGGTACAATTTATCTAATCCGGCTATTGTGTCTATGAATGGGTGTCCCCAATGACGGAATGAGCTGTAATAGGCTAGTACTAATTCTGTTATACCAAAAAATACATTTTTTGCAACTCTGTTAATTAATCATTTCATTAGTATTTATACGACAAAATTCGATAGTAATTTTATATTTATAGATATATAAGTTATTCCCGACAAAGCAGGGAAGCATTTTGTTGTTTTGAGTATGTGATGGCGTTGGATATTCCTCTTATATTAAAGTTATATGCTGTTCTGAGATTACCATCTGACGAGTGCTACCAAAAACGACTTTAATATTGGAATATCTCAATCTCTAATGTCTCTAGTTATAAAAGTTGTGATTGAATTTCGAGAGCGCGGAAGGAAGCCAAGAAGAGAGAAATGCAAAAACAAGTTTAATTTGTTCAATTTCTTCAAATTTCGCTTTCCTTGTTAGTTTCAAATAATAAATTTCTTCAAAAATTGCAAAGAATTTTTAACAATATTTGATACTTGCAAACTCTGCAGTTTGATTTCCATTTTTAGGCCTTTAAAATATATTTCATTTTTCTGCAACGTGAAGAGAGTGTCGAATTAGTAAGCGGTGTGCCCGTCGTGTAATTCGTTAATGCTGTGTGTATGATATGAGGTTTACTAGGAAATATCTGTTACAAAATTAGGCAGGACTTAATAAATAGTATTTGCTCCAAGTTCTTTTTTGGTTTTGGCTGTGTGTACATTGCACCCGATATTTTATATCATATTCTTTAAGGGCTAGTGCCCTTTCATCGCATTGGGGAGATATTCATAAATATTCATTGCTAATTTTTACTTTCAATCCAATTCCGATTATTCATTTTATTAATTTTGGTTTTTGGTATACATATACATATAAAGTAACTCTATTGGTGAGTATCGGTGATGATTAGTTTCGAGCCGTAATAGGTATTGGGAACACTATTCTAACCATACTTCGAAGTGTTTAATTTACCAAAGTGTGATTTCTTAAAAATTTTTATTTGTGGTTTTGTGGTTTTGTCTGCATTATATCCTTTTCCTTTGCTATTTATAATATATTATATTATATAAATTATGTAATGTATATTAATCCAATTGCCATTATTTCTTTTTGCTGAGACGATTTTATTTTATCAACTTTTTATTATTTTTCTAGTGTTTCTCTCTGCGTCTGACTCGCTTATCCTTATATGGTTGCCTCTACGCATATATTCTTGAATTGTCAACTTTCGTACATTAATATTTTTTTTTTCGATTTCTAAAGTGTTTCTTTTAAACTTATTTATCGACGCCCAGTCTATGTTAATCATTAAGGAAAGATGTAAGGAAAATGAATTCATTTATTTAAGCACCTGTAATAATATTTAAGGAGTGTTTTATATTCTCCGGAATAAAATAAATAAATAAACAAAATTGAGTTTCTGTTTGTAACGAAACGACATTTAATGTTTATTATTCAGTTATAAATTCCTTACTGAACTTAAATTCCTTAAAAGTTAGTTTCACAAAAATTCCTTATTATAACTTTGAGGTGTTGTAAATATTATTACAGGTGCTTAAATAAGTAAATTCATTTTCCTTACATATATATATATATATATATTCTGCAGGCTTCATCGGATGCCAGCTTGTTCTCTGTTGGATCTTACACAAACGAAGAAAGCATTTCAGCCGTTATAATTCGATTCGTAAAGGGCTACCACCTCTCTGCTAACGAGATTCCATACTCCTCGTTACGTATTAGGCCATACGTGATTACCACGTTGTTCTAGTAATTACTAGTAACTTTTTTAATTGTAACGGAAAAATGAATTCTCTCATCAATTTGCTGATAAGTTGGCAGAGAGATAGGTATAGGGATAGGGATAAGGAACTAAGTTGTTAGAATTTCGTAATATTAATATTTTCGAAATTACGCATTTAGCATATTTAGTATACGGCTCCGTATGAAAGTTATATCGTTTAAAACCTTCCGTTTTTTGATTAGCTTGAATTGCTAGAGTAGTTGTATACGTTTAACTTTTGCATATGTAGGCCATACTGCAGCTGCGTATCACCATTTCATTTCGCCATTTGTTAACACATTATTTTGTCTCTGCCATTACTTTACTGAAATCATGTTTAAACGTTTTTCCACTATACCAATCCGCCGCATGTAAAGGCCAATCATCCATAATTTCAAAGTATTTTGTGCCATTTTTTTTTTTCATCACTTTAGCGAGAATGGAACATATTCGGTTTTCGATTTTTGTTCCGCAAATGGAACGACAATCGTTCTCCGTTTTAATGTCGGAGATCCATCTCCCTCCGTGATCTTGAAGTATTCTGAGCTCTATCCTACAATACGTTACCGCAAGTACTTGAACAGTTCAATCATACCCAAAGATTTGATTATCTCCCTTTTTGAATTGTTATCGTATATAAGGTATAGGCGATGAGCATGCGTTACCAAAATCACCGCTGTTCTTTAATTGGCATTTTTTTTTTTTTTTGTGCTTATTTATTATAATAAAAATTGTATTCAAAAATTTATCTTCTCATTTTTTATTTCTATTCCTTAAGGAAATGGTAGTTTTCTTCTTTTCAGTTTCGTTGCGTCCCCTACACACGCTCTCCTCTTGTTGAAGGCGCTCGAAAAAGAACACTCTTTTTTTTCTTTTAAATAACTTGAATTGGAGTAAATGTCGGTGAAATGTGTTCATGATCCGTTTAGAGCATAGTTTGATGTCGTTTCTTGAAAAGGTTTCCTTTCAGAGATCCCAAATGGAAGTGAATTTCGTGAACACATTTTTTCCAAAGCATTCACTGCTTCTTCTTTTAATTGCACTAAAAAAATATGTGTAAAAAACGAGTCCATTGAAAAATACATGAATTTTGTTTTTGTGGCACTGGGCTTTATTTGTAAAGCACCTTATTTATTAAAGCTCCTCATTTCGGTTGTGTCCGATGAGGGTTAATTTGTAAAATTTATTTTAATTAATTAATTAGTAATTAAATCGCTTATTTCTGGTTGCTGTTATGCTTGAGTGGAATTTCTTATTACTTTTGATGCCGCCAATGATCTAAATTGAAATAAAAAATCCTCGACATTTCTGTCACATCTCGCATTATTTCAAGATTGCTTATGTTGGTTATACAGACTAGTTACTGATGGCGTAATTCACTCTCTAGACCATACTCAGTATCGCCTTTAGTACGACACCCGCCGATGAAATGCCCCTTACAGGCATGACAGACTGCTAATTCAACAATGACTTTTGCACCATCGTAGCCGGATCCAGACCCATAGCTGTTGTAGTCCAACAATTCGGTATAGTCTGGCAAAAAGCCGCCCATGTTCATGCCCTCCCTGCAGTGGAGAGGTACCTCAACTGCAATCATCTTTGTACCCAAAAGTGGGCAATCTCGCGCCCAAGGCCTGTGTCGCGCCCCAGCAGTACTCTTCTACTACCTTTCATATTTGTGGTGGCCGTTGTGCGGTGTATATTTCCACGTGTTATGCATTAACAAATCATTGTATGTCTTTTTCTAGTGGTTGTTTCATTTTTCATAGTAGATGTGGTTTGCTGTGTAGTTAGGTAGACTTGGTCCAAATGCAGTTTCTTGCATTTATCGTATTACTATGATTACATCATCTCCCATTATAAGTCCATAGAAATTTTATTTGATATTCAGTCATGGCAAAATATTCTCTTAATTTCCAAGACATCAGTGAGAAAAATCGTCCAGCTTTCTTCATTTCTCTTTCTTTTTCCGTTAGACCAATAATCAGGCAATCCCAATAAAGCCCAGATTTGACTAACCGTTCCAAAAATATTAATAAATTTGATAAATTGATAAATTATTTTATGTCTTACTCTAGTGGTTGTAACCGTTACAAAAATATTAATATTAATGGCCTCTGGAAATATATATATATACATATATGGAAAAAAAATATTTTTAAATACGTCGATGTGTCAGCACTTTCCTTTTGCTGTCGCTTCAAAGCTGGATCAAAAATTTATTCGCCAGCCTCTTTTGACAATTCATTTCAGCAAATTGATCCAATTCGGATCCATTACTTCAGTTTTCAAAATTTGTTTTCTATTTTTTAGATTTTGTAGCAGTTGGAAGTATCCAGAATCTAAATATTCGCTTAAACAGAAATGAATGGTAATTGATAATTTTGTGCTCACTACCGTCCACTCGAGTTCCAAATTCAAGTTCTGCGGAGGCATCGTCCACCACGTTTCATACGCCAGGTGGAAGAGGACTCGTACGTAACTGGTATAGAAACAAGGGTGACATATAATTGCAGGCGTACGGTATCTAAGTTTGGGTTAGAAATTCCTAAGGGTTTAAACAGGTCAGGTTGTAGTTGCTTACAAAGTTCTCTTGGGTCTTCTTAGGCCGGAACTTTTCACTTTTGAAAGTTGCAGAAGCGGACAGGCTGGATCTTTCCTTAGAGGTTCTGTCATTAGGAGTACTAAGTTTTACGATAATGTCTGATGCACCGCTTATGGGCATATAATTTGGTGTCATATATTTCATAATAACATTTTCAAAGTTAAAATCGTGGAAGTCTCTTACTTCAACAATACTGCTTACTGAAGTTGTTAGTCTTTCTTTTGACACCTTAAGCCCATATATGAATCCTTCATTATGACAAAATTGTTAATCGAAGCGAACAATAGATGGATCTTTGGCGATCACTGTTAACTAGATGTAGGAAATTCAAGGGACTCCTCTGCATGAAATTATATATAATGTAATATATAAAATTATATGTGATATAAGCGGAAGCAGCAAAGACGGTAACACTGCTTCCCATGAGCACTAATAACTGTCAACCAAGCAGGAAGTATTTTAGTCACTTGCAATCCCTAGTGGGGATTGCTGTTATTGCTAATGCTCTTTGTTGTTTTTTTTTTTTTTTTTCATTTGATATATTACCGCCGACACTTTCCATGTGAATAAACAGGGTTTTTAGGATTCAGTTAGGTATTTAATTACTGGCAAATATATAATATATATACAAATATATATATAATATACTCGTATTTGAAGACAAAAAATCAGCAAGGAAAAAGTAATATAAACGCCAGTTCAGCCTAAAAAAAATTTTTGAATTTCATTGAAGTATGAGTTCCATAAGAAGGGAATCATCCAATTACGTATCTCTTTTACTTTTACTCAAGTTTTTACAAGTATGTGACACTACTGCGATGAAATTGTGTTGGCCCATATACTTGAGGTAGAGTATATCCTTTCTAAATGTTATGCTTGCCAAACTTACATTATAAATTATTTTTTTTTGGATCTTTTCGGTACTAATGGGGCCGAATCTAATCTAATATTCACTTCATGTGCTGGAATTACGTTTTGAAAAGTTTATGTTCTTCTCATTTAAGTTGTCGTAACCACGAATTGAGCAGCATTGAGTATGTGGGTATAACAATACATAGTTTTTGTTTCTCAAATTGAAAAAGTTTATTCTAAATTAAACTTATTTCTATAAAACAAAAAACAAAAAAAAAAAAAAAAACAAAAATAAAAATAATAAAGCGAAACTAGCACACACAAATGCAAAAGAAAAGTCAACTTTCAATCAAACTAAAAACCTGCAAAATGAATGCTGAAGGTAAATTTAATTTCACCGCAACCTCCGGCTTCTGCTTGCCCCGGCGCCTTCGTATCGGAGTTAACTACACATGTATAAAAATAAAGTTTCTTCTTCTTTCATCATCACACTCTGCTTTGAAAAACGTTTCTTTTTTCAGTTCTCATAGATTTTATAAATAAAACAAACAAAACTTGTTTCAAATTAATCAAAGTAATTAAAAATTCTTGCAAGGTTTTCCAATGAATTCGATTTTATGAAGTGCTGTCGTCGTTATTATAAGTCCTTTCTTTTTATATACCAGTAATCGTATGTGTGTGTATGTGAGTGCAAACTACGTTAGAAATCAAACTATTCCGCACTTTACTTAACACATGAGCGCCATAGTATTACTGGTAATGTGGGGAAATAAAATAAAAATTTTATAAGCTTTTATTTAAACTCTGCCAATTTTATAAAGGAAATTTGATAACCTAATATATATTGCCATGTCTGTTTTTTCTACATTTCCCTACGGTATCCTTCAATCATCCGGGGCCGAAAGCACTGTTTGCAATAAGTTTTTAAAATGTCTAAAGGCGTAGAAAAATTATTTCAATTTTTAAATATTTATATTTTAGCTTATCCCATAATATATTAAAATAAAATAATTATTTAAAAAAATATTTAATTAAATAATTTAAAATGTATGAATTTAAAAAACTTAAAACAAACATTTCTTAAAAAACTAGATATATTTAAAAACGAATAACATTTCTTTTCCAATATATTACAAAAAAATAAATTTATCACATTAAATTTAATAATATATTAACGCTCTTAAATTCGAGAAAATTAAATTTAATAATATTATTTTAATAAACCCTGATACACTAGGTGCAATAAATTAAATTTTCTTTTAAAAAACACGTAGCTTATAGTTTTCTTTTTTAGGCTTTAAGCATTTAGTCTTCTTTCCAGTACTATGGTTTTCGACGATCTACTCCTGCCTCGACACTTGCTCTGCATGTTGATTGTGATCTCCTCCTGCCTCGACACTTGCTCTGCATGTTGATTGTGATCTCCTCCTTTAATCCTTATAACAGAACTACTTAGCGAAATTGCAAAGCGGAAAGGTCAAATGCAGCAGCATGTGGCGTTTTCGTTGTATAGCCATAATACTACCCCATTGTCGTAAAAGTGTTCGTTTTTTTTTTTTTTTTGAGAAGGTGTTCTTAACGTCCTGTTGTGCAGTCCTCAAACCTGCCACCTCTAACTTTCCTCTCTAAAATGCGAGGCCACTCTTTAAATGTGTTTTTTTTCAGGTTCCTTCAAAGTCATTGTATCCGCGCAGTATTATAAGTATTATAAATTATATATTTCCTTTTTGCAAACGATAGCCATTGCCGGCCAGTTGATCACGGGCCTTACTCGTATATAGTGAGTTCGATTCCTGTCTAGACTGTGTATTTTCCAACCTATAAGCCGAAAGCTTTGCATCTGGAAGTTAAACTATACTAAATAAATATAAAAAAAAAAATTGTTCTTTGTACTCTTCAAAAATTATAGATTTTCACAAATAAAATTTATTAAAAAAAAAAACCATAAGAAAAAAAAGAAAATATATGCCCTGCCAAGTAGTCAGTTAAAGCTGTTCGCCAAACTTTATTTTTGAGGAAAAAATTCAATTATTTTATATAGCGCGTTCCACGTACTTACCTGTTTGGAAGGTTGTTTTAGGAACAAGTTGTTTTTATTGAGGTTCCACTGTCGAATGAAACTTCCTCTTGCACATTAAGAGAAAAGCTTAATTTAACCGCAACTTTAAGATGTAAAGTTCAGATTCATTTGTGTTATTAAAGTATTTTGCTGCAGTTTTATATGGATGACGGATGCTGTATGGCTGCTGGATGACTGACTGGCTGGCTGGTTCGTTAACTGCTATTTTTATTGGCCAGGTTGTAGGCAAACTCATGAAACTTCTACGTTACTAGTTTACGTCGCCATTGTTTATTTCTTAATAACAATTTTCGCTGTAAGTAAAGTTTCCTTCTTCATTATTATTCTGCAAAACTTTTCTACACTGTCTCACAAAAGTGTTTTTTTTTTTTTTTGAATTAAATTAAATAGTATGAAAAATAATTTATAATATCACCTTGAAAGGTTAATCCTTTTAAATTATATTGGTGTTATGTATTAAATATATCATCAATCACTCGTGATCAAATAAGAACAGGATAAACTTGTAAAATATGTGGCACGGATCTCACATATATGATAAAGTGAAACACTTCTAGCATTCAGATATGAGCACTTCTTAATTTCGTAACAAAACTAAATTTAATTTTCTGCTCCAAAAATTTGTGAACGTCCCCCTCCTATTTTATTTACCATGAATTATATATTTAATAGTATTCAACGCGCAATTCAACACATAGTTTTAACTGATTAAAAATATTGTTTAATTAAAAAAAAAAAAAAAAAAAAAAAAAAAAAAGTTGCTCACTGCAGATAAATTTTTTAAAAGGACATACTTTACGGTTGTGAATTGCAGAGTGTGTTTCGGCTAATCATTAAGTCTATAAACTTGTAGAGGATTACAAATTGCGTGCAAAAATTTATTTATGTTTAAGCGACAACATATTTTCTTTGGAATTACATTTTTCTTCAAAGTTTTTGTCAAAAACTTTTAAAGAAGCGAATTGTAAATACTTTCATATTGGCCGGGAGCTGCTCTGATTTGTTTGGCAAGAGATGACTAGTCCTTGGAAAAATGTTCTCAGAACAAACATTTTGTTTAAAAGCAAGGAATTGAGGTTATCCATTTTTAAGTGAGTTTTAAATTCTACAAATAAGAAAATAAATAACAGTGTTATTGGTAATTAAAATTGTAAAAGGTTAAAAATTACCTTAAAGCTTTTAATATTTAGAAAGTAAGTTGTTAGCGCTGCCTCTCTATGGGTTAGCTGTTCTAAGAAATTACAGATGCAAAAAGAAGGATTATAATTTGGCCTCTCATTAATAAGTTTTAAACAGGTTCAATAAATTTTAACTTATTTTTTACATATCGAAAATTCCACATTTTATTGTCCTTTCTTTTATAATAATAAGGATTATATTTGTTTGCGTAAATTGCTTTTAAAAGTCTAATATGGAAGGAAAATTTATGCGGTTTCCTCAGTTATAGTCTAGACACACGACAGAGTTAATGCTCATTGATAGCTTTAATGCATATTAACATGTGTGAGTTACCTACATTCTAATGTGCATTTGGACAGAAATAAATGCAGTAAGTCAAACTGCATTTAACTATTTCAATATGGCAATACCGTCAACCATCAATCAGCTGTCGGCCAATTTACAAAACAAAACTGGATTCAAATGCACAAAAGTTGATTATTTTCAGCAAAACAGAAAAAGAAATATTAATTTTAGAAATGTTATTAATTTAAAAATGTCCAAGAAGCGAACCGTTTTTTCTGAAGTCAATGTACAGGCTCTGCTAGAGTTGTGGGAAGAATATGTCTTCAATTTGCGAAGCACAAAAAGAAATGGACACATCTTCAAAGAAATTGCCGTACAAAATGGGCAATCAATTTACTACGGAAGAGGTCCACATAAAAATTAGAAACTTCATGCATAAATGCATATATATTTTCAGATTTCAATTTAAAAAATTCTGAATTTTATAAGTTAGTAAAATTAATAAAATAAAATAAAATAAAATAATATATATAAATTTATATATATTCATATATTTTTATATATTTTAATGTATTTATATATATTTATTTATTTAAATATATTTTATATATATATATATATTTTATATATATATATATATTTTATATATATATATATATTTTATATATATATATATATTTTATATATATATATATATATATGTATTTAAATATATTTATATATATATATATATTTATTTACTTATTTAAATGTATTTATATATATTTATTTATTTATTTAAATATAAATAAATTATAAATTTTTTTGTGGACGTGTGCAACAATGAAAATAACAAGAACCATCCAAAGTAAGGAGTCCTTCCTAAACTTGGTTATGTAGTGCAACAAAAGCCGTGGCAACAAAAACAACAATTATAATAAAACAGCCAACTGTCATGTATACTGCGATAATAACTCAAATAAGATTTACAGTCATACATGAAGAAACAAAATATATGTACTTATATGCATAGCATTTAGAAGGAAAAGAAAAAAAAAGAGAACAACGAACATACAAATGCTTAACAGCCGCAAAGTATGCAACAATTTATTTTATAAATGAATAACTTCATCATTATACTCTTTTAACTGTACACAAACACATTCACCCATACACATGCATACAACAGTTTTAAAAGAACAAAAGATAATGTTATTACACATACTTAACATTATAGAGAGACAAACAAAAAGCAACCGAGCAAAAAAGCTCTAAATTGCACTAAAAAAAAAAACCTTGCATACATTAAAGGCATAAACAGTCGGCGATGAAGTACTATATAACAAAAATAACAACAACTTTTAGACTAGGGAAAATTTATGATACCTGTAGTTGATTATGGGTACTTTATTGCCACAAATGAAAGTATACGAGTATCTTGGAAGTTTGGTTTTTGTAAAATATTTAGTTGCAGAAGGAAAGCAAAGCTTTTCTTTGTCTCAGTTTTTATTTTTATTTTTATTTTTTTTTCTTAATTTTCTTGATAATAATAAATTAAATAAACAAACAAGTTATTGTCTATAGTGGTTATTGGTCGTTTTGCCAAATTAAATTGTAAATGTCTTGTCTCGATTATTTGAAATATTTCTTTGAGACTTTTTGCAATTACAGTGCATTTGCAGAAAGGCGAACAATGTTTTTCATAGTGCATACGTAACTTTTCAGTTAGGTAACGTTTTTCAATTAGACTTAGATATACATATACGAAGCTGTAATACATATTCAACACATAATCCTATATTACTGTAAAAGTTAGAAGCCGAAACAAATATGTCGTCATACTCAGCCCCTGGAAACCAAAAAGAGTCAATAACACAAGTGGAAGACGCATAATCGTCAGGAAATGCGTAATTCTTCCTGTCGACCCTCGAAGCCAGCAACCCAATGGGTCTATTCTCAATGCATTTATCGTATGAATTGTTGTCCCCAGTTGCCAGACGTTTTCCTTGGCGTATGGGTTGCCACATATTAGTATAGTTCTTTGCTATTGATGGTGTGGTGAGGTCAAGCAAATAGTCAAAATCGTCTGGTGACATTCTTTTCCTATAAGTCAGAATCATTCCTTTCTCAAAGACACCTTTACCTTCCAAAAGAAAACACCGTGCTCAATATAATTTTTTTTTGTCCATCTATTTTTCTCTCTAATAATAAAAATATTGTAGTAGATATGATAATTGTGTCGTTGTCCATTCTTATTATTAGTAAAGTATTGCACAAAAATTGCAAAACAGCTGATCAAAGTCAATATTTTCAAGGGGATTTGTCTAATTTATAAAATTACAAAAACAATTATTATTATAAGATTGTAATAATAATTATTAATCTTTAAAATTTAAGATAATTTTTTAATTTTTATAAAATTTTTCTATTTATTTCTTTTCCTTATTTCCTCAACTCTTTGATTGACTTTTCCGGAATGTCTCTTCATCTTTAAAAATATTTACAATAATAGTTTTACAAGAAAGCCAAAACTGCATTGAATTTCTCCCTGTGATAATTATTTTCCTTTCTTTTTATTTCTTTTTTCCGATTTGGAAAGAAATCCAGAAGCCTGACTGCATCCATTCTTTTCATGATTTTAATAGAGGTCATGTTTCATTCTCCTACGCTCTCGTACGATTCTCTTCATACAAAAATTATAAAAAATCTTTTTTTTTTTTTTGCCGAACGTATGACATTTGTGTAGGATAGTGTGGTATAATGTATCGGTGTCTTAATGAAGAACCCGGAATTTCATCAGTAGTTAATTGCAGTTGAAAGTAAAAAAGGGGCAAGAGCGGCACATTTGCGATAAAGCATAGACGCTGCATTAAAATCCCTAAACAATTTGTAATCCCTGGAGGAGCTCTGCATTGAGATTCTTAATTTTTTAATTTCAAATGTAATTTTTGTGAGATTTTATATGTAAAAGTTGATTTTGCTGAAGGAGTAAATTAATTTTACATATAAAAAAAAACTCTAAAAATAGTAAATTTTTTTTTCTCTTTGGGATTTTGTAAGAGAATTTTAAAAAGTATTACAGCAGAAACAAAGAATAGCAATCACTTCATGATTGTTGTGGCCGCCCGTCACAGGTTATAACCCTGTAGAGCCAACTTTGCATATATAAAATACAACAGAACTTGTTATTACTGCAGTATAACAACAGTATGAGCGTTGTTTGGTAACAACATGTCCTTGTACGTTTCATAATAAAGAGCAACACCTACACATACAGATACAGATGCAGGAACAGCCAGTGCAGTTAAATACAGAATGACGTAAAAATATAATATTAAAAAAAAATCTGCATACAACATCAGATATTGTTGTAGGGCCTGCGTGTCTGTAAATGGAAAGGGAAGGAAGGGGGTGTGCGAAAATATGAAGAGTATTTAGTATTTGTATGTGAATATGCGACAGAGTTTTTATTTTTAACTATTTTGATTTTCTTTCTGTTTCCTAGAACCCTTTTGGAAAATAATGCGCTCACCCACGCACACACACACACACACACACACACACACACACACACACACACACACACACACACACACACACACACACACACACACACACACACACACACACAAACAAACAAAGAAGTGACTGGTGACGTGTTTGCTAGTGTTGCAATCGTTTGTTATATTTTGCTCAGTTTGCCGGAAGTTGCACCCGTTGCGCGTATAAATATTGAAATGATTGCAATTTTATAACGCCATCAAGTAAAACAACAGTTGGCAATTATTTTTTCCACGTTGTTGTTGTTGTTGTTCCTGTTTTTTTTTGGCGCTTCTTTTTATTAATACACAAAAGTATAGTTTTAGTTTTGGTAGGTGCATGTGGCTGTGTGTGGGTGTGTGTGTTTGCATGGATTTCAATTTCTAACAATAAAATTGAAATAAATATTTTTAAGGGAAACTTAAATTGTTTTTCAAGTAAGAAAACATATAATTAATTTTTATGAAATTCATAATAAAAATATATTGCAGCAAATGTTGTACGCAATAAAAGTTTCTCTTCCTATTATTTTTAAATTAAATTGAGCTATACATGTAAATAAACAAATCGGATGTTTATGAGAATATATAATCGCTTTTAAATAAATACTTTCAGATTAGATTGTATGGCGTTGCTCTCAGTAAAGTATGAACTTAAAATGGATTCAGTGTGACAGGTCTACATACTTCTTTTTTCGGCAGGAATCGTACCCGCAACCTCTTCGGTTTATTCATTCGCCTGTAACAAACGAACGTTATAAATGTTTCCTTTTTTTCAGCTAATAAATAAAGCAAAGTATCCATCATCCATGGGTATTTGATGGGTCATTTCTAGCCTTCCTTGGCATCTGCCGCTCCGACATTTTTCAATCGTAAAATCGAAAAGAATCTTTTGGGCAGTCATAACATAAAAAATATGAAGTTGCTTAACAGAAAATATTTCATCCTTTTGGGATCAACATTTTCGGTTGGTTAATGAAATTGTTGGCATTCTTCTGGCATGGAATATCCAAAAAAAAAACTACAGACAAATTTTGAATTATGAGTAATATTTACAGCAAAACATTGAAATATTCATTTCAAATGCTTTTGTTAAGGTCCGAGATACTCAAGCAATTCTTTTGATCCACAGTTAAATAACGTGTAACGTTTAAAATTATGACTTTCCTCCACTCTTATTCACTTCTTTTGTGTATTATGTTATAACATTATTTCATAGTTATATATCTAAAGCCGATATTAGCTTTTATAAAAAACTAGATTGAAGAATGCCATAAAAGTCAAATGTAGAATGTGTCGCCACATGATGCCTCTTGTGGCGATATCTGCACAAAACAGGTACATATGTATGTACATATAGGGAAGTGTCTGGATTTGCATTAATGGGTTATTTAATATACAAACATACATAATATTATATAGAATGTACAAAAACAAATAATCTACTTACAACTTTTTTAAAAATATTATAAATAAATATTATTATTTTTTTGCTTGTAGTTTCCACTTATTTTCATGTAATGCGGTGCAAGAACTGCATTTATTTTCTCCAGGATATCGAAACATTTTTCATTATGCTTCCAATTTCGGAAATGATTAATTGTTATATTTTCTTTTTTCCTCTCAATTAAAAAATATATTTTGGCAAACAACACTACTAACTCGTGTTTTTATTTTTGAATTCGAACGCCTTTAACACCGGATATTTCAGTTTAAGGGAAAGCTAGGGAAGTGCCCGGATTTGCATTAATGGGTTATTTAATATACAAACATACATAATATTATATGTTTATATGGGACTACATTAAGCTCGGGTTAGTTGTTATAAAAATTAATTTGACATGTGTGTATATTAGATTGCACATACATACATATGTATGTATGTATGTATGCATGCATATAGAATGTACAAAAACAAATAATCTACTTACAACTTTTTTAAAAATGTTATAAAAACATTTTTTTGCTTATAGTTTCCACTTATTTTCATGTAATGCGGTGCAAGAACTGCATTTATTTTCTCCAGGATATCAAAAAATTTTCATTATGCTTCCAATTTCTTTTCCAATTTTCTTTTCTTCTTTCCTCTTAATTAAAAAGTATATTTTGGCAAACAACACTACTAACTCGTGTTTTTATTTTTGAATTCGAACGCCTTTAACACCGGATATTTCAGTTTAAGGGAAAGCTTTTTCACCAAAAATATTTAAAGCGTACTTAAAATCATATACATACATGTGTATGTGTGTATGTGTGTATCTCTAATTATTAGTTACTGGCCATAAATATAACAACTACCAGAGCCTATCTATTCATAGTAACATTTCCTAGTATAACTTGATTTAATATGGCAAAAAAAAGTGCCATATTTTCGACCACTGTTTACTATGTAAGTATATGTAAAATATAGAGAGAAATAATATAATTCCTTCTCAGTTTCACAAATTACATCTCTTGACATCATCTCTCTAGATGTTAAAATAAGGTGCAAACTTTAGGTCTTTACATAACCAAAATGTTGCTTCTTTTTTGGTTATAACCCTTATGTGGTAAGAATTCGATTTAAGTTCATGCAAACGTAGTCGTCCATATCAAAACCTTTTAATTTAATTTTTGAATAAATATTTTGAACAATCCAACATTTACTCTGTTTGTGCCAGTGTGTGATAATTTGAAATTTGGAAATTGATATTATTGACAGCGATTGGAAGACTAGCTGTCTCAACCTTCCCAGTATTGTTCAGTTCCAGGACATAATTGTATTTATAGCTAGAATCCTATCTGAGTTTATAGTTGTCACCAGAAAGTCCTGGGACTTTGGTATTTACTTTTTTCCTTTTTTCTTATTTCTCTTAAACCCTTTACGCGGCTCTTTTTTTTCCAGGCATAACATGTTTCGATTTCTATTCGTATCAATAAAGGCTTCTCCTGTTCTTTCAAAAGCAAACCTTTTCTTTGTAAAATTCTCATCTCCTTTTGAAAACCAAAAGTTTTTAACCAAATCTGGATTAATTAAGAAATAAACAAGAAATAAAAGAGTGAGCAGTGTTTTATATTTTTTGAAAATTTTTGGTACTTTTTTTTCTTTGCTGCTTTTATTTGTTCTCTTCAACGGAAAATCTACTTTATTTCTATATTTTCCTTTTTGAATTTAAGTTTCCTTTCCTTATATGTTACGCTTAAACGATAATATTCTAATTTGTTATCTTGTTATCATTGACTTTGTTAGCTGCAGTTGTTTTTGTTATCTCGTATAGCCAATCAAAGGTCGCTGTGCCCCAAGCGCACGTTCCTTGCTACAATCCTTTACGATAAAGTGAAAGATATAAAATAAAACAACGAAGAAGAACAATGGCATCATCAAGAATCTATTTAATAGCTAAACGTAAATCGTGTTTTGCACATACAGATTTTCAAACGCCAAGTAGCGATAATTGGCTGGTAAGGAGGGAGTTATACATTATGTACAGTACATAACAAAAGCAATGTACCCTGCTAGACTATATAAGTATTTTTTGAGAAGAGCTTTTTTTTTTTCTAATTTTATATTTTAAATTAAAATTATTTATTTTAATGAAAAATATATATTATATGATATAAGAAAGTCTTCTGAATTTTTCCACTGGCTGATGACTCACACACGCACACACACACACACGTACACGCTTCTAATTGAACGAAACACAAACACTGCTTATTACGTTTGTAAATAAGAAGCAGCTGCTTATTCTTGTTTCATTCTTCAAAAAGTAACCTCGTGAAGCCATATTTCGGCCATATATTACTCCGATATATATTTATTTCATTTTAATTATATAACATGTTCTTCGATGGTGAGCGTTTCCCCCCCACCGGCAGCGATATAGAGCAGTTTAATTCATAAATTTGTATATGGCCTAATCTAATATGATTTCGGAGTTGTTATAAAAATTTTGTTCTAGTTGGCATAAAGTTGTTATAAAGCATTTCATCTATTACTACGACTCCACTGAATTCTTTATTTTTGAACAAAAAGCCTTAACTTAATTCAAGTACCATATGGGCATTTATATTATATTGAGGCGATTTAAATAACAACAATTCTGAGCTGTTGAGGCGGAAAGTTTTCCACTTCATTTCTAGAAGTACATCAGTAGTAGTATTCAAAAGTCAGTGGTATTTAGGTCATTCATTATCTATGAACGTTGTTGATATACGGACACCATTTCCAAATTCTACGCCTTTATAAGGTCCTCTTGCCATTTCGGCTAACCCTTTCGCAAATATTTATATATTCGATATGATTATATTTTATATATAAACCAACACATGAATATCATGAGTATAAAACTATATTTTCTTTATTTATTTAATACGCCAAAAAGGAAACAACCACAAATGGTTGTGGGAATGCCTTTAACTCTTATTAAACCTTATGTGGCCAGAATTCAATTTAATTTCATGCATACGTAGTCGTCCATATAAAAACCTTTTAATTTAATTTTTGAATTAATAGTATCTTTTTTATTCGTATTACTTTTTGTATTGCCGTGATTTAAGAAATATTTCTTGAATATATGTTTTTCAAATAATGTTCTCAGCTCCGGCCTTATCAAGTATCTTAGAAGAATTACAGATATATTGTTGCCCCTTTATCACTTTGGGAAATTTAGAGCTCTATCTTCCCTCTGATTTCATTTCGAGATAATGCTGTGCTGTTTGATTACTCGCGTGCTATCAAATATCTTTTTCACGCTCAGCTGGCGGCTATTGCTAGCTATCATGTTCTCTCACGGTTAATTGCGATTTGGGTGTTTGGCTGTTCTTTCTCGTATGCTCTAAGGTTGATCTTAGTGTTTTTAGTTTACTATCTCAATTCCATGAAGACTGCAGAAATTTCATCCAACACAAGTATATGTTCATAGTATATTTCTCAACACAGTATAGGTGATATAGTATATATAATGATTTTCTTAAACATTTTGATCTTAGAGATTTTTATATATATTTACAATTTCACTACTCGTTAGTTATTGATCATATTTGGCCAAGCTGGCTCAAGATGCACTTCTCTACAATGTATTTAATAGATTTTGCGTTGCAACGTGTCAGAGACCTTATTAAAATGTATAGATATTGTGAGGCGATGATTATTTTCCAAAATGGATTTATATGTACATATGCAATCAGCTCTCAATCAGTTCATTTTTAACGTGGTCTCATTTCCGTATTATTTTATTTTTATAGCTTTGTGGATGGTCTACAGTTAATTCTTTTTCTTAATAACAACGTCCTTGACGTTATCAATACTCCATACTTGCTATGTACGGATCGAGAAATCGATGGTGGCTCCTATTTATCACAAATTTTGAATACCCCCATATGAATACGTATGTATATGAGTAATGTGCTTTATCCTTGTTGTCCTTGGATAAGGACAACAATATCAATACTCATATATACAACAATACAACAATATTGATACAATGTTGTATCAATACTCCATACTTGCTATGTACAGATCGAGAAATCGATGGTGGCTCCTATTTACCACAAATTTTGAATACCCCCATATGAATACGTATGTATATAAATAATGTGTCTTATCCTTGTTGCATTCCCAATTACAATACACTTTGTATGTATTTGTAATTAATTTTTTGGATTTAAAATTATATTTTATTTTGGAAAAAATTGTTTTTATTTGTTTTCCTCTATATTTCTTCAGCTCTTTTTTATTGTCATGTAAAGGAGTTATAAAAATAAAATGAATAAAAATATTTTTATTCGTTTATTATTATTTTGCTTTCTTAAATTACAAAAATTTTAAAGTGTCTATATTATATCGGCTAACTAGATATAGTATAACATTGTATAATATTTAATATATATATTTCTTGCTAATTCTATCCATCCTTGTTTCACTTCTAGCACAGGTCTCCCTGTTCGGTTGTCATCTTTTTCTGGATGGTTGTAATTATTACTATTATTATTATATTATGCTAAGACATTTTTTTTTTGTCAAAATCCTGCTTTTCAATATATTTCTCTCAGCCTCCCTAGAAATGCATTTTTCACTAGTATATCACTATAAGGTATTTTCTATACAAAGTTAGACATTTCTAATTTCTTTAAAAAGGAATCATTAAGCTTTTGCTTTGAAGAGGCACAAGCGATTAATACAGTTAACAGCAGTAAGTATATATACATATAAAAGTAAATTTGAGGTATCATCATAAATTACTTCTATTATTCTTTACATTAAAATCCAAGATTGCAGGATATTTTATGTCAAAATGTATGGAAGCAAAACATTTTTATTATTGCTTTTTTTTGTAACGTCCTAATTTTTTGCGCAGGATTCATAATAAATATATTCCTTTTAACAAAACTGAAAGCTATCAAGTATTTTTCCACTAATAACATAGTTTGCTAATTGAACATCCAGCGTTCTTAGCCACATTAGGGATAATTGTTATCTGAATAGCTACCGCCTTAGATCTAAATTAGGCAAGTTGCATTTAGCCGAAGCTGAAGATTAAAAAAACATACAGTTTTGTAATTTTACAGTCAAAAATACTGAAAATGTAACGGGCAGGCATATTGTTGTTTCTAAGGAGAATCTTCACAGCATAGAAATTATTTGTGTTGTGTTGAATATCCTTGCAATGGATTTTCCTGCGTTTCTCTGCGTTTATAATATAATTTTCTTAAATTCTGTAAATTTAAATATGCTCATCCTTTTTAGTTTTAATTAACTACAATGTTTTACTATTTGTTACTTCCTTTTTGTATTGGTATGATCCCGATTAAAGACTCTTCTTCTGTGCGTCTGTAATCAAGATACATAATAATATTTATATCATGATTACAATATCTTGTTCTTTATATTTATTTTTCTTGCTTTCGATTATGTTATCTTTCTCTCCACGAGTATTTTCGTTTTTATGATTTTTGTTTTTTTTTTCTTAGTGCTGGCAACGGGGGTTTTTATACCCTTTTTTACAGATGGTAACTGAAAGGATGTCTAATGCAATGTGTGCACTGGTGTGTTGGCTTTGCTTTTTCAGCAAAATATTATTATTTCATGCGTCAATGGCTGTGGCAGGGACAAGTGCACAGAACTTGTACCAATCCAGCAAACAAACCATGAAACAGCCTTCCAACCAACCAACCAACCAACCGATATAATCAAGTTGACTCTACCTCCTTTGCATAAGTATCATATTTAATAAGAAAAAAAAAAAAAAAAAATTTATAACAAAGAATATAATAATCTAAATAGTGAAGAAAGCAAAGCTTAACTGGTCAGAGGTGGTAAAAGGGTTGTGAGCAAATGTGTACAACAGAGGGGGTTCTCTGAGAAGGTGTTTTTCCTTCAACTGCTTTAAATTGTTAGTGCAACTAGTTATGCTGATGAATAGGCTGGCAAGTTTAGTGCTTTTTAACCTTTATTTTTACAGAACCCTTTTCCTTCAACCCTGGCAGCGGCTGGCTGGCCTGTCCCAATAGTTTCAAACAATAACACCCATTATCAATCTTACAGCAGTATGCGCCGTGTCCTTTGTAACTCATCTCTTATTTAATATTTATCTAAAAGACTTTATAATTTGTTTCCCTAACCGCCAGCACAAGGGCGTGTATTCTGGGTGCATTTGTGCTTTTGTGTGTGTGTGTGTGCTTGTGTGTGTTTGTGTGTGTGTGTGTGTTTTACAATTTGAAAGTATAGCTTTTCATTGCAGGCAATGGAGTTTTATTTTCATTTTTATTTTTATTTTGTTGCAATAATTTATTCATAAGTGGCATTATGGCGACAGCCATTCATTGTCTTTAAGGTTAAATAAACGATATGCAGTTAAAAATTGTCGTTCGTTAACAATTATAGATTGATGAGACCTTAAGAATGTGTATAATTAAATTTTCTCTTAGAAGTTCCTGAAAGGAAAGAGAACATGCAAATCAAGATTAAATTTAAGAGCCTGCCACCGTGTAAAATGCTGTCCTTTTTGATAATTTTTGTCTTCGTCGAAGACACTTTTGTTCTTCTTTTTTAATTCAATTGTGGCTAATTGCGAAATTGCCACGTAAATATATTTTTCAAATTTCCAACTTGGCAACTTCTATTCACAAAAAAATTAAGAAATGGCTGGTGAGCAAATTTTTCCAACAATTTCTCGGGCCATCATTACTACAACGCTATCCGCTAAGATTCTCGAATGGTTCTCATCTGCAAAATCCTTAAGGGCTGTTCTATTATCTCCATATTATTTTTGCTTTTGATGGATGCCGTTTCATTAATAGATATACTTACAAACTTTTGCTCATTTGTGGAAATTCCAGAACGAACTCTCAACGCCTCTAAATGGAGAGAGTTGTCATCTTCAGTCTATATACGACTGGTGTCAAAAACAAAACTTGTAATGAAATAGGCTTAGTCGTTTTGTCGCTTCGGTACTGCTTCAAATTTCGGTTTTAGTTTTTTGTTCTCATTTCAAACAGGCCAACTTTTGGATACATTATTTTTTTTTAATTATTTATTTTGTTGTCTCCAGAATTCATACATCTTGTAGTTTTCTTTAGGCAATATGTGTAATAATAATAATATAATAATAATTATATTACTATAATAAAAAAGTAATATAATTATATAATTATTAATTATATTCGTTGTATTTTTTAAAAAAATTTAAAAAAAAAAGTTTTTAAAAAAAGATTCATTAATTTTTTTAGTTTTTTTTTTGTTTTTCATGTAAAAAATTTTTTTTTTCTTCGATTTGAAGTATTTGCCAGTGACAATATTTCTAACTTGTAGTTGTGGTTTCACTTGTATATATTTAATTTTAAATTGTTTTTAAATATTTCTTATATAACAAACACATATAAGAAGGAGCTCGTCTGTTGTATTCAGCAAAAGGGTATACGGAGAGAAAAGTGGCGGGTTCTGCCACTATTTGAAAAAGCAGTCAGTGGAAAAGTGCTTGAACCGGGCTTTAATGTGATTTAAAAAAACCTTAAAGCATAAAATTAATTATTTTATGTTTTATTAACCAAAGTTGCCATATTATGTAGTTATTTACTATAGTGGAAAAAGTTCATGAATATCAAACTATTATATAAAATTAGAAATGCGCTAATAAGTTGGAGCTGCATTTGTCGAATTATCGCCGCGAAAACGGATTATAGTTTACAAAATTTGGAATCTCTTTTATCACAAAATTTCCTTATATGGCACAATCTGCATTCAGTAATGCATTGTAAAGCTAAAACCAACTACACGCATATAAATGTTTTGCGTTGGTTTCATATCTAATAACTTTATCACCCAGAAAAGTCCTGCGTGTCTGAAAAGCCGTATATATGCACGTCCGTCCATTTGACTTAATGTGCGCTTATATTTGATTTGTAATTTAAGCTTTAAACTTAATCTCCGCCTTTCTAGAAGTTACAAACTACTAAAAGAGCTAATTTGTGATTGCAATCGCTATAACATTTTTGTTGGTTGATATCGGAAAAATAGTCTATTACAATTTACAGAGGGTTTTGTTGGTATGGTTCTATTAGTATTAACAAATACATCTACATCATGGCGGCTACACGCATATAAATGTTTTTTCACTAGTTTCACATCAATAACTTTAGCGATGGTGCAAATCTAGAAAGAGATATATTTCGTAAATTTAAGTTTTATAAACATTATTATTCTTTGTTCTTTATTACTTTCTCTCAGTTGTAGATTTTTTTTTTCTATATAAGGAAAATTTTTTGGTAAAATTTAGCGATGGTGCAAATCTAGAAAGAGATATATTTCGTAAATTTAAGTTTTATAAACATTATTATTCTTTGTTCTTTATTACTTTCTCTCAGTTGTAGATTTTTTTTTTCTGTATAAGTAAAATTTGGTTTTTTGTTGGAGAAATTCTTTTGCAATCGTTTTTTTAAATTCCCTTCCTGATTTTTAATTCTAATACGTTTTCACCACTTAACACGTTTTCCTCTAATACCAATTTTTTCTGTTGTTGATATCACATTACCATTGAGGATCAAATCCTTAATAGAACTGTATGAAAATTACCATACAATCAATGCAAGTTATTTCTTATCACATCATCGTTTAATATGGTTTGCGATTTGAAACAAATCGATTTGAAATGCTGCCCGATTTGAAACAAATTTGAATTTTGTCTATTATTTTGTTTATTTTTAGAAATATTCCTCTACTCGTTGGGCTTCTATTTCTTTCATAATATTTTCAATTATCTGTAAGATAGAACTATTGTTGTCAGACGGTGGTCATTTGAAGTTCATTTAGTTCTATATGTTTAAAGCATTTTGGGTTGAGGTTTGAGTTGCAGAACTATATCCGAAGCATATCCGACATAAATGGAGTCATTACAAAAGCTTGTTTTTTTATATTTTTATGTCTTTATTATTTTATTCTATTTGAATTTTTGTTTTTATAAAGCTTTTTCATACCTATTTGACATATTCTATTCTAATTTGTATTGCTAAATAGTTGAGTCAATCAACTTTAATCATTTATTTCATCTTTATTCGAAAATTATATGATCAGGCAGTTTATCGGCATGCATTTGTTTTCAGAAGTGATTTTGATGAATACATTTTGGGTTTTAATTTTGGTTTTCTTGATGAAAACAGCTGATGCATTTAAAATTTTTATAATTTCCAATTCCTCGTGGGATTTATTATTAGGTTGAAAATCATCTTCATTCATCTTTATTCGAAAATTGGTATGATCAGGCGGCTTATTGGCATGCATTTTTTTAGAAGTAACTTTGGTAAATAAATTGTGGGCTTTCATTGTTTTCTTTTTCTTTATGAAAACAGCTGATGTTTTTGAAATTTTTAGAATTTCCACTTCCTCGTGGGATGTATTATTTGGTTGAAAATCATCTTTTTTCATTTAACTTTTTTCGAAAATTATATGATCAGGCAGTTTATTGGCATGCATTTGTTTTAAAAAGTGATTTTGATGAATACGTTTTGGGTTTTCATTTTGGTTTTATTTATGAAAACCGCTGATGCATTTGAAATTTTTAGAATTTCCAATTCCTCGTGGGATTTATTATTAGGTTGAAAATCATCTTCATTCATCTTTATTCGAAAATTGGTATGATCAGTCGGCTTATTGGCATGCATTTGTTTTAAAAAGTGATTTTGATGAATACGTCTTGGATTTTCATTATTTTGGTTTTCTTTATGAAAACATCTGATGTTTTTGAAATTTTTAGAATTTCCAATTCCTTGTGGGATTTATTATTAATTCGAAAATTGGTATGATCAGTCGGCTTATTGGCATGCATTTTTTTAAAAGTAACTTTGGTAAATAAATTTTGGGCTTTCATTGTTTTCTTTTTCTTTATGAAAACAGCTGATGTTTTTGAAATTTTTAGAATTTCCACTTCCTCGTGGGATGTATTATTTGGTTGAAAATCATCCTTTTTCATTTAACTTTTTTCGAAAATTAGTATGATCAGGCAGTTTATTGGCATGCATTTGTTTTCAGAAGTAATTTTATTGAATGCATTTTATACGAATTAAAAAGAATTATTGCCAGTCTTATACCCCGACGTTTTTTGCATAAATTCCTTTTTTTTTTTTTTTTTTAATGTTTTTTTCAATATTAAAGCCATTTTGTTCTGTAACAGATCATTATTATCCGTGGTTATCCATTTTGTTCAAGATTACTTTTTATTTCTTGGCTTCCATTCTTTATGTCGCTGTATATTATAATGTTGGTTGTTGCCCTTCGTGGCTACCATACGGATTTGATTCGGTATTTTAGAAAGAGCGGTTAGAGCATCTGTATTTTTGTACTGATGGCTAAGTTATCAGGGAGCTTTTCCCATGTGGACTTAATGGCGTTTATGCATGATTGCCCTAAACATAGTTTAGTTAGTTAAGTTCTTTTAATAGTAGTTGCTCTTGTCGAGGCTTGTTGGAAATGTGGTGTATTGCGCGTATTGCTACTTTTCCATACAATGGCTACAGAGCACGCAATCTCCCTTGAGCAGGAAGTAATGAGTTGCACTGCTCATAATGGCTTACATTAATTTCTTTCTCGCTACAATCCCAACAAAAAAGAAACCATCTGTATATATAGACTTATACATTATATGTATATATATATTTAACGGATAAATTTTCTATAATTTTCCATTGCGGCATCAGCCCAGAAGAACGCAATAGGTATAAAGGAAAAGCCAAGGAGGAAAGTAGGGGTATATCTTCACAAAATAAAAATTCGAAAGAGACGGATCTTGAAACTCGAGATAAAAAGAAATCCAATTTTGCTCTAAGTGGTGCCCGTGCCGAAGATGCTAATAAGGTCAATGGGGTAGTGATAAAATATACTGGACTTTTCAGAAGTATTAGATAAAAACAGCTACGTGCACGGTGACTGTTTATTAAACGACTAAGAAAAATTCTTCAAATAATTAAATTCTTCGACTCATGCGTCCAACTTCCATTTGTAATGGCATCTTAAAAACGGATGTCAAGAGGACATTGGCTGTGACGTAGAGAGTTAAACTTCTTGAGCCGTTAGCCGTCATATGAAAGTCATACTCGCTAAAGTTTTTGAATATACTCATCGCTTTTCTGCGTTCTGAGCAGCAAATGAAACCATCTCATGTAATGAGTTTATCATTGAACTCATTATCTACTGTATGATATTCTGAATGCTTTTAATAGTATTTTATTTAATGTTTTAAATGTAATGCAGTATGAAGTGGTGAAAAATGCACTTGAAACATGTGTTGTTGCACTGACCAATTCAGTTCTCTACAAGTCGGCCTTCATATGGAAATTATAGCGTGATACATTATTCAATTTATTCTTATTTTGTTATCGAATCCTTCGAGTCTCGAATGCTTTTAAATATTTTAAATTTCAACTTATTGGCAGTTTCCAAAGAATTTCATTTAGAATGAAATCCACTTAAATATTTTTCTTTTACTTGTTTAGCACAACACTTGATAAATGTCCATTCCTTTCAAGCCGGAACTCATCCTTCAAATCTACTAAAAAAAAAAAAGAAAAAAAAACAGGAGAAAAGAAAATTATATACACATTCAACAAATCCACTTGTAATCACAATTCTAATCACAAACTCCTTTTAGTCGAATCATTGTCAAGCGTACGACAACTTTGTTAAATTCTTTGCAAACTAGCAATTCCGTGTTCTTGCAGATAGATGAACCTTAAGGATAATCTATAGAATAAAATTTCAGGACATTTACATACATACGTTTTTTTTCATCCTTGTTAGAGTTTGTTCAGATTTCTAGATTTTAGATAAGCATATAACACAAAAAAACAAAAAAGAAAAGTCCTTTTTTTAAAGTATATTTCGAGTGTAAGCAAAAGGATAAATGCATTCTGTTTGTTTTGTTAATGCACTCAATTGGAAATTCGTTCAAGCTTAAAAGTAGACATTCAGTGCAAAGCATGTGGACAAGGACACACACGCACATGTGTCATACATTGGTGAATTCACAAACGAGCAGATAAAGGCAGCAGTAAAATGAAAGAATCTTATTTTAAAATCAATTGAGTTATTTAAAGGTGGAAGAGAAATCAGCTGTCTAGGAAAAAGTGTACTTCAGCGAGATGTCAAGATTCCAAACAGAAAATTCAAATGGAAAGTAAATGCAAGTGGGTATTTTGATATTGTAAAGAAGGAACCAGGGAGACTAGTGATTATTTGTAAACAAGATTTTATTCCAAATGAAATTGCCCCCCTGAAACAACAGGAGTTGTAATACGAGAAATATATTAAAAATTTAACAGAACTAAGAAAAGGTCTCTGCCACTTATTGGATCCTGTGTATCCTTTCTATAACTGTCCCAATGTTATTTTCCCAGAAAAACGGCCTTAAAAGAAATACTATCTAAAAATTTATTTAAATATTTTATATGAACTTTCCACGTGGAGGATTTTGCTTGAACACTGATACGCAAGAATATATTTATACTATATACTGGGAATATACATATAGCGACAGATATATCTTTTAATTAATTGTGTAATTAAATTAAATGCTTCTTTCTACGAAATGTAACTTTTTTGACATTTAAATAAATTTAATTTCCTTTTCCCTTCTCAAATGTCATTACTGAAATATCAATGTCAATAATTCGTGTTGCTGGGACGACTTTTACGATAAGCAACTAGTTGTCTACATTTATATATCCAGCGTTGTCATAAAATATTTCTAACCAAAATTTCTTAAAAAAGTTTCCAAAGCTTTTTTACTTCTTTACTAGTTCATTAGCGGAATGTTTTAGTGTATTAATTACTATTTTATAAGTACGAATTCTTAAAAATAGTGAAATTCTACCAGTTGGAATACAATGACGAACGTAGACGTTTAACTTGATAATGTAAAGCAAAAAAAGCATTTACAACGCGAAGGAAGATCAATTATATCTGAATTAATCATAGACGTACCTGGCACATCTACACCAAAGTAAACAACTGCCGTAGAGTCTTCAACATTTAGATTTTGTTGTCGTATTATCAGGGTACAATATACAATATCAATTGCCCGATTTTGAGACCCGGCAACTGAAAATATTCGAAATGGACCAGCTGATGTGCTTAGTGTCCATAAACGATCCGCTCTGCCATCAAACATTACCTTTGAGTTAGTGACACGTTTTTATAATTGAAAAAATTTATCAATGGTTACCTGAGAAAATACTAAAATAAATCAATAAATAGTTAAAAATATCCATGTATATAAATATGGTCATGAGTATATCATAAATATAGTCATGAGTATGATGATCTAATCGTAGGTGGGGGTTAGTTATCACAACTTCCTGTCACAAAAACGCCATTTGTGTTTTAAGATGTTCCATATTGCTAATTTAAAAGGGGAAGTTCATTAAAAGATACTGTGTGTCCTCCTCTTGCACATTGCTATTAATTTTTGTTTTTTTTTTTTTATTAATCATACGAGAAAATAAGAAATTGATACCTTTTTAATGTGAAATCTAATAAAGTAGCTCGAGATTATTAAACCACTTAAACTTCTTAAGCTAAACTTAGTTTAAAATGTTATTATACAAATTTTGCATTGGGCATGCGCGTGCAACTCAAATTATAGGCAGAAAATTGAAACTTTTGATCTTAGCAGAGATATCGGTAGTTCGAAAAAGCTTATCAGTTAACAATACTACAGAATTAGGAAACGAATATAAAATTATAAACAATAAATTATAAACAATCTACTTTAAACTGGCTTTTGCGGACTTTCTTCCTGTTTATTTTTCACTTCCTTTTAACTTGTTTAGAAAATTTCCGGCCGGTGCACCTTTCTTTTTTTAATACAAATCGTTTTGTCGTTCTGTCATTCATAATTATCGATCGAACATCGAATTGGTTCGATCAAACTTCGAATTGGTTCGATCAAACATCGAATTGGTTCGATCAAACATCGAATTGGTTCGATCAAACATCGAATTGGTTCGATCGAACATTGAATTGGTTCGATCGAACCTAAACAGACTATAGATTAGAAATGTAAGAAACCAAAAACCTACATAATATTTGTGAATACATTCTAAAAGCTAAACTCAAAATACGAATATAATGGGTTTGAAGGTTAGTAATAGCAATGTGTTGTATTCGAATAACTTTTACTGGACGATGAAACAGTTTTATAAATACACTTCTTAACAGGAAAACATTTTCGTAAAAATCCTTCGCTTATAATAAATGCCTAAAAGGGTTTTCCTATTAATGATAAAAGCTATTTTATTTCTTTTTTATTTTTATATTATTATTACAATGTCAAAAAACACATATCCTTGCTTTCTTGGAAGGCATCATAAGCAACGGAAGAGACAAATGCAAACAGTTTACTGTTGCAAATGTTGTTAGAGGGAGTGCATTAAGGCAGAACTAGCCGACCGTAAATGTAGTTGCATGGATGTAGTTGCATCATCTGTTTGATACTGGTATACGAACTGCAATGCAAATGCCTAGCTTAACGGCCGTGGATCTAGTTGCAAGGTTTGAAGCTGCAGAAAGCAACCACGGCAGATGTAGTTGCAAGCAACTCAACCTATTCAAAATAGAATTTCACGTGAAACACGTAGTTGGAGATAACACATTTCAAAGTAAACAAAAGAGAGGCACAAAAAGTACTTTTTAGCATTTTTGGCTCTTGTGTATGAAGGCTCTTGTGTTAATTCAACCTTTTTTTTCATAAATTTACTTGTCTGTGTCAATTGTTTTCCTAATGAAAAAAGAGACTTTGATAATCGTTTTAGCGTATTCGATGCAAAAATTTTATGATAATATTCAACATATTCAACATATTCGTAGTCCGAAGACTAGCAATTATTTTAGTCTACATATTATTAACGTTCATATGAACATATTCTGAAATAATTTCAAAATAATGATATAAGTGCATGCGTACAATGTTTCTAATCATGTTCGTTATGAAAAAGAATAATGAATTTGAAACAAAGATTATAATAAAGTAATGAAAATGACACTTTATAAATAATGTTTAAAGCCAATAAAATTAATTATTTTTAGGCATTAGATATGTAAATGAGTGAAAAAAATTATTTTTAGCTTTGCTCACAAAAATATCAAGTTGTAACACAATTTTAAAAATTTTATAATAGTGAATGGTACTTTTGGTACTTTTTCCATAAACCCACATATAATACTTAACACCCTCAACTGCCATCAATGTTTCGAACATATCTTTACTTTCTGTTTGGATTTTTTAAATAAAAGAGGAAAATGGAAGATGAAAAACTTATAATTTAATTGCGTTTGCAACTCCATTTACAGTTCGAACTGCAACTACATCCCACGGTTTCAACGGTCGGCTAGTTCTGCCTTTAGATTTGTATCTACTTCGAACATCTGCTTTCGGTCACATGTCACGTTGCCAATGCTGACAACAACTTAGTTTTGTCTGCGCTGCTTGTCTAGTGTGCGTACGCTTTCACTTCTGTTTTATCCTTCGAAATCATGTGTATGTGGGTAGACTCTATTAATACTTTTTTTTTTGTCCTAAAAGCTTCAAACTGCATTACAATGATTTACTTTTGATTTAATTTTTTACTATTTTGTTCCGATGGTCTTACATTTTCTGACTTGTTTTGTTCGGGTTCTTGTTCCGGTTTTATTCCTCTTTCTTTCGTATGCTTTATTTTTATAAGCGATGGAAGATATAAAATCTTGTTCTTTTGTTTTTTGCGTCGTAGCTTTTAGAAATGCCGTTGGAATTTGCATAACCCAACGAGTGTTGTGATCGCATACGATTGCAGTTACCTTTTACCCCTTAACCACCATTTTTTTTTGTTTTATTTTTTTTTTTGGGGTTTTTTTAGATCCATGGTGTCGTCAGCACATTTTTATTGTATTCCATTAGAGTGGTTGTTGTGGAACTTCCTGAGACAGCATTTATGCCTGAAATGGTAAACGTGTTGCATGCTATTTACGGTTAGTTTTCCCTTTTATCCATATTATATACAGTTTTTTTTTTGGCTGCTTTCTATGATTGATTTTTGAGAAACTGTTTTCAGTCGTGTTTCTATCAAATAAGATTTGATTATTGTCTTCTATATTTCCGCTAAAAATTCTTGCATGACTAGTTGTATATAAATAGTCTTAACCATGTGAATGGATCATCTGGATCCATTATGAATCACTAATATTCTCTGATTTGTATTTCATCCCCACAGACTCGACGGGGGTACACTAATAATATTGTCATATCGCTTTACTATTGTATGTGGCAGCATATCGTAGACTTCTTTGAAGAAATCCTCAAATAATCTTGAATTTCTCTTTCAACTGCTCGTCAGAATGCTGACTGCTGTTCTTAGTCGGCCGAATTGAATTTATTTGTATTATGGCAATTGATCTTTCACCGGGAACCCCCCTGATAGAATATTTCATGCTTCTTTCAAGTGTATAAAATATGATATATAAAAATAATATGATATATATGTACTCTTCTAATACCTTTTTGAGTGCTGGCTTTACATTTTATGTTTTATACTTAAAAAGGTAAAGTTTACGTTTGCGTGGGAGCGCATGGGCGTGAGTTTATGCACAGACTTGTTTTCTTTTTTGGCAAGTGTCAATTATAATATTTCGCTCCGTTTATAACTTCATATCAATGTCTGGATCTTCTTTATCTTGCAGAGTACATACGCGCCTTGATCCATCTGTCTGTACGGCCTGCAAATCTTCATGTATTTGAACATTTTTTACTTTTTTACATTTAAGCCGATTTACAAAATAATTGATTTGCATGCATTTGAAGAGACACTTGTGCCTCCAGTCTCTTATTGAGAGATTCCACATGTATACATATTTAATCAAGTAAAATGGAGAAATTAATTCTTTAGGTGTGATTGCACATGCCAAATTCTAAAAATTCAAGGGTTGCAAAACGAGGTAGTTTATGTGCTCCCCCTGCCGTATGGACATTTTGATATCAACACGATGTGCCGACACGACAGCGACATGGGAAATTGTCGTATATAATATATATATACATATACGATTAACTAGTGTACCTGGCCTCAAGCGACATAATGAATTTGCAATTTATTGGAAAGTAGTATAGTTTATACAGGTGTGCTACAGAGTACGTGAATTCCTGCCTGTGAGTATAGTTTAGACAGGTGCGTAGCCAGAAATTAAATTATTCGGTTCGTGGTCATGCGATGATGTGACTATTGGTGTTATCTCCTTTCCAAGATTACATCGCCGTTAAAAAAGTCGTTTCCTTAAAGCTTAATGTTCTATTGCTCAAATTTTCATATTGTCCGTAATTATGAAAGGAGGCAACAATGGCAATGAATCATGTATTTGTTAAGTGGGTTTAGTTCTGTTTTGGTGATATTAACTCCGGACAATGAAGATTCTTGCCGCAATGGCTGTGTCGGTACAATATATCGTATTATATCCTCTCCTCTCCGTCGTTTTTAACAAGAGCTTTCAGTATAGCACAGGGATTCACGTGAGGCTGCATTCAACGTGGGTTGTTTTACCTATGAACTGCTCAAATCTGCCAAGTGATCGTCTTTATATATATAATATAATGCACGAAATTTTTCTTACTACAATAAAGCTCTAAATGAGAAATTTGTTTAATTAGGAAAAAATCATATTTAATTAATATTTTCGCTTTTTACTCGTGACCGATCATATAAGCGCATTTCATATTCGTTGACGTTAAGGTTGCTGTACATCTGCTGGACTATTTTATCGCATACTATATACATCGACATTTGTATAATAATAATTGCGTGAGAAAGATTAACTGCGTGCCGAGAGAATGCTGTATGCAATATACGTATATATATATGCAATGTATATATATATTTTTTTAAATATGTATATATTTTTATTATTTATTAATAAATAAAAATGGAAAATTATTAACCATTTACAACTCGTGATCATTAAAATCTAAATTATTTTCGAATTATTTCACTCAGATTTTTAAGGAATGGGGGGCTTGTAACATTACAGCGCAATTTTGTTTCGGAAACAATTCTTTTGTTGGTATAGTTTAAGGCCACTGTCATATTTCTTCCAATTTTTTTTGGGAGAATTCTTCTCTCTCTTCTTCATATCAAACTTTGAACCAAATTTACATTATATTTCTCCAATTTCAAATCTAAAATCTGGCGAAGGCATAGCTATTGGTTTTGTGAATTGCAGTATTGTAATTCTACGATATACGATGTACTAGGCAAGATTTTGCCATAATAAGGTTCAGAAAATGACAAAACATCCGATTTTGTCATCTTTTGCTACGTACCGTAGCTTTATATTGTATCTTCTCGCATGTGCTATCTATTAAATCGAAGCTAGCCATGTCTCGATTGTACTCGCCAGCAGCATAAGAGCTATCAGCTTCCACATATTTTTGGACAAGAGCATCACTGCGCGGTTTTCTTTGTGAAATATTTTTTTTAATTGTGGGAATCTAAACCTTCTCACTAACTACTATGTGTGATGTCAACCAGAAATTTGGTATGCTTTCTTTCCATTTCTTCACAATAGTTGTAACAAGTTTGTTCAGTAGTGAAGTATCTCCCGGAAACTGTCATAGACGCTTTTTCTTTTTTTTTTTTTGGTGTCATCGTTGAAGGTAATTCAGTAACTTCTTTTTTATTTTTAATATCATAATATCGTCGTTTGCTAGATCGTTATCATTATAATGCTTCGGTTTCAGCGCAATGCAGCATGAAACCGAAAAGGTCAACTTGCCTATCGGGGGTTTTTAAGACTTTTCCGTTTTCTCGCTCCATCAACTATACTGCAACTATACAATTCTATACAGATAATTTCACTGAATAGACAAATATTGCTTATGAATTTTGCCGGCCAAAACTTCCTGTCTACCTACAGAGCATTTGCAAAGCTTTTCTTAATGGTCAACCATTTCCTTGCACCATACGTGGGGGCAATGCCCGTGTAAAGCTAAATGCTGTAGATCCAACTGTGTACGAGGTTCAGTAAAGTAAAAGAGTGTTTTCATAACGTTACAAAGATTTAAATTTTTTTCTTCTCTTTTTTTCTCTTTTTTCTTTGTATCCTTGCTCTCAAGGAGAAGGGTAAACATTTTTTTTTGCGATTTCAATTTTTTACTTATTCTATATTCTTTCTGCTAGTTTTGTTTGACCTGACAAAAGTAGATCTCTTACTTATGTGGTATGTTTGCCGCTATATCTCTCCTCTTAAGCTAGCATAATTCTTTGGCATAAAGATAATGGTAGCGTATTTCTGGTGTCGGTTTCAAAATGTATTAATTGATCCTCACCATGCTCCTTATCATCACTATCACGGACATTGAAACATATGCCTGTCTTTTCACAGGGAAGCCTTGATATTATTTTTAGTAATTAACATTAAATAATTATTTTTTTTTTTATCCTTAGCACTTATTGGAATACCCATTATTTCGAATTACTGCTGAGCACAAGCCCCTGGCATGTTTATATTGGAATATTTTCTGCTGTTCTGTAGTTTTTTTTTAATTTTTTAGTTTGTTTTTCGTCCAGGAGTTGCTTTAGGAATTTTCCATAGATTTTCAAAATCTCGACCTCGACACGTCATTATAGTGTTTTCACACCTAAAGTTAAAACCTGGTTTTAACTTAAAACCTACAAACAGCTGATTTTGTGTTCACATACAATTTTGATAATATCAGGTTTTATAATACAGTTTGTCAAATAAATTTGTTAATGATAAAATAAATTTTTTGTAGAAATATGAGTGTTTGTTGTAATTATTCTTCCCACATTTATTTGATAAACTGTATGACAGCTGTTATTGTTTATATAAAAAATAAGAAATTTTAAAAATTTGTTCTAAAATTGAAATGATTTTACATTTTGTGAATGAATATGTGTGAATGGGAATGAATTATCAGCTGTTTTCAACCTTTCTAACTTGGTAGCACTGAATAAAACAAGGTTGTATTTCATAAAATCTACTTAAAACCAATTCAAAAAAGGTTTTAAGATGGTTTTATGAGAATTATTTTGTACGGTGAAACCAGGTTTTCAGGATTGGTTTTAAAGTTAAATTCAAATTTTGATTTAAAACCAGGTTTTATCCTCAGTGTGAAAACACTATTATTCTGAAACTGAGCTTTTTTCTTTCGCGACGTATGGCATTATGACATTATTTAATATGTTGGTATAATAAATAGCATCCATTGTTCACCCTATTCTAGGAAAAAAATTCCCATATCAATATAATTTCTTCAGCGTGAATTATGGTTTTTTCTTTGCTATGGATGAAGTCCATGTACTCCTGTAAGAGTAAATTCTGAACCTAAAATAATACTCCATATATATTCTGTTTTGTATATAACTTTTTGTATAATTCTTCTCTAATTGGTGTTTTCTAAACTTGTAATTTTCTGAGTTTTGAAGTATTTTATATTACCAGTTCAGAATTGGATACTTTGTAAGATAGCAATTCACTCCTAACGGTTGAATATGGACATTTTATACCTGCTAATACAGGTGGCGATTATATTTATATTATATTCGAACCGCGATGAGGATTAATTTTCTTCTTTGGGCATATATTGGCCTTGTGATTCTGTGGTCCTACTTTCATGGCCCTGCCAAAGCGAAAATGACAACTTAAAAGCTCTAAAGCATGCTGGCATTCTAAAGTATCTTGGAATAATAACTAAAACAAGCTTGAAAATTAAAGCTAGAAAATACTCTCGTTAAAAAATCCCAATAAAATTTTACGTACTTTGAGATATCGTATGTTTCATTCATCAGAATTTTTAGGCCTTTACGCGCTGTAAAAATGTGGAACTTTGAGAACTTTTGAACTCTTTCGCTTGGTAGACTAATTTTTCTAAAGTAGACGGACTAGATAAGTCTAGAGAAAGGGGGTTGCGAAAAATTTTGCGATAGGTGATGAGCATCTGCAGATTCTAAATGCAGGCTTATTGCAGATTCCATCTCTTCCTACCTCGACCTCTGTTAGTCAGGGTTGGTTATATCTCTGGTAATTTCCGTAATTCCTATTGTTATTTGCCTTGTTCGTTTTTGGACTGGTGTAATTATTATTGGCTCTGTAGTTGGTTTTACTACTGCAAAACCATCAAATGTTGTATGTAATAAATACTTATTAAAAATTCTCATAGAACAGGATTGCGACTCCTAAAATATTGCACACGATTTTATAGTCTGTCGTAGAAAATTAAATAAATTTCTACGCTTCTCAGATTCTTTTTGTTTATTGAAATGTATAATTTCGGATCTCTAAAAAAGTATTTTTCTTACCAATTCATTAGCCGATAAAAATACACTTCAATTTCCCGATATATATAAAAAAAAAAAAAATAAGTTTAATGAATATTACACTACCTGATCCAATCTTCTTAATACAAACAAAATTAAATAAACACTCGAGTTGTAATTGCAATAAAAGAGTAAGAACTACGAGCGTATAAAATGCAAGAAAAAAAAAAATAAATAACCTTTCAATAATTTCACTTAACACTACTACCGGTATCATTCAAGCAGTCAATTGTAATGTCAATGGCACCAAAGGCACATGGCAACAAACAGCAGTGTAATCGTAAATCACAAGTTGATGCATATAAAAGTGTGTGCAGCAGTGTGTCTCCTTTTCCAATTTTTATTAAAGCAAATTGCAAAAATCGCACTCACCTACATACACAGACACTCGCGCTCTTTTTTTAGAAGAGCTTTTTTTTTTTTTTAATTTCCCTCTATTGGTTTGTTCTACAGTTTAACCAAACACATGCAACCATGCTGGATTTTATAGCATACAAAAGGTAAAAGAAATAAATAGTGCACAAAACGTGTGATTCATGGAACAAGAAGAAGAAAAAAAGCTTCATACACATAAGAGGAAATTCAAAAACCAACAACCCGTATACATAATCGTTAACAACCATGTCGAATGTTGTATAGTTTTATATTCCCTGTTCCTATTTGTATGCACGTTTAACACTTTAATTGCCGCCTTTAATGGAAACAGTATCATCTTGCATTTGTTGTTCAGAAGAAGGAACTGGTTAAGTTTTGGTTCCATAATTGCATATGAAGAATTACATGATTGCACAACGGCAACTGGCCTGTGCCGATTTTAGTAAAACCTTCCATGTCTGAGCACTGACACATATTACAATTTGCTGGTCTAGGGACAATATTTTCATCTGGATCTTGGACATAGGTTTCATATGCTTGCCCAAAATGCGGATAAATAGTAAAAAAAACTAATTAAAGCAGCCGGGTATTGAGCATTTGGGTAAATATTTGCATAGCTGTTGGGGGGGCATGCGGATCTTCCGAATCAACTACTTTATTTAAGATTCCAGGTATAGAAGATAGATTTAAATCATTTTAGGCATCACTATGATAGAGGAATCATCTACATATATTCTTCACTTGATGTGGAGATGCAGTTTTGTTCCGGACCCCAAGAGCATAAGTATGGTCTGCGGAAGAAATATACTTGAAGTCAGAGCTCACTGTCATCAATGCATCATGAAAGACACATTTGGTCTTTTGCCCTAGAGAATTATACTCCTTTATTTTTAATTTTGAAAAAAGCTCTTCCGAGCTTTACCTTTTGAGAGGCTGCTCTCAAGACGTTCAAAAAAAAGATTTAAACATTTCGCTGTATTTTCATCAAACGGTGATTCATGCTCGAGCATTTCATTACTAAGCCCAGTTACTTGTTCAGCTGTCGGATTTATTATACCTCTTGGATTAACCATTAACATAATTTTATTCAGCACTCGAGGTAATTCAGGCGGCAGAGGATTAAACCCTTCTACTCCTTCCGCAATAACATTTTTTAATATATTTTTGTTAATTTTATCTCTGTCGGTAAAACACTACGCAGAGAAGGCATACAGTGATATTTCTGTTATGGAACATTTCTTAAATTGTTCCGAGGGGAGCCCATTTGTCTCTAAGTCAAGGACTCCCCTCCACAAGACATTTGGAATATATTATCAGCAGTCCGTGATATGACATACAGTTGCATTATTATTTATGTAATTTATTATTATTTATGTAAAAGTAATTAATTAATTAATTATTTATTTAAGGTAAATAAATAAGAACAGAAAAAATTACAAGAATATTCCACAAGCAAATTATCAACATTTGGACAAGACCACGGACCGAGATTACCTTTGTTAGTCACTAGGAATCATAATTCTGAAATTATGATTTAATATTTTAGCAAAATTTTCCATGTCTGAGCACTGACACATATTACAGTTTGCTGGTCTACAAAACCATATATATCTGATGGTTTTATTACGCTATACTGGTCTCTGATTTCTAAAACTATTTCCTACCATTTGAACATTTCCTTTAAACTTTTAATTTTGAAATAACTATTCTATAAAAATTGTCCTGCTTAGGAATATACTTTTTCTCGTAAAAAATCTTTTAGGCAAAAAAAAAAAAAAAAAAATTCTTTCTGTCGTGGAACGATATAGAGAAAAGTTGATTTTTCTTTACGTAGAAGCAATAAATATTGCGCTACTAGATTATAAAGAAAATGTTAAGGATACTCTTTCTTTTTAAAGAATACTTTTTTATGAAATTCTAAATAAAATTAATTATATAATATAATATAATATAATATATAATATAATATAATATAATATAATATAATATAATATAATATAATATAATATAATATATTATATAATTAATAATATAATAAGTTTTGTAATGAAAACAGGAGATGATCTTTAATTTCTTTAAATCTATTCAGTTATAAGCAGAGACAGCATATATCTGATGTTAAAATCGTCTTACTTCTAATACAGATTTTTAATTTCTTAAAATTAAAAAACTATATATATATAATACTTTTTTTTTGAGTTTTTTTTTTTGCCCATACATGTTACAGGCTTTTTTGTTGTGCCGGTTGTATTCGTGTTAATGGCAGGTACGGTTTTGAGCAGTGCAAGTACAAAAACAAACGCATAAAAGCATTTTGATTTATTACTGTTATTCCCGTTACCTTGTGCTACTTCACTTAATGTAATTTACAGTTATAAAAACGTTTTATTGCAACAGAAACAGAAACAATAGCCAGTGTGTGCTTCTGTGAGCCAGCAGCCTCGGCTAAGCTTACAACCGGTAACTATAAAATTAACCAACAACATAAAAAGCATTATAAAATCCACTAAAAAGCTTTTTATTTCTTAACTTGAATCAAAATTAAAATTTAATAAATCTTTTAATTTAAAAGCCAGAGTTCCATACAAGCCGTTAAAGGCCCCCATAACACAGTGACTGTGAAAGAAAAAAATCAGATGGATACAGCTAGGACATGACTTCTTCTTCCCCTTTTTGAATCCATATGGCTGGCATTCTAAAGTATCTCGCAATAATCACTATAACAAGCTTGAGAGTCATAAATTAAAGCTAGAAAATACTCTCGTTAAAAAATGCCAACAATGTTTTTACATTTTGTTTCATTTGTATTTGGCGCACCAACAAAAAGCAATGAAAGAAAATGCCAACTACACTGCATATGGATTTATTCTTAAATGTTTTAAACTGTAGCCATAACCACCAAGTTTAAGGGCTACTAGAAGATAATTCTTTTTACATACACACGAAACATAATTTTAATGGACGTGTTCCACATGCATGTACACTAATTTAAATTTTCATATCCGGCTGCAGAGAAAGCAACAAAAAAAAAAAAAAAAAAAAAAAAAAGATTTAACTGTAAATAGTGTAACAAGTTGCACTTGTGAAGTAAAAGAATAAGTAATTGGTAATTGCGGTACATATTCGTATTCATATCCCCTACAGCGAAAAACTGATACATTTTTCCTTAGCATTCCTCTCGGGTTTCTAAAAACGGTGGCCGCAGGTGACGTTAAGGAACTCTTCTAGATTTACCGATTTTGGTATCAAAATCTCAAGTGGATGGCGGAACTAATAACTCTTAGGCCAAGAACTAATAACTCTAGCTGAACTACTGACTTGATTGCTGTTCTAAGGCTGCTTTAACTTTACACGCTTTTTACACTATTGCCTCTAGTAATGTGTTTTCAATTCCGAACTAAGTGGAGCCTTTAATATTGTAGTGTGTCTTCTCACGCATCTAGAATATTTCAACTGAATTTTCGCAAAAGAACATAAATAATTATTTTACTTTGTTAATTTTGCGATTTTCATAATTTTATTGTATAACATTATATAATTCTGCTTCAGGATTTTCTTCGACATTTCTTGTGAGTCTCTTCTTGCTTCATCATTAATTGGTGAAAGTAGAGATATTCCGCCACGCTCAGATTAATCGTCAAAAAAGTTAGTACTTTCTTGTTCTTCATTGGAAAGCCAACTCGTTGCAGAGGCGCATCTGTGAACAAAGATAAGGAGGATAAAATGTGTCTCAAGAGCCTGCTTTAAAAGACCATGAATGAGAGAATAATCTTTTATCTGTGTGAACACAAAGACAGCCTCCATCGTTAAGAACCACAAGCTTTTTCCCACGATTAAAATAATTTCATAATATAATAAACATAACCTAATAAAATTAGAATAATAAGTATTTATTTTATGTCTGCTAACCGACCCGTAACACTCCACAATTTTCGACTTAGCAGATATCACCTTTCTACATGTGTGCCGCCATTGTTACCCAAGGAAGTATTTATTTCACATTAATTTAATATGAAGGAATGGTCTTTAAGATATTTTGTCAGAAAGGTACCAAATCAAGAAAGTACACTCTTTTATAAAATATATAAGAGAAATTATACCACTGAAAAGTACAGTATTGAAAGAGTGCCTTAACAAGAAAATATCTCAAAAGCTATATTTTAAAAGATCAAAGCAATATATCATATCATTACCTCCACCAACCCGTTAATGTTTACAAAGTACTTCTTCAAAGGTGAAGATACTGTAAAAAGTACTTTTTAACTTTTTAATAAGTGCTGCTTCAAATTACTTTTTAAAAAGTACTTCTTCAAAGGAGTGCATACTATAAAAGTATTTTAAAAAGTACTTGTCAGCAGTAGATACTAAAAATGTAATTTTTAACTTTTTAAAAAGTACTTCTTCAAAGGTGAAGATACTGTAAAAAGTACTTCTTCAAATGAGAAGATACTATAAAAAGTAGTTTTTAAAAAGTACTTCTTCAAAGGAGTAGATATTATAAAAAGTACTTTTTAACTTTTTAAAAAGTACTTCTTCGAATGAGAAGATACTATAAAAGTAATTCTTCAAAGTAGTAGATACTATAAAAAGTACTTTGTAAAAGTTACTTCTTCAAAAATATATAAAATATATAGTAAAATAGTAATATTAAAACTGCTTTTTAAAACTTACTTCTTCCAAGTTGTACTTACTATAAAATTACTTTTTGAAAGGTACTTGTACAAAGAAGTACATAGCATAAATAAAACTTTTTAAAAAGTACTTCGTCAAAGAAGTACATAGCATAAATAAAACTTTTTAAAAAGTACTTCGTCAAAGAAGTTCATAATATAAAATGTACTTTTTAACTGCCACAACTTCAGTAATGTGATATAATCACGAGTAGAACTTTGAGCATATATCCTTTTTCGATTTCCCATGGCGTACTTTAAAGGCTGATGCTTTAGATCTAAGTCTTCCTTCTCATATATCCTCTCAATACGCGAGTGTTGTGCATATTGAGCTTAAAGAATTATGTTTTATACAAAAATGTGTCATATAACCCTTCTATTGTACAAAGTATGAGTTACTGTATGAACTCATACTCTCATGTCCGACGAAATTTTTACCCGCAGGGTAAAAAAATCATGTCAAGTAAAAACTCAATGTACAGATCTTTTCATTTCATAATCTGAGTGAGGCGCAAAATTCAACTTTTTTTGTTGCGGTTTCATTTTTCCTTTTAAATAATATTAAAAATAATTTTGTATGGTTTAAGTTTTATTTTTTTCTTATGGAAAATATTGATAACAATTTGTTATCAATACTATAATTTATAACATTTCAATTTAAGTTAATGAAAGTGTCAATGATATTTTAGGTTTTGTCCTTTAGTTACATTTTGAAAGCAATTTAAAACTTTTCACTCGTTTCCATTTTGTTTAAAATACTATTCTACATATTTAAATTTAAAGTTTTTCGTAACGTTGAGATGAGGTTACTTCGGAACTATGTGAGTATACTATGGATGAAAATTTTGTTTAGCATCTGTCATAATATCTTTAGGATTCATTGTTTCTTTTAAACTGCTGGAAATTGATTGCATCGTTACGGAGCATGAAAAAATCGGTGATAATTTAATGTATGAAATATTGAATTTTGATTATAAATACACTAATAAATTAAACATTTTTAAAAGGTTTTTTTTTATAAAAACTAATTAAATCGAAAAAATTCCGAGCAGATGTAGTTAAAAAAGAACTACCGAACTCGTGTATGATGGTGTACCGTCTTTTTTTCTTTAGTTGTTGGTTCCGGTTTTTCTCTCCTACACCATAAAAAGGATTAGGGTTTAGAAGGATGTAAAAAATGTATATAAATACATCCAAAAAAAAAAAAACTGGTGCAAAAATAACTGTATAATGCCACACATTGTACAGCTAGTGGGTAAACTGGGTGTCAAAACGAAGCAACTGTATAATTGCTAGTGGCAGTTTTAATTCGGTTCTCTATGATACTTCTGGCATTTGTGTGTGTGTTCTGTGTGCATGTGTTTCCGTGCCTGCATCGTGTTTATAATAGGGATTTTGCAGTTTTCTTTGCTGGCATTAGAGAAAGCGGCAGATCGAGGGACAGACACACAACCACACAAACAGACAGATAGCCAGCCCTCAAAGTTGTATAATTAAACTGCTGAATTTAAATAAACAGAGTGGAAAAGTATTTGGCGAAATTTTAATATAATTTATATTAAATTAAATCTTTTTTTCAGTTTCTTTAACAATAAAATAATTTTAAATTAATAGATGGACTCCCGTCAAACTCTCCTTATTGAAAGTATTCTTCATTGAATTCCCTTTAAAATTATTACACCGAATAAAACATTTTGAACGGCGCAATGTACGGCGTCGTATTCGTTCGATTTCCTTCACTTTCCAGTGAATCCTTAAAATCCCAATTATAAAAGATTTATAAATTTTTAATAAAAATTTTTTTATTATCCTGGCAAGAGTATTTTAGATGGGGTTTCATTTAGAATGTTCATTTAAACAAATCTGTAAGTCCAAAGTTTCTTTATCATTTTGAGTAAATATCCTTTTCATGTAATTGGTTTTATCAGTGTTTTTACGATCGATATTCGAAGAGCCATTAAGTCTTCACTGAGTCCTTGCTGTTTCGTGGAAATCGCAATTGCCCTATCCTTCGAAAATTGGTAACCGTCTAATCTTTTTTTATTTTCCTGTTGCCATCCGAATCTCTTAATCAAATCACCGCCATAATCGAGTCCTGACTGCCCTTGTTAAACAGTTTATTTCATATAGAATTTAATATTTATATTAATAAAAAAAATGTGTCCTTTTTTATTTTCAATATTTGGTTAACACACTAGTTGTGTTATACACGAAATAAAATAAAGTAAAATAAATAATAGACATATAAAATTAAAATTAATTAACTAATTAAACTTTCGTCACTCTGATTACAAGCAAATCTTTTATTAAAGTGGATTTGTTTGTGTTTTATTTCGGAGAAAGCTCTGAGAAATGGTTCAGCTATTATAAATGGCACGTAAGGAAGTCATACATTTACAATTAGCCGAATGTTTAAAGAGTAACACTCATTAGCTGATTCTGTAAATGATGCCATGAAAAGGAATTGAATTATGGATCCTTGTTTCTTTTCATTGACCAAAAAAAACTTGGAGAAACCTTATAAAGTGATTTAAGCTAAAGGTTGAGGTAAGTCGTGCCAATAGAATCCTTTCACTTTTAGCCTTTTCTTTTTGTTTGTTGTTGGAAACTAGTGCAAATTAACAGGATTGCATGCTTTGTAATCATTACAATGCAACCAGCTAATGTTGCTTTAGCAGCTCACTAGCTCTGCTATTCTTGCATACAAGCAAGCAGTTGCCTTTCTCATGTTATGACTGAATTGCCGGAACATAAAAGGATCAACTAAGAATTCAAAGGAGTCTTTTAGCTGTTGCTTCAAAAATCCTTTTAAGAATGAAAAAAAAATTATTATTTTAACCCTTTATAGGGCAAAGAGACAATTTAGTGACATCAAGGACAGTGGGATTGTAAATAAATTTTATTTACAAATTTGCTAAGCCTCATTTTGCCTTAAGATTCTGATTGACTTTGCTACGATTCTTAAAGGTTTAAATTAGTTGCTACTTCCATAAATAATTCCGTACTGTTGTCGTTATTTCATTTTATTTGGCGTGCACCACGTAAGAGAGACTGACTGACATTTTGAACTGTAAGTATAACTGAAAACAAGCATGTAAGCATTTACTATGTACAAACTCAAATATGGGTCGAATCCTTTTTTCGCTTTAATATTCAATTTAATTTATACTAATATTTTTAACTTTGTTTGTTTTGCATAATGCAAACTTCAATGTTGCTCATCACTTTTGAAAATAAATTTTGAAAATATTGCAATTGCAGTTTTATTCTTGCTAAATCGTCCTTAAAGATTTTATTTTGCCGATTTGTCACTGAATCGAGGCCTAAAAAACTGGAAAATGGAAAATAGGGAACCCTAAGTGTCTGTAACAGTGGTGATGAAATTGCAATGCACAACATGTGTTCGCAATTTGAGTCGCCTTTTCTGGGTTATAGTGGAGACATCGTGACGATAATAAGCATCGAAATCTGCTCTAAAGAACACCAATAGTTCGCTCGACTATATTTCGCGCTTTCGCGCTTAAGACACATCAGTCACGATATTGCAAATAATAGGTTTCTTTTAACTTTTTCGCATCACAAATCTTTTCAGCAAAAATTTTTTAGGATTATTTTGATTAAGAATTGTTGTTTATTTGTTCGTTGTATATATTATTTATTGAGTAATTGTCAACGAATTGTTTTAAACATCTTCCATTCTTTAATAAGCACACACACAAGCACTTATATTTTTATCGTTTGGACAGTATCTTATGGAACAGCTGGCTGTAAATTTGTCTTTTATTTTGCCGATGTTGTTTTGCACTTTGTTTTTATACATATTTGCTTTCTTCATATGTATATTTTTCTTCCTTTCATATATATTTTTTATCTGCACTAATTATTCCTTATTCACTTTTAAATCCAAAGAAAAAATTTCCTCGTGGATTATTTTTACTTTTTTTATTTTTATAAGTTAACATTTCTTTTTTTTTATAATTTTAATTTAATTAATTCAGTCTTTTATGTTACAGAAGCAAAAGCTACACTTTTCGTTTTTTATGCCATGAACTAAAAGAAATTAATTAAAAAACTGCAACAAAATTCTTTCTTTGCAATCGCAAACTTAACACACGTCTCCTCCTCGCTCCTGCGCATACGCGATAAGCTGCCATTGTTATTTTCAGCTTTCTCCAAAAACCAAGCTTTTGTCGAAATATCCATGTTGAACACAACGATTTCTTTTCTTTTTTTATTTCATTTTTTATTTATTTTCTACAAGTTTTGCTGTCAAAAATTTTGAGGTTCAAGTGGCAACCTTATGCAAACCTCTGAGATATGCAGTTGGCAACTCAACGCAAATGGCAACGTTTTTGTAGTTGCCATTCCTAATCAGAAATTGCAGTTTTGTTGATTTAATAGTTGATTTGCCTTAGAGGCAACGCAACTTTTTTCGGTTGCCCTACATAATCATCCAATTAAATACTGGATTTTTTTTTTTTATTTATTAAACAATAATCTTATGTATATAAAAAAAAAAAAAATTATAAATTTTTTTTATAATAAAAATTATAAATTTTTTATTGTTTAAAATAATTATACTTTTTTTTTTAAATCTTTTAATAAATAATTAAATATAAAAATTATTATATAAATATAAATATAAATATAAATTATAATTTTTTTATTTTGAATTTTAAATAATTTTTTTTTCTTTTTTTATGAAAAGAAATGAGAGGAGAAAAAAAAACATTTTTATTTAAAACTCAAAATATAAAAAATATAATTTATATTAATAAATAAATGAAAATAATAATAATAATAATAAGTGAAAATAAAATAATTTTAAATTTTTTCAGTATAATTTTTGAACGTTTTCATAACAAATTACAATTTTTTTAAATACAAGAATTTTTTAATGAACAAAAATGAAATTAAATAATATTATTAATAATATATTATAATCTTGTATGTATTTTTACGCCTATATTTAAATATATATATATTTAAAAACAATTCTTTTCGTATTCAACCTTTGTACTTGGTTGAAAATTGAAACACATCACAATAACAATTTCCTGTTTTTATGATTAAAGGAGGACAACAATGTTATTTTAATAAAATTATGTTGCTGTTGCTACGTGAAATAAATAATATATAATTATAATTATATATTAAAAGTAGATCTTCAAACTGTCACATAAATATAAAATTCTACACCATATTAAATGTGCTCCGGCACGACGAACATGATTATTACTAAAATTAGTAGACACGTTTTAGAGTGAACATATATTAGTCCAAGTTTTATTTGTGAGCATGTGCATATAGTTTCTCTCGTTTGGCCAAATATGGACGTATAGACCTGGCCTTAGAGAGGTGTTAAAATAGCAGTAAAACCTATTAGGCCAAATATTGTCATGGTACGGACCAAAAATATTAAGGATGTTTTGTTCTTTTCTTCTTTGAAACCAGATGAGCATAACCGTGCCAATCACGATGAACTACTCACTTGTATAGCTGAAACAATAAATAATTTTTATTATCTGTAGTATAACGTAAATTGCATTCTGTCGTATAACGTCATAACGTCATAACGTATAAATTGCATTCTGTCAGCATAAATGAAAAGAAAATGAAGAAAAGAGAAGAAAAGAAATGAGAGGGGGGAAAATTTTTTTTTATTTAAAATTCAAAATATAAAAAATATAAATTATTTTTATTTATATAATAATTAATATTTTTTATATTTTGAATTTTAAATAAAAATATTTTTTTTTTTTTTTTTTTTTTTTTTTTTTTTTTTAAAAGAAATGAGAGGGGGGCAAAAATTTTTTTTTTATTTAAAATTCAAAATATAAAAAATATAAATTATTTTTATTTATATAATAATTAATATTTTTTATATTTTGAATTTTAAATAAAAATATTTTTTTTTTTTTTTTTTTAAAAAGAAATGAGAGGGGGAAAAATTTTTTTTATTTAAAATTCAAAATATAAAAAATATAAATTATTTTATAAATATAAATTATTTAAATAAATTCAATTTAAATAATAAATTATGTTTATGTAATAATTAATATTTTTTATATTTTGAAATTTAAATAAATTTTTTTTTTTTTTTTTTAGGAAAAGAAATGAGAGGGGGGAAAAATTTTTTTTATTTAAAATTCAAAATATAAAAAATATAAATTATTTTATAAATATAAATTATTTAAATAAATTCAATTTACTAATAAATTATATTTATGTAATAATTATTATTTTTTATATTTTGAATTTTAAATAATTTTTTTTTTTTCCTTCTTCTTTTCTTCTTCTTCTTCTTCTTATGAAAAGAAATGAGAGGAGGCTCTCAGCCTTAAATAAAATACATAAAATTGTTTTGAGTTTAATCAGCAACTCTACTCCTTTTACTTTCTGCCTACCAAACATACGCTCAATCAGCCAAATATATCATTTCAAATTCGTGTTAGTGTTCCATATACTTAAACTTCCATATAGTTTAAAATTTCCTTTTAAAGTTAATAGTATAAGTAAACTGTCAGCAGCGGGCCTTGCACATGCATCAGCGTATATATGTACATGCAAGCAATTCTCTTTAATGGCTTTTTAGACATCCTTTCAAAATTAGGCTTGTTGTTAGCACATTGACACGTTTTGCATAAATTTGCATTTCACAGTAGAAAAATTTGTTTTATTTTTATATATTTATTTTTTTTTTTCTCAACATTTTATGCAAATTATTTTTCATGTATGCATGTATGTTCTGCAAGCAGTTTAAACTGGTATCTGAATATTTAGTTTTATATATTATATGGCCAGTGTTGTACTTTTTGTAGAGGAAAATTGAAAAAGGGTTGATGTTTTATTCAAAATACTACTCGCATTATACTGGCACACGCACGCACACACACACACACACACATACTCTCACGCACACAGAACATCACTCGTATTTGTTCACCACTTCAATTTAATATTTGCTTTATTTTTATTTTGCTAAAATGGACTTGAACATTAAAATGATTTTTTATTTCTCAGCAATTATTCAGATTAAAGCGGAGTAAGTTTAAAAAAAGCAGGTTTGAAGGTAAAAAAGCAGCCAGAGAAAATGTTTATTCTCTTTTTTAATTAACGTATTCATTTGAAAATGGTTTTTAGAGTGTAACATGACTAAAAGGTCATACGAGACGTGTACATCGAAAAAAAAAACATATATATATATATATACACTTATGGATATATAAAGTAGAAGCTTAAAACGAATTGCTGTTCACTCGGCTTTTTCTATGTGCATAGATGTGTGCGGGTGTATGATTTGTTACACAAATACATGTGTCAAATATGTTCTTTGCCTTTGATGGAGTTCAAAGATAAAATTTCAATTAACCTTTTTGGCTTTTTAATGGCTACCGCCAACCGAAACCTCCACTTGGCAAGATGAATACGTTGTAGAGGAAATGACAGTTCACTGCTAGTTCGTTTTATTTAGGAATTTTTTCCTTTTGCTTAAGCTTGAGGTTTCAGTTCATTTGTGTTGGTTTGTTAATCATTATTATTACATTATATCATATTTGACCTCCTTCCAAAAAAGTAATATTCTAATTCTCTCTCCTATTAATATGTTTCCTGATGATGCTACTCAAAAAAAAAAATTAGTTTGCTTTTCGTTCCAATTATAATTTCTATAATTTCTATTAAATAATAGAGATTGGAAATAAGTTGCATATTAGATACCGATCCAAAATTGATTTGACCAAGAAACAACAATTCCTGACAATCTAATTGAGCCAACATCTATTGTGGCGACCGGAAATGAGACAAGTAAGGAAGTTTCTAAGTCACAATATCACAAAGAGAGTTCCTTTTGCATAGCAGTCTCCATTGCTTTTTTTTTTGTAAGAGGATTGTACTCTTGTTCGCATTGACTCTCGAAGCCAGTGGTGAAATCGACATCATTTTTCCTTATTTAATTTTTCAAAGGCCTTATCATTTTTTCTTTGATTACTGTAATGTGAGAAAATATTTTTTCCTCTTTCACTTCATGAAATGACGGTTTGTTAAAAACTGCTTTATTTTAATTTTTATTTATTATATTGCATTCGTCCATGTTTAAATAATTATTGATCGGCTGGAAAATTATCGAAAAGATTCTTGTATATAGTAGCATGTGATCAATTTCACATTCAAATTTGAAGGAATGGCGCCATATCGAATCCTGGTGTTTCTTTAACTCGTCTGTATCATCATCTGCCATTTCTTATTGTATTCATATACGATGATTCTGGTTGTGATTTGTGATTGTCAACGAATCGTCTACCACCGAAGCCTTTATATAAACTAAGGCCTCTTCCATTTGCAGGCGCCTGTTTTCGAACTCCATTGATGGTACTTCCTCATCAAGAGGCTCTGAAGTGTGGGGTACCACATTACCACAGTGTTTATTTTTTAATTTCCCCTAAATATACAGGTCTGTTCTAATACAACAGTAATTTTAAAACATACGTTTTTGTTTAGGGATTTGGGAGGCAATTTTTTGGAATTCTGGTACTTTCGACAAATAGACGCTTTGGTACGTTTGGCAGTTTGTTAAAAACTGCCATTTTATAATTTTTTTTTGCTGTGTGCGTTTTGGAGAGTTTCTTCGATATATAAGATGCCTTAAGTAGGGTGCACACTATCGAACATTACCGGATAGTTTTGCAAACTTTGTATTTATGTTACAGTGTGGCTATTTTTATTATAGGCACGAAGGTTCCTATTTGTTTAATGGCGTTTTTTACTTTCTACATCTGCTTTTGTATTATTTTACAACAAATACATTATAATCCAGTCACATTCATTAGAGGTGGAATGCAAAAATTCGGTTTGGACGTTTTTGTACACGCTGAACCGTGAAACCATTTGTCATGCAACCAACTTTGGGCCAACGTAATTTTTGCACGAAATTCATCAAGATATCTTTTCATCCTCATTATTAATATCGTCTTTATAGCTTTTAGTGTATCCTCTGATGCTATTTTCATATGAGCTGAGGATCTCGTGTTGTCGTGTAGCCGGTGATCGTACATTTATCGTACAATTTTTTTAAACCTCTCAGTTGTATTCTAAGCGTTATGATTTTTTAACCACTTTTTATGCGATATTTCTCTAAAAATTATTAAATCATTGAATAGAAACTAATTATAAGGAAATTACGATTAATGATAAAATTCTGAAATTTCTTCAATTTCAATTCTTTTTAATCTTCCGTATAATTTTTTATTTATAAGTAATTTTTTCGGTTTCCTTTACTGTTCTTTTTTGGGAATTATTTAAAATTTAATAAATAGTAAAAATACAATTCTTTAATTTTTTTCTTTTTTTCGTTTTTGATGTATTCGGGAGTTGAGTCACTGATCTCTGCCCTTTGCAATATATGCAATATTGATCATTTCCATTTGCGCATTCGATTCAGGTATCTTTGAAAATATCCGTGACCCGAGAGAAATTTTTGGCCGGAAGTAATTGATTTCTCAAAAAAGGCTGATTTTTAAATGTCTCTTTGGATGAATTGAAGTCTTTTTTTAAGTCAGGTTAAATATGAGGTCTATGTTCTGAAGGTATCGTAGGGGCATACCTTTCTCTTCTCCTTGCGATGGATTGCCAACAGATCAATGGGTATAAGGCAGATTATTATACACACTGCTGATCCTGATAGCATTTCGTCGGTTGAAGCCGATTACACGTCTTCTTTCTCGTCCAAGGTTATGTATTTCCACTTTGTATATACGTGTCCAATCAACGACATGAAGTAAGCCTCGTGTATATAACTGTCCAGATTGCTGGTACTGGCTAAGCGCGACTTATTCAATTCGTTCTTAATTATAGGATTGTTACGTATCCGTCCGTCCCAATTGCGGACCATTTGCCAGACTTTGTACGGCGAGTTAATATCGAGTAGCATATTCTTATGTGCTTTGAAGTGACCATATGAGCAGTCGACCCTACCAATGGAGGAGGACTCGGTTGTCAACCACATACCAGTGCGGACATACTCCTCAAACGACAGTTGGTGCGAGGGAATTATGGTGATCGGTCCCATGATGTCATTTAAACCCATTTTGAACAGAACATTGCGCGAGTTCTGAGAACTGTGCCCACTCGCAGCTAACTCCCGGTATTCCTGGAGCAAGTCGAAATCATTATCAACTAGCCTGTGACCAGCTAAATCGTTGAGCTCTGCGAGCATCATTTTCAATTGAAATACTTTGGGATCACGTTGGCATGGAAGCCAACCTCCTTCGCCATAGATTCAAACTGCGCCTGGGAGTTGAAGAAGACCCATGAACGAAGTCGTTTGAATGCTGCATCGCCGTGTATCTCGCGCCATATGATTGTGTTTTTTGCCATTGTGTAGTCGAGCGCAGTTAACCACCCCGCTGCATCGTATGCCCAGGCCGAAGCGAGAACTGATTTTAGCCTCAATCGCCGGAGGTTGATCTGCACCTTGCAGGAGGGCTTAAAGATCTGGAGGAGTTCAAGGTCCGATAGTGATGGGGATATGGTAACGTGGGAAGAGTGGTCGTTTTTATACCTGAAGATGACCGTGAGGAGTGACGGCATAGTGTGCTCCTTATCGTTATATAAGCCGTGGGTTAAGTACGTAAGCCTGCGACTCTTGAGAGGCGTCAAATAGGATCTGTCTAACGCCGCTATCTCTGTGGCGTAATCGAACAGTTCGCCGTATGGTGTTTTGTCTATGTCGTGTTTCGCAAAGTAAGACAGGATCATGGTGCGAGCCGTGGATCTGGCTCACACTGTTTACACCCGTCCCACACGGCGGCGCGAGCCCCTCTGATTTTCTCTATGCTCTGCACTAACTTCAGTACGTTACGTTTATTTCGTTTTCTTGCCCTCTTCCGAAATTTGACTTTGTGCTAGTCTTGTATTTTCATTTACTCCAAAGTGTTTCGAGCAGGTTTTGCGCAAGCTGACTTCTTTGCATAATTGTAAGATTCCTGTATATCGTCGTGCATGCCTTTGGTTTCATCATATCATTTAGACCCATGTGTGCAGCAATTTTTATGGATCCCCCAATTGTGTTAACCTATTTTCTTTGCTGTATTTTGTGGTTTACTATATGTACTCATCCTTTCCATTTACCTTAAAGTGTTTACTGCAGTTACCTCCTACTTTTTCTACATATTTTATGGCTCACTGCAGTTAAGCCTTACATTTTGGTTTTCGTCTAGTGGCACTATTGCGCACTCACTCACTTTCTGTTTATCCTTAAAATAAACATTTTAGTGCAGATTTTTCTTGAAGTTTGTTTTTGGTTGGTTTTTTCTACACTCGTGAAAGCATTTTTCTCCTATTTCTCCTGTTTGCTATCTTTACACTTTTACAACGTTGACAGTGTTGCCGTCTTCATCTCCATTTGGTTCGTAATTCTTTTTTTTTTTTTATCTTAAATAAACACAAAGATTTTTGAGATAGTTCTGTTGTGGTAGTTTCGATTGTCTTAGGTACTATTAGGTATAGTTACAGAAGGAATGGTAAGAGGTGCGTATAATATAGTGACAGTAAGTGGGAGAATGACTATAAAATAAATAAATGAATAAATGAAAGTATTCTCTAAAGACTCTTTGATATAATGAAATGCTTGCGGGGGGAGTTAAAGAATTCATTAAAAATAATATCGTTTTGCTTTAATTGAACACAATAAATGAAGATATTTTGAGGGTTTCTGCTGGGAGTAGAGCAGATAATTCTTCTGAATTTTGTACCAACTTCTATGGGAAAACCTGGTTAGTATCTTAAATCTTGTTAGTGAATTTTGGTTGGTAATAATTGCTTCAGATCGTTATTCGTTTATCCGGTTAACACTGGAAATGGCCATCACTGTATCTTCTCTTAATTCTATATTTCGTCTGTCAAATAAAAACTCAGGTTGAAGTAGGCATCCTTATGCCGCTTATCGTCATCAATACGAGAAGATACTACGGTTTTGGACCGATGGTTGAAAATCGCTAATTGCATTATCAATATCAAATTTTATCGATAAGTGTTGATGTAATCTGGGTATGCAGTATGCAAAGTTAACGAAAATGGATTTGTAGCATTAAGAACTTTATATTCAAGTGAGACTAATTAATGCCAAATAAAGGTCTTGTGTCATTAAGAATGTAAGAGAAAAAGTCTTTAATGTGTGTAAGAAAAGTACGCCTACATTCAACAAATTAAGTCCTAGTCAGAAAGATCATCAACCTTCCGAACATCATGATGTGTCCACCTCATTTTTATGGTAAGTTCTACAAAATTTATAATTTACTTACATTTAATTTATTTTGTTTGTTCTGTTTGTAATCATAATCACGTACCCAGTATTAAATCAAGCCGAGTAAAGAAATTGCTTTCTTTAATTTTGGCCATTAGAAAGTTTTAGAAGAAGGCATTCAATTCAAAAACATATAAATGAGATTATATATTTTCACTTAATACAATTTTAGAAACTGTTTGTACATTTTATATTTAAAATATTTCAATTTTATGAAATGATTCTTAAAATTTAACTACTAGTTTAACTTCGTGGGTGGCCAAATGCAACTCAATTCTGCTAGGGAAACATCATACAACATATTGTGGTATTCTTCTAAAAGAACTAAATTGTCAAGAAAGAAATATTATTTAAAAATAAGTTATTTAAAATCTGAAATTTATTTTTTATTTCATTTTTTTTAAACATATTTTCATAGGAGTCTTTCTACCTCCTCATCTTTTTTTTATTATTTTTTTTTTAAATTTTTGCTATCTGGGATTTAAAAAGAAAAAAATTAAATCTCTCCAATTCACCAAATTAGTGGAGGAAATACAAAAAAAAATATTTGCTTGCCACAGGTCATAGGTTTTCGAAAAGGTTGTGAGTTTAAAGAGCTGTGGGAAAGAATTTCAACCATATTTAAGTTCCTTTGTCTAACGAATATTTGTTATAGCAATATTACTTCTGACGCTGTATAATTCTACTGATGAGCGTCAAGAACGTATCCAAAACGGTTCTTAGGGAAGCCGCCTTATTAAGTTAGGGTCAATATCATATATCGATTTTAAAACCGCATACCGACTTTCGGCCTTCACTTTTTCAAGGCTGACAAAATTTCTAGCCAGCTGACATTCTTCGTTTCGTTTCTGGGTTGTCAAACGCGGTCTCAGCACGGATAGCGCTAGCATTGAATGCCTGCTATGCATATATCTAACTTATGACAAAGGTGTTACTAGAAAATTTCTCTTCATCAATCTGAAAAGTGAACTCTTCTTCCCACAGCTTTTTGGGATATTATATTTTGTATCTGCTCTCGCAGAAGAGCAAAGGAGTCTCTATCATCCAAAGTTACTAATAGCTTGGGCTATTCTTAGGTTTCAGTAGTATTATTAAAAAAATTCGATATAAATTGTTCATACAAGAGATTATAAACCATATGAGATTTGTTTTTCTGCTGTCACTTTCTTACGTACATAAAATAGGAAGTTATGCCCGGCCAATAAGCCTTTATTCAAGTTCAGAACATATGGTTTAAATTCTTATTTTGATTATGCTGAGAAATGAGAATCGCACTACCAGTATCGTTTGTTTTCTTCGAAGAATTTAAAATTTTGGCAATTTATAAACTGAGAGGCGGTCCTATGCCAACTCACATGTAAATTTTTTAACTAGCATCCATATGCATAGCATCATCCAATTCCACATTATTTTGTGGCAATCATATTTTTATAATTTTCTGTATTACTGTATTATGACTACGAAGGCAACCACTTTGCATTTATACGATAAGTGGTTGCCTTCGTAAACTTCCTTACGTAACTTCCTTACGTCCTTTCCTAATTTTTTTTTTTTTTTTTGATCCTATAATACTTCTTCCACTTGAGCTATAATATCAGTAGAGGTCGGAAGAGTCTTTTTATTTTATTAAGGTTCAATTCTATTGGAGATATTATAAAAGGATTGGATTTAGGTTAATTTTATTCAGTTCTTTTGATAGCTTATATCCTTGCATCTTATTTATTTTCCTTTTATACATTTATTTTCCTTTTAGGTACGCTCACTGGTGGTTGCCTTCGTAAACTTCCTTACGTAACTTCCTTACGAAACTTCCTTACGTTCTTTCCTAATTTTTTTTTTCTTTGATCCTATAATGCTTATGTCTAGAATGTTTTTCTAGGAGGCGACGCGCAGTCTGTGCTGATACGTTTACAATATCATCGTCTTCCACTTGAGCTATAATATCAGTAGAGGTCGGAAGAGTCTTTTTATTTTATTAATGTTCAATTCTATTGGAGATATTATAAAAGGATTGGATTTAGGTTAATTTTATCCAGTTCTTTTGATAGCTTATATCCTTGCATCATATTTATTTTCCTTTTTATACATTTATTTTCCTTTTAGGTACGCTCACTGGTGGTTGCCTTCGTAAACTTCCTTACGTAACTTCCTTACGTTCTTTCCTAATTTTTTTTTCTTTGATCCTATAATGCTTATGTCTAGAATTTTTTTTTACGAGGCGACGCACAGTCTATGCTGATATGTTTACAATATCATCGTCTTCAACTTAAGCTATAATATCAGTAGAAGTCGGAAGAGTTTTTTTTTTATAGTATTAATGTTGAAATGCTAAAACTTTTTTCGGTGAAATTATTTGTAATAGATTTCAAATATTGACAAGATCGAAATCTATTATGGTACCAATAGTTATGTGCGGCACTGTATATATTATATATATAATTTATGTTATTATTACAAGGTGGATGAAATTCAAAAAAAAATATACGGAATGCACTGTTTTCATTGGCTTCGGTTGGCGGTTTGTTTTACGCCGCCTTACGACTTTTTACATACACATTTTTATTTATTTACCTATTTATTTTGTCTACATTAAAATGCACACACTAAACACATACATATAAACATGTATGTGTGCTCACATTTTAGTGCATACGCACATAAAAAGCTTCATTTAATTTTGTATTTTGTTCTGCTCCTACGAGTTTGTTTCCCTTCCTCCTGAGCTGTTCTATTTTTTCGAATTAGCAAACTAGCAAACTTTTATTTCATTCAGTTTTATTTTTCTGTTGATGTATTTAACAATTCAGTACATGTTACGTGCAAATTTGTTCAAATCCTTTTAAGTGTTCAACTTGTTTATAACTACAGCAATGCATGAGATAAATATATATATATACTTATATATATATATATATATATATGTGTGTGTGTTCACATAGTTAATATGTGTGTCGGTTTTATAGATATTTTATGTCAGTTTTATGTGTAGTTAAAAGCTTGTTCATATTTAAAGGCTTTCATGCAAGTTTGTGTACAGTTGCATACAAGCGAACATTATTTTTAAATCGTAATTTCTACAGAGTGTTTGAGTGAGTGAAGCGAGCCAAATCTAATGCAAATTACGTTTCTGCCGCCTTGAAATATCCACTCGTTTAGTTAGTGCAACATTTCCAGTTTGAAAAGTGTCATTTAACCCATCTGAAGCCTTAAACCAAAGTACGGGATTAACCCACTGGTCACACCGGTACGAAAATTTTTACAGCGCAGTGTATTTTTCCATTTTTTTCTTCGTGGTAAATACTTCATACTACTTTTGGTTATAGTCGTTGCCATTCCTGTTAAAAGCTTTCGCTACTTGATGACAACAGGCGCTAAGAGATTGTTTGCCTGTCCTATATTTTCTAGGCCTCCCCCTTTTTTTTTAATGAAATCCAATCTAGTTCTCCATCTTAACGACTACGTCTATGCTTTTATCATAACTTGTAAAAGTAAGTGGGATTTTCCTATTCAGTATTTTACTTTTTAATTTTATTAATTCGATCTTTTAACAGTTTCTACAGAATTATAGAAATCACGATTTGTTGATATTACTCGGTATTATCCTTACTTAAAGGATAACACCGGGGACTACTTGAACTACCATTACTTTATTTTTTTGTAATCCGTACTCAAACTTGGCTGTGGTTTGTTTTTTCTCGTTTTTGTGATTTAATTCTTTTTTCTTACATAGACTTTGTAACTACTGTACTGCAAAACTTGATCCGGCTGTACCGAAATTGCCCCATCGGCTTATTAAGTGGAGTTAAATCATTTAAATATATATGTATACACCATATACAACTCCCAAGGTGTCAAAGGTTTTCCCCCATTAATAACAAATGGAATGGATATTTTCAGAATTGTCAATGATTTTGCAAGTGAATTACTCAATGTAATTCTTATTCAGTTTCTGAAAATATCACAATCGTTACACTGGCTGTTTGCCAGAGCTGGAAATTTTGTATTTTTAAACCAAAGTTTAATAACACAAATCAAAGATTCCTAAATATATTAATATGTTTGCTAAATTTTTCTTTTCCGTCGGCTGCTACCTATAATCCGACTTCGGCCAACTGTCTGCCCCCCCTTTAAGTAGTGTGTTTAGAGAGTTAGTTTGTAAGGTAGAGTAGAACTAATATAAGATATTGTTAACCCTGCGGAAATCACAAAGGACTGCTGCGCATTTTGTATGTACCTCTCCCCAAGATCAACGAGCTGCAGTATCGATTGTGAAGAGCACATCAAACCATCAGACTTCACGCACCGAACATGGATCCTGCAAGATCAGTGGAATATACGAATGTTTGTGTTGCATCTACGAGTACCTTTTCACCCAGTCAGGCGTATTACCAGTATCATGCGATTCTCTAATGATGACAGAGGTGTGTTTATCGTCCGAAAATTTAGTCTTGTGCTGTGTTCCAAAGGATGGGTTTCCTGTTCGGAATATTTGTTTTTTTTTAAATGGGCATTACTATATGCGATCTTTGGGAGACTTTAGTAAAGCCAGTGAATTGGAGAATTTTCCTGGCTGAAATGTCAAACCCGCTGATCAGAGTTTGAAGTCTATTAAAGAGCCGTTGGTAACGTTGTCCTCATTTCTGCCTTGCAAGCCACGATTCTGACTTCCTACAAAGACACTATTCGTGTAACCCGGTTTTGTCATCCTCCAAGGTCGATTTTACAGAGACGCAATCAAGAAATAATGGTCGTTGATTTCTTTTCTTAATTTGGAAAATGTCTGGTATCGTACAATATAAAATGCATGTTCATAAAAAAAAGTTTGATAAAATATAAATAATTTACTTGTAAATAAGAAAAACGAAAAAATTTAAAGGAAACATATGGAAAACTAATAAAAATGAGAAAAAAATGGGAAATAAAATAAAAAAAAAAAATGGGAAATAAAATAAAATTGAGGAAAATATGGGAAATAAAATACAAAAAAAAAATGGGAAATAAAATAAAAAAATTGGGAAATATGATAAAAAAAAAATATGGAAGTTTATTCAAAAATATTGTATACGATTATAAATACATTAAGCTTAATTTAACCAGAATAGCAATTATGAGTAACCAGCGACAATAGCATGAGATGAAAATATTGTGCAAGTTTAAGCCAAATACATACAACTGTGATGAAACTGGCAAGATTGCAATATTTGCATCTATACCCCACTACTTCTACTTGTTTTTTTTATGCCCACTTTTTCGGTGATGTACTGATTACGGCACAAGAACAGACTTATGATAACATTCGTTGGAAATGCGGTCAATAAAATACAAGGATAATATTGAAACCAAAATACATGTTGTTGCGCAAACGCGGTGCACGACGCCAGCGTCCAAAGCAGACATTATTAAGCATGTCACAATTTCTGGTATATATTTCGAAGCAAAATCGTCACCAAAAAGTATCATTTCTACATTGGACAAGGACGTTATGCTAAATAAATAAGAAAATCCATGAACTGACGAAACCACCAAATATAGTAGTTAATTGGCTGGAAGTGAACAAATCGGCATAAAAGGGAAGATGTGCTTTAGGAGGTATTGGCCTTTCAATCATATTTTACTTTAGGAACTTTTTGACTGTTTACGTCTCTATTATACCTTTGGATTTCGCACTTTTATCCTTGTAAAGTGTGCAAAATAATTAGTCTTAGTCTTCACCGGAGTCTCGATGGTCTACTCTGTGGTCTTTGTTATTAATTTCTTCAAAGGAATTCTGCAATTTCCAAAACTTATCTTGTGTAACGCAGAGCACAATTCACGTTTTCAGGGGTAACAAAAAAAATGTATTTACATGTAAATATGTGCTTGCAAATTCAATGTCAAATTCACTGATATATAAAATCAAAGAAGTATTTAAAATTAAGTGTAAACTACGTAGTAGCGTGCAAATATATTGCAACTAACAAATGAGAATAATTTTTGATTAGGTGGTTCCACCCTTCTGTATTTAAAGAAAAAAAATTTTAAAAGAAATATATGGAAATAAAATAAAAATAAGGAAAAAATGGGAAATAAAATAAAAAAAAAATTGGAAATAAAATAAAGAAATTGGGAAATATGATAAAAAAAAATGGAAAATAAAATAAAAGTGAAAAAAAGAAAAAAAGAAAAAAAAGAATAGAAAAAGAGAAAAAGAATAAAAAAAAAATATAAAAATTAAAAAAAATTGAAAAATCAATTCAAAAAAAAAATTAAATAAAAAAAAAAAAAAAATTTAAATATAAAAAAATTTTTGGGGCAAAAAGAATTAAAAGAATTAAATGTATAAGTCAGTCGGCCGAAGTTTACATTTCATTAATGCGGAAAATAATTATGAATATTAATTTAAAAAGGAATTATTACATTCCACTAATGAAATGTTTTCATTATGTTAATGAACATATTGATTTGTGTTTGAAAATGTTTAAAAATAGAAATATTAAAAAATTTAATAAATTATAAAATTATATCATTGTAGTAATGAAATGTTTTCATTGGCTTCATTTGTGTTTAAAAATATATACATACATATATATTTTTGATAACAATTTATATATTTTAGAAAATACAAATGATAAAATATCTGCACGATTGTTAATAAATGATTTTTTTTTTAAATTTCCAATGAAAACATTTACTAAAATTAAATCCAAAAGCGAAAGGAAACATAAAAAATTATCCTAGTGAGCCAGCCGAGTTTCAGTATAGAGAGAGAGGGTAGTGACGGTTGCTAAACGCCGGCCTTAGGTACCTACCGGTATGCTAAATCGTAATACTTACCGATATTTACCAAATCGTTCTGAATCATTCCAGTCTGAATAATTGAACTGTGTAGTGTTCAAAGGAATGAGAAAATGTAAAAGATGCGAATATGAAATTAAAGTATTATACGATTTTGTCCCTTTGTGTACAATTCGACTTTGTGGCTACAAAGGTAATATGCTCTCCTTATTTTAAATATGTTTCGTTGCATTCATAATATAAAATTTATTTAATTAAATCGGTAGCGGCGGCTACCGCAACCCTTGTAACTACAACAGCTCACAACAAGACATTTAAACAACCTGCCACAAATCGAGAAACTACGACTAAAAAGCGTTCCAATAACAATAACAATAACAATAATAACATTAATTGTAATAATTCGAATGTTGTCGCCAGCAGTAGCAGTATGAAAAATCTTCAACGTAATCCAACGCCATTAAAATCTAAGCGGAAAAATGTATCTAATCAGTCACCACCACGACGCAAACGTTTAGCTACTGAGACACTCTACTATTGGTCATCCTCTAGTGATGAAGATTTTGGTCGTATCAATAACAATAAAAGTAACCCACCACCTGATAGTTATGAGGGCGGTGGCGAACAATATCAAAAACACGGTTGGATTGTTGGCGATTCTCACAAAAATCTTGTAACACTCTTGGCCATTGCCAAAGGCAATAAAAAGATCGACTCCAAAAGTAGCGTCAAAAAGAATATTTGTAAAAAAACGAAATTAAAAATGTTGTGCAGAATCTGTAATTAGTAAAAGAAAACTATAGCAATAATAATGGGCATCAAAACAATGTATTTAAACGATGTTGCCAGATTTTTCTATTCAATTACCGTCAGTAGCCTCGACTGTGTGTTCAAAAAAAAATATTGGCATCAAAGCAGTATGTGTAATGCATGTTTTACACGATGATTTTTATGAAGTCTATTTTTCTCTATTCCTTTTTGAATTTGCTTCCGAAAAATACTTGCTTTCATACCATGTTTTTTTAGACAACTTTTTTTTTCTTGTTCTCTTCTATTCTTACATTCGCATTCTTAATTCTTGTGTGCAGCCACGTGATAGATTGATGTTGTTTGACTGAGTTTTGTTTATGCTGTAGCTTTTGTTTATTTTTTGTCAAGTAAAATATTTCAATTTTTAAAATTTTAATTTTTAAAATTCTTAATTTTTAATACATTGCATTCAATTTTTAATAACAAATTTTTATTTTACTCCGTCGTCGCTGTTAAATTTACCACGTACGAATAAGAATAAAGTGTAACAAGAAAAAAGGAAATAAGCATAAAGAGAAATGTATGAAGAAAAACATGAAAAACAGAAATCGTGTCTTTTTTTCTACCCCTCTAGCTTCTCATACCCGCTAACCTACAAACTAAAAAAGTCTTGCAATTTTCTACGTCAAAAAAGACATCGTGTGAAAGCACATATTTCTAATAGTATATAAATCGAAAAAATACACAAAAAAGAATTCAAGTAACTTTTCGATCTGCGTTGTGCTCCGCTCCTGTATAAGTGAAAGGTTGCAAAACAAAAAGAATGCATATTTTTATTAGTCTGCATGTTCAAGCCTTCAACTAAACATTTCATGGCTTTCGGGTTGAATTCTTGGGGCTTCAGTGTACTACAAAAACGATATATTGTAAAATTCGTCCTTTCATACAGTTCGTTCGTAATACCCTTTCACTTAAAATTTGTTTTAGGGAGTACGTGGTTTAGATTATAAAATAAATCAAATACAACCAGTATGCCGAGCTGTATACTTATTCCTAGCAAGACATGTTCAGTTGTATTATGTATTGAAATGCAGTCCAGGAGTTTTAATCCAATTTCTCAAGAAGCGCTTAAAATAATAATCCTTTTTTCAAGTGTATTCTACTATATTAGACGCACTCTAATACGGTTGTAGAATATTTGTAGGCCGAAGTTTGTAATCGTAAGACGTTGGATTGAGTTTTACAATAGTACTATTGCCACCACCCAATTAGACATTATTAGGAGAGGCAAATAAGGCCTTAGCTTAAATTATAAGCTTAGTAGTGGCATAGTTTTATTGAGTGGGGGTGAGTCCACTGTTAAATAATTTATCTTACAGCAAAATATTGTAGTTATATTACAACCATTATGAAGTGCCCCTTTTACACATTATTAAGAGAGACACATAGAGCATGTAGCTTAAATAATATGGTTGTATTAAATGGGTGAGCCCACTGTAAAATAGATTATCTTATAGCAGAATATTGTAGTTATATTGTATTCTAGTTCTTTTCTACCGGATCCATTATTACCATTAGGAAGTACCCCATTTAGACATTGTTAAAATAGGTTAAATAATGGTTTTATTAAGAATCTTGTACTGGTGAGCCTATTGTTATGCAAATGATCTTACAGCAGAATATTGTAGTACTATTGCCACCACCAAGTACCCAATTTAGACATTATTAAGAGAGACAAATAGATCACTTAGCTTAAATAATATTCGTAAAACTGCTGTGGTTATATTGAATGGGTCAGCCCATTGTTAAATAAATTATCTTATAGCAGAATATTGTAGTTATATTGTATTCTAGTTCTTTTCTACCGGATCCATTATTACCATTAGGAAGTACCCCATTTAGACATTGTTAAAATAGGTTAAATAATGGTTTTATTAAGAATCTTGTACTGGTGAGCCTATTGTTATGCAAATGATCTTACAGCAGAATATTGTAGTACTATTGCCACCACCAAGTACCCAATTTAGACAATCTTAAGGGAGACAAATAGATCACTTAGCTTAAATTATGAGCTTAGTAGTGGTATGGTTATATTGAATAGGTGAGCCCACTGTAAAATAAATTATCTTATAGCAAAATATTGTAGTTATATTGTATTCTAGTTCTTTTCTACCGGATACATTATTACCATTAGGAAGTACCCCATTTAGACGTTGTAAAGATAGGTTAAATAATATGTTTTATTAATAATCTTGTATGGGTAAGTCTACTCTAAATAAATGTTCATGTACACACCCAGAAGAAAACCTTAGATTTTTCTCACAGTGCATTTTTGTATAAAAATTTTCTAGTTAAAAATAAATTTTTTATTTCACTTTTTTTCATATGTAGATGTGTTTGTTAATGCATGTGTTGCTGCTTTTAAATATGTATGTATATATTTGCATGTGTGTGTGCACTGCCCGTGTGCTTGTTTGAGTCAAACATGCGTGGTTGTTCTTATTTGAATGCAAATTGTTAAAAGGGGAAACAAACGAGTATGCACAAAAAACAAAAACATTTTGGGCGAATGGTTTTTTCATAGAGATGGAAAAGAGAAACATGATTTTTATTTTAATCACTAAAAATATTTTATTTTAATATCATTAGAGGTATGCTGAAAAGTTGTTACTTGTTACTTTTCCCTCCAAAGCTCTGTTTACTACAAACAGCTAAATGACCAGTAACCCTTCCACCTTGGCAAAATATTGCATATATTAACAAAAGTTTCTGAAAAGAAGAGAAAATGGATGTTTTATTTCATGCGTTTGTTTAACTTTCGTTTAAAATGAATATATGTATGTAACATCCACTTGGAAAAGGTTTTCCCAACAGCACCTTAATGTATGCTATATAATGTATACGGAAAGCTTAAATTCTTAATTGTTTGTAATTTGAATAATTATTTACCATTCATTATATATTCCTTAAGCTTACTTTCGGCAAAAATTCTCATATACTCGTACATATCTTGCCTTGCCTGATGGTACTTTTAAAATTTCGGTCACTTGTCATTTACATATTTAATTGATGCCATTAAAAGAGAAACTTTTCTATGTTACCGAAATAATTTTTAGTGCTAACATATTTCTTTCTATTTTAATATTAAGGTATATTTTAACAAGTGTAACATCTGTTTATCTTAAAGAATTAATATAATATACATATATTCGTGTTGCATACTTTGTGGCGTTGGTAAATTATGAAAACATTTGTATATCTTAAAGGGAAAAATTTTTCGAAGAGAGTTACTAACTAAAAAATAGTTCTTATGTCGGTTCACATTTCGATGGAATTTTTCAACTTTGTCATCTAAGGGATGGACTTTGTACTGGAGCGAAATTAGTGGTCTCTTTAAAAAGTAAAAAGCAATCATACATAAAAAAAACTTTCTGATATTTAGCCAAATAGTGGAATATTGGGCTAACCCAAAGACAAAAAATTGGTCTAAATCTTAATGAATATTGTGTTAAGGCAAAATCATTTTCTTTTATGCGGCGCCATACATTAATTTCTGAGAAAACTATTTTTTCACCCATTATTTACAACTTTTGTAATAATTTGATTGTTTTGGGACTTTGTTGTGAAGGAGTCCCCAAACATTTAAGCCTATTGCTTATAATTTGGAAATGGCTTTGTAGATATAATATTTCAAAAAATCGCAAAGCCCCTGGGAACGGTTTTTTTGAGCAAAATCCTGGTAGGCCGATACTAATATCTAGTAAATAGTATAGTATCTATATATACAAATATATAGTACAATTTAAATGAGATTTCATCGGATGATATACTTACAATTTTTTTCTTTCCAACCAACAATTTCCAGAACTGCTTGTGGATGTGTTCTCGAATATGATCAAAAGTTTCTAGTCCGATATAGATCAATTCTTAATATGGTACATGGCTATAGTTTGTAATACTATGGCATGGCAACGGTCACCATTGTTATTATTGCTATTATATTAATTTTGTTGCTCTCTGTTCATATCAATAGTATCATCATGATATACATTAGCTTTTCTGAATTTAGGTCGTGATTTCACGGATTTAATTTTTTAGACGTTATTTCAATTTACATATGTATGTACATATATAACTGATTTCTGTGCAAAATATTCTCTTATTTTATAAAAGCATATTTTTTTCCTTTTTTATTTCTACATTCGTTTTGTGTAAGGAAAATAAATTGGTTTTCGATTAGAGATCTAAATATGTGAAAAAATTGCTTCTTTGTCCAAAATATGTCAATATAATTACATATATTCGGATTAAAGTTCTTATGCATAGGAATCTGGAATAGGTCTGACTCGGTCTCTTTCTTTTTCCTTTTAACTGTTGTTTTATTTCTAAATTACATAGAAGTATATTTTTTATAAGTAAATTTGTTTTTTGCATTCCTCTATCATTTTCTTTTGATACCGCGTTGTTTTCTGTTATTTCTTCTACTGTGACATTTAATATTATTGAACTGTCATATTATTAACAATTTTTTTTTTGTAATTCCTCTTTTTTTGTAACCGACGTGTAATCTTTATTTTTAACCTCCAAATTTATGCTTAACCTAAATCGCAACAAAATATTTTCGTAAAATTAAAATAGGATCCTACAATATGTATGGCAATATAATTTTACAATAATAATATGCTTTAAGGAAAGTTTTAAAATTTAAGACTGATATACTATTAAACTTAAACGATATTTCTTATATAAAAATCTATGCATTTAAAACTTGGAAATCGTAACTAATATTACTACGATATTAAGGTGAATTGACGTGTCATATATTTTTGCAGCACTGCTTCATAATGTATAGATCATGTACAGTTTTTAGAATTTTCCGTTGGGCTGGCAGTGCCAACTAACAAAACCGTTCGGTTTATTTGAAAAAATACTTATCTCAGGTGCAGATACTACTTTGCTATGTGAAGGTCTATTAAATCGCCTGCTGTAATAGTTTTGTGCCTCGGGCAGCAATTTTTGGTGTGCCCTAACGCAAAAGATGTATTGGGTGTTCGCTGCCTTATATAAAACTTTCAATTGTAGTACGTATTGGCGGCTTGCACGGATTCGTATTTGCCACATTTAGTTCGACTGCCTCGTTTCTCTCTTCTTTATTACATTATTAAAATCACGTAGTCATGCTATTGTAAGTAAAGTATTCCTTAATATATAGTCGCCCCTTTCTAAAATGATATAGTTATTTAAATCATTAATGTGATTACTTTCGCTTTCTTCTGTAGTTTCATCAGTGCGTTGGGTCTCGTGCGGCTCAGATAATTTTCTTAATTCAACTTAGCAAAACCCTTTATAGTACTTAGAATTACATATGAAATTTCTTTGCTTCAATGGAGCAAATTTTTATTTGGTGAAATCAGAATGAATTCTTATCCTCTAATCCTTTTGAATTGTTGTGGTCATTTTCTAGTATTGCATGGGTGTGCCGTATAAGCTGAATGGCATTGTGAAATAAATGACCGCCGCATATATGCTTATAGAGGTTAGCAATTTTCTTTGCCTGAAAGACTTTCCATGTAACTGAAGCTATGATACTACTATGATACTGGTATTTTTACGATATTGCCAATAGCAACAGATTTCTTAATTTAGAGATATAAAAATATTCAAGGAAATATATCCTTACATTTAAAAATGTCCTTCTTTCAACGTTCTGCTAATTAATTGGTCTAAATTAATTGCTCATACTTTTTTGGCAAACATAGCGGAAACGTAATTCTGTATTGAAGACTTTAATGAATCACAACAAAGCTGGAGAAAATTTTTACCAAATTAGTTCACTTTGTCGTTATACGTAGTATGTATATATAAAGCAATATATGTTTATATATTAATTTAATTTAAATTTATCGGCTAAATTTTAAGGGCGGATGTTGAATGTGAACCACGCCTAAACGTAAATTTTTTCTTTTATTTTAATAGGCAGAATTGTCGCATTTAGGCGAATGATAATCCAAGACTGATTGTCGAAAAACCAATGCAACCACAAAGAATGACTGTGTGCTACAGTTTACGGGCTAAATCATCTCGTACCATATTTTTTCCCGAACAATTATGTATTCGTGGCTGTATTTTCTTTAATATTTAGATATTTAAATTGCTTGCATTGCGGTGCTCTGTAACCATATAAATTGTTAAAACTCTGATACAAATGTTACACTTCCATACACATATTTGTGTTATATGTATATGTACATTCATAGTTATTAGCACATTTCGCCCAGAAGCATCGAACCGAGGATCTTCGGCATACATGTTCTAGAAGAGCGTCTTTTGATAATATGGTTTGTGGAAAAGGAATAAATAATTAAATAAGGAAGACAATCAAAATTACTCAACTTTTATAAAATAAAGGATTTGCACGAGTTCGATAATTGTACTATTTTCTTGTATTAATTAATCTTGTATTAAATTAATCTTTGAGTGGACTTGGTATGATTTATTTAATTAGCCAAAATTTCATTAAAACTGGCACCTTGTTTGATTAAATGTGAAAAAATAACTCGTCAATTTTTTTCTTATAAGCACATATCCTTTGTGAATAGAATATTTCGTAGTTTAAGCTGGTCATAGACGTTTGTCCGTACGTTAAATTCGGGGCGTTGTCTGGCCAAAAATATTCTCTTTTATAATTCTTTCGTATGTGTCTATGAGCTACTGGTTTAATTACCAGTTCCTGATATGCGGCGTCGACAAATTTTTTTGATTCTTTAAGTTGTTAATATATCCTGAAGGTTATCTCTGCGTCCAATATCATCTATGTATTGATCTTTAATTGCGTAAATCTTCATATGAATATATGGTACAGGGGTAAATGTTGCAAGAGTTATATTTGTAATGTGAACGCTTCACTCGCCGTTTCAATGAACCACATTAAATAGTATGGCGAGAAAATAGGCAAAATATTATGTGAAGAGTTTTAGAATTCTATCCAATTTCAAATTTGAAATTATGATGTGGACTTTTTCTGACCAGATATCGAAAGTATGAGATTTAATATATAATTGGACAATTTAATTGGGGATGATAATCGATTTGTCAAGTGAAATTAAATTTAAATGCAGTTTGAATTATTCTTTAATTGCGGAAAAGTTTTAATTTAAACCAAATGAACAACATTCTGTTACTATTAACATTCTGTTACTCTTAACATTCTGTTTCTCGTAACATTCTCTAATCTCGTCGGAGGGACTTCTCGTCTTTTTCCCTTTGAATACGACCTCTTAAAAAAAATATTTTGCTCAACTCTCTAAGATGCTTCCATGGAAGAAATTTGAAATTTTTTTTTCAGAAATTAAAAGTCTACTCTTGCCTTCACCTCTTTAATTCGTTTGTTCCATTTCGACAACATTCAGCAGGATTACAGCTGCTATACCATCCATAAAATCATTTGTTGAAATTTTTTCAATGGTATGATCAGCTGACGAATTCGAATACAAAATGGTTTTCGTGAGCTGAGCTTTCAACCAATATTTTGTGTTGAGGAACAAAACATTTATTACTTTTCTTATTCAAATAATTCTTATTGTCATCAACCATCTTCTGTCATAATATTATCACAGTTTAATCTTCTGTTCAAATAATGTTTTTTTTTATTTATTTATAGTTCTACCATATATCAGCTTATAGTAGTAACAATTTTTGAGATTTTATATGTTTTTATATATTTTTTTAATATATATTGCACCAAATGTTCCATATGTTAGAGTAAAAATGCTATCAATTTCTTATGTCTTATTATTCTATAGGAAAAAAGGTAGTTAAAAACCTATCTGTACATTATTGCCAGTAAGTTTATAAGACAGCTACTAGCACTATCTATATGGATAAATATAGATCTCTTAGTTACTGTGCCACTAAACCTCTCAAATGCGTATAGTTTGAACTTCTGCATTTACTCTCATTTACTCTCTGATTAACTCTTACAGAGTTAGATCAGTTATACAGTGTTCAATGGTCTTCTGTACGGATTTGTGATCCAGATCGGCGGTAGGATACCACTGTCGTAAATTGAATATTATTTTCAGATTTTTCTTTTGAATAATTTGGAGTTTTTTTTTATGTGTCTTTGCACAGCTACCCCATACTTGGCAACCATATGTGAGAATTGGTCTAATACACATATTATATAAAAGTAATTTATTTCTTACGTTTAATTTTGACTTCCTGTTCAGAAGTGGAAATAGTGCTCTGTCACATCTTATTGCCTTTGAGGTGGTGTAGTCAAGGTGTTGCTTAAATGTTAGACTCTTATCTATTTTTACTTCAAGATATTTAATGGTGCTTGCAACCTTGAGCTGACAATTGTCTAGATGGCACTCTCTTTGGTGATTTATTGAAAGGAAACAATATAGCTTGTGTTTTTTCATCATTAATCCGAATTTTCCATTTAGAAAAATATTTGTTGGCTGAGCCTAAAGCGTTTTCCATTCGTTTCACAATTGCATTAGAAACTTTGCCATGGCATATAAATGCACTATCATCTGCATAAAAGGCTACGTCGTGTCCTCTTAGTGATTTGAAATCAGAAATATAAAGTGAGTACAACAGCCGGGACAGCACCGATCCCTGGGGTACTTCGGCTGGGATGCATCGCTCACTGGAGTAATTATCATTAATGTTAACAACGAATTTTCTGTCTGAGAGAAAGCTTTTAATTAGTTTAATAAGGTACACGGGGAAGTTTAATTTGTGTAGTTTAAATATGAGACCTTTGTGCCAGATCGAGTCAAATGCCTTTTCAATATCTAAAAGAACCAATCCAGTTGACTGCCTTAGCCTTATTCTTTGCCTTGTGTTTTTATGAAGTTAACTACTCTTTTAATTTGGTGCGTCGTTGAGTGCTGGTCTCTAAAGCCGTACTGGCTTTTGGGGATTAAATTATTTGTTCAAATAATGTTGTTAATGTCTCTCGTACATATTTTGTGGGAGCATTACGACCTCTAGCCTAACGGGAATAACGAAATTCAGTCCGGCCCGGAAAAATCCAGCTGCTCTTCAGTTGTTGGTTGTCGTTGAGGTGGCCGATGAAGCGGGCAATCTAGAACGATAGAACGGTATAGTAATAATAGTCAACATAGAAATAAATATGATATAGGGCCCAAACTCGAGCCAGCCGCGGACGGAGTCCGGCGTTGGGATCGGCGTGGGGTCACTGGGAAACAGCTACAATTAGTTGCGCTCTAAGCTTCCACTCACTATCCAACCAATGGCGGTGTCAACCGGAGAGAATGATTTTAGCGTAGAGATCGGCCCCGAACACCATCGTCACCGGCTGGGTACGGCGCCATTCCGCGTCCGCCAGTTCGAGGTGTCGGAAATAGGTTCGCCGCGGGTTTGAGATTAATAAAAGATATTTTATTTTTCGAAATTATGGTGCGAAACACGTCACCTCCATTCAATAATAAATAATAATATGAATATTTATTTTTATTTTTTATTTTTTGATAAAATATTCGAGGTGTCGGAAATAGGTTCGCCGCGGGTTTGAGATTAATAAAAGATATTTTATTTTTCGAATTTATGGTGCGAAACACGTCACCTCCATTCAATAATAAATAATAATATGAATATTTATTTTTATTTTTTATTTTTTGAATTTTTTTTTTTTAACTAGTTTTCGTTTAATTTTTTTTTTAGGTTTTTAATTTTTTTAATTTTTTTCGGAATTTTTTTTTGATCTTTTTTTTTTTTGTTTTTTTTTATTGTAATTTTGTAATATTTTCTATACAGTTTTATTTTATAATATTTATATAATATTTATATAACTGTTTTAATAATTTTTTTCCTATTCGCCCTTTTTTTTCCTTTTTTTTATGTATTCAAGCAAATTTTGACTGAAATTCAGATTTTCTGATTTTTTGTTATTATCCTTTTTGATAGTCGACTTCGGTTTCTATTTTATATTTTTTGGCTTATAACGTGGCTTATTCACGGCTAAGCGACAACTTTTAAATACAATTAATTAGGTGTAAAGAATTTATTCGCTTTTCCTATCCTATTACTCGTGTACAGTTCAAATTAAATGGTCTGTAAATAAGGACCTCTCAGTATGAATGTGCCGCATGATAATGGTGAGAAGACAAGTTAATGGTTTGGTTTTTATAGTTTTTTATTATTTTTGCTTCGCTAGAAAGCGAAGAAGGAAAATGTTCAATAAAAATTTAATGTTAAGGATATGGACAGTCTTGAGCTGTGTTTTACAACCCCTCCTGTGTAAGCTTTACTAGGAGATATAGAAGCTAAAGTTATTTAATTAACCAAATTCAAACAGGAGAACTTTATTTAATCATGCTTGCTTTGTTATATATTTTTTTTTTTATTTTTTTTTTATTAATGCACGCCGATTCTTTTTTCACATGCCTCAAAATGTTGTTAGTGATGTTGGGGTATATATGTGCGTGTGCAGTCGAGAAGGAGTAGTCCTGTGTAGATGCTTTTTATAATTGAGTTGTTTTGTGTTCATTAAGTCATGTTGATGTTGTTCTTTGTGTTCATAATAATTTTTGGCCACCTTTTGCAACATAAATGTACTCTGGCGCATGTCCTTGTTATAAGTTTGTGCAACTTCACATTGTGTGTCTACTGGGGTATGTTCGAGGACTTGTCTTTGTGTCACTTTTCCAATTTAAATGCCATAAAATTCTTGCTTGTCGTTTGTGACTGTTACAAATGAATCCTCATTAGGCTTTATTATTTGTTGAAGAAATTAAATGTTGAAGATTTTTTTTTCTTGAAAACTGGCCTAATAGAAAAGCTTTTGCTGCTTAACAGTCATTGATGATAAAGCGAGTTTGTTTTCTTAGGCTGAGATTTATTATTCTGGTATAATGATGTTAATTTTTTCCTTCCATTAAAGTATTTTGCCGTGTCAAATAAATAATCACTTGCTATCAAATAGTCACTAAACTAAATATATAAATAAAATAAAATATTGCATCAGCGATCCTTTTTTTTGTGGGGGAAAACTTTTTATTTAGTAACTTTCCAATCAAAGTAATACAGACGAACTTAAAAGTTGCCCGACAGAAGCAGGAAAGGCTGCTTGAAATTTTGATTTTCATTTTTCTTTTCAGCTTGAAAATTAAGATCCTGCAGGCTTTCCTTATTTGAAGTTGAAGTAACTTGTGCAAATTACAAATATTTACACTGCGACCTCGATGTACGCTCTCGATAAGAAATTAAAGCAAAAACATATCACTCCTTGCATCAGATTTGTGCAAGTTTAATTCTTATTAACAAAAAAAATATTCATTTCTTAGGAAACTCCTTTCTTGTGAGTTTTATGCATGCAAAAGTTTTGGCACAGCCTTATTTTTTTTGTTGTTTCGCCTTTGAGGCGTTGTAATGGGAGCTTCCATAATTTCTTGAAAATGATTTTTTTTTTGTTTAGAGGAAATAATATTTTCTCTTGCCTAATAACGACATACTGTATTTTACATTTTAGTGATCTTTGCATTTTGTTCATTCTCCGCCTTTCTCTTTTCTGCAAAGTTTACACCGTCGGAGAACGAAATTATCGGATGTGAAATTTTTTAAAAACGCATTTAACTCTTTTTTTTCTATTTGCTTTTATTTTTTTTCTTGTGTTTCATACACATAATTCTCTCAATAAAAAAAAAGTCATGATTATTTAAAAATTATACTGTTATACTGTTATATTATATAATAATTAGGGGTATTGCTTTCTAATAATGGTAGTCCTTCACAAGGCAATATCCTGGCAAAATTAAAATTTTTTTTCAATAAATATATATTTTATTTTTAAAGCAAAATTATCGCGGGCTACAGTTGGGCTGCTGTTCGATTTCTAGCAGCATTACAAGTTTTATAATTTTATAATTTTTTTGTTATGTTCATTGTGTTATTTCCTGAGCTGTTCCGAGTCCTTATGTCTTGTTCATTTTCTTTTTAGTGTAAGTGCAAGGAAGCAGCACTTGAGACAAGGCGGTAATTTAGGATTTTTGTTTTCCTTTTGTTTATTTCAGTATGATGATGTGCCTGTTACTGCTATTAAAGCCGTTGCCGCTGTTCGTAATGGTTTATAACCTCTGTTGAATCGTCCTTGCAGTGTAATCTTTTCTCTTCCTCTCTTAAAAGCGTTAACAAAACACTTAATTTTATTTTTAGTTAAAAGAAGAATAAAAAACGACTATAAAAAATTCAACAAAATTAATTTACATTCATTCCTTTTTTTTTTGTCTAAATTTATTTTCGCTGATGACAAGTTTTTTTTTTGTTTGTTATCCTGAAAATAGGATGTGTGAAGAAAAGCGAAAGCGCTTTGATACCACCATGTAAAAAGGAGCACTAAAAAAGCTCTGCGATTTCCAATTTTAAGAAAAATCCCATTAAACGTTATTAAGAGACGTAAGAGGATTTCGTTAAGGCTATTTGTTGTATTTGGTCTTTTGTCCGATCGTTAATAGCAGCAAATAATAAAAATAATAACAGGCGACAAATCTGTGTAATTTAGAAATTTTTACAAACATTTATAGGAAAAAAAAAATAAATAAATAAAATTCGTGGCAGGATACTAAAAAAAAGCTAAGCAAATTTAATTGTATGTTAAAGGACAGTTTTGACTGACTGTCTTAGTTGGCAGTTGGCAGTTGGCAGTATTTGGGCCACAGCAGTAATTTGGTCAAAACCATGGGCGTTTTAATAAACATAAAAATATTTCTTGTTTGTTTGCATTTTTTTTTTTTTTTTTTTTTTTTTTTTTTTGTGTTATATTTGCTGAAGATTTTATAAAAATGTTAGATTTGGCAATTTATTCCTTTCGTTATACGCGCGGTACATTTTATATTTATGACTGCAATTTAAAATTTTATTCAAAGTCCTTGTCAGCTCCATTCATGTTCATAATTTGCGCTTAAAGTCACAATTGCAAATTGCAATTAAATTTTCTTTTCCTTTTTTGTATTTCCCATTTCATCTATTATTTTTTCTACTTGGTGCTTGTTTGTGTGCATGTGTGTGTGTGTGCCTGTGTGTGTGTTTAGGGGAACTTGTGAGGGGTTTGTTATTATCACTCTGTTCTGCTGAAAATATTAAATTATACTTACCGCACAATGACTTTGTAATGAAATGAAATTTAGCGTTAAAATCTGAATTGCTGTTGTGGGTGGAGGGGGGAGTTGGTGTGTTAGGCGGCATCAGTTAGATATAAACAAAATAATGTCAGCAAATTACTTTTAGTCGTGCACAAACTTACCTAAAACAGCAAGCAAAACAGAAATATAAAAAATTATTCAACATTTTCTTAAAATCACATTTTAACTCTGAAATTGGATTTTATTTTCTGAATTATGCTCGTGATGCAAAGGAAACGAAAAAGAAAAAAAATATTAAGTAACTGACTTTAAGTTTGTTATGACGTTAACAATTTTTCGCATTTTCAATTGCAATGAAACTTCCTTGCAGGACACAGTTATCCTGGCTAAGCTTTCCAAGCACTAATAAAAAGTTCTCAAGACTATAATATTGAAAACCAGCTTATTTGGTCCCAGACGTTGCTCTGACTAATAACATTTATGTCAATTTCACTTGTTTCTCCAATTTTATCGCGAAAGGGGCGTGGTTTTGCAATATCTATGAAATCAAGGTTATACTTATAAACAGCCTTAACAATATTTCCGCATGCTGGCTTGTATTTTCGCCTCTACCAAAGAAAACATGCGGAATGTACCGAATTTCCTCTTCGTAGATATCCTTTGCAGACAGCAAACTGTGTGCTAAGAACGAGCAAGAGCAAACGTTTCTAAGAAACGAGCAAGAGCCAATTAATACTTCTGATCTGAAATGTCATTTTGGCAACCAGCGTAAACTGGAGATTGTTTCGTGGTACTCTGGGAGATGCAGATCGCTAATGTTATCTATGCTCATTGTAAAATAATGGGATCCTTTATGCAATGATCCTAAATAATGGCAAATTTTTTTACCGATCATCAAATATGTTACAAATATCAAAATAGCTGCGGGCTTCTGTATTGCTTACAGCCAGCCAGTCATCATTCTTCGCCATCCTTCGAAACTATCTGATACTCTCTTCTGTCCTCTTCTTGCCTTCAAAATACGGTTGATGGCGTTCCTGGATTATCGGCTACAGAAATTGAAGCCATGAGTTAAGTTGTTTATAATCTAACGGCGGTTAGTCTAGCTGTGGACTACTGTAATGCTTATTGCCAGTAGTCATTCTTCGCCATCCTGCGAAACCTCCCGGTACTCTCTTCTGTCCTTTTTTATTAAGCTCTTCAGCAGGTATTCACGTAAACTGTAGCACAACTGTCCTTTTTTATTATCCACTTCTTGGCAGATTTTTTAAAAGTTGAATACGGAACGCCTAATGCTCGATTCCTAAGTCGCAATTTTTTTTATGCGTCCCATTCTCTTGTTCTTTTCTCATGTTGTACTTCTTGACAGAGTTTAATAGAATGATCGATTGCTTATTGAAATCCTAATTCTATTAAGTAATGCAATGCAATTTGTCGTTGTTGTTTGATTGATATTTCATTCATTCGGTGTTATTGACATGTCCTATATTGGGAAGGCAAGTACATAGACACGTTTCTCTATACGGCGGGTTCGGCCGATGAACAACTTTCTGGTAAGAAAAGAGGAGTGTTGATAAGCCAGCGATTCAATAGATCTATTGCACTGGTTACCACAGGGTAGACCTGAGGGCTCAAGACAGTAAAGCTATATAGTATTTTTATTGCATTTGTTGTTCCTTTTACATCGCTGCTATTCACTTTGATCCCTATTTTTTACACATATTCACTTGTAACGGTTCTTTGTTTTGTTTTGAACTGAAATTCTAGCGATTCCCAGCAGAGACATATTACAGATAATTAATGTGGAATATTACGGGGACTGTCTAAAATTTCGAATAGCCAATCAATATTTTTTTTGTTTTACCTGCAGGCTTGACTCGCATCGCAATACAGAAACCTTCTGGGTCTAACAGTTGAATGTGTTGAAGCCAGTGTTGCAGTTTGCGAAAATATTTGTCGAGGGGAAAATGAAAACCGATTATTTTTTATGGGTATATGAGTCAAACCAATACTCATCTCCGCTCTTTCTTTAATTTGTCATGGATTTCCAGTTGGCTTAAATATGACAATTCCTGCAAGGTAACCAGGCTTATTGATGAATTATTATTAGAAGGAAAACACATGAGGGATGGCAGGTTTCCTTCTCATATATGAGTGAATAAAATCAAATGAAATTTAATGTATCAGATGTTCAGGATCTTAGGGATGCTTCCTATTGTCAGCTGAAATCGTAATGCAACTGCACTGGCAGTTAGCAGAGCGGTATCGTTTAAATGTTGCCATTTTGAGTTTTTTTTTTTTTTGGAAATTATAAATTTTTTTATTTTTTTGGCATTTAAAATATATTTTGTTTCCTTAAAGGCTCCCTTAATCACCTTAGATGTGAAGTAAAGAGACCGAGTGAAGCAAAGAAGTTTAAAAAGTGTGGAAAACAGAACACAAATGATTTTTTGTTTGTGCAAAGCAGAACGTAGAGATGCGCTTCAGGCGTGTTACACTTGCTTTACTTCTTCTTTTTACCTCCTTCTTCTTTTCTGTTTAAAATGAAAAAAAATATATATATTTTATTATTTTTACACATTTTTTTAATAAACAGAAAAAAAGTTATTTTTTTAAAGAAAATTTATTACTTTTAGCCGGGTGATGGTGGCGCAAAAACACATTGCGTTTCACGCGCTGTAAAATTTTGACGCCATTTGCAAAAGTTTCATTTTGTAATCGCGTATGTATGTATGCGTGCGTAGCGTTTGTTTGTCTGTGTGTTGGGTATGTGATGTTAAGATCCTTTTTGTTTGTGGTGTTGGGTTGGTTGCTTTTCTTCAGTTTGGAGTTGGTTAGCGTGTGTGCGTGAGTTCATTTTTGTTTGGCACAAAGCTTTTTCGAAGCAAATTATGGTACATTTTTGCTTTTGGCGGCGGATGTCGCTGCTGCTACTGCACCTGAACTATTGCACGTAGCGCAAGGAAGCAAATATTTAAGAAAATAAAAAAGTATTGAAATGCTAGAAATTTTTTTTATTTAAAAAAAAAATCTAGTTAGCTTGATGTTTTTTGAGAGGAAACAAATAAAACAAAGAAAACTATTTTCAATGCCAGTGAAAGGGTATTATCTTGTAATAAAGTCGGTCACATGGCCGCCACAGTATTAAATAAAACCATTTTGGGGTGACCATTCGGGTGACACCTATTTGGTCATTAACATTTTCTTGGAATAGATAAATTCCAGCATCGCGTCCTGAGTGACATGTGGCTCCCCGGTGTTGATGGTAGAAGCAGGCAAGCTGCTTCGAAGAAATTTGTTATCATGCCCAGAAAGTGTTCATTATTGAGAGAAGGCATGTGGTTCGTACCCGGACCAGTGACTGTCAAATGCAATACAACCGCTCTAATGCTGCCTCATTCAAAAACTTTTGATTTACTTACATTAAAAATATGTTAAATATGGTTTACGTGATTCCATTCAGCCCAGAATATTGAGAATTCCTACCATCAGAATATTTATTCTTCAACCGAGATCAAAATTTTGATTAGAAGTTCAGTATCAACAAATAGTGGTTTCTTTAAACCACATATGTATGTATGTGTTGTTGATATATTAAATCAAACTGAACAGAAAGCAATTCAAGAATTGTCAGCTGTTAAATTGGCTGCCAATTAGAATAGCGTGACCAACTAAAAGTTGTAAATCACTAAAATAAGTTTTATTTTCAAATTATTTATATATTTATTTTTAGGGTTGGTGGGCTAGGGTTGGTGGGCCAGTTACTCTGTTGTCAGAGTAACTAGAAGAATGTATTTTATTTAATCAAGTTTTTTTTTATTTTATTCATTTTATTAAAATTTGAGATTAAAATTAATATTAATAATGAATTAATATATTTAATATTTTATATAAATTAATAATTTTTTTTTATTGTTTTGGCCACAAAAATGCGTGTAAGGAAATGTTGTTAAGCACTGTTGTTGCAGCCCATGCTTGAATGATGAACAGCTGTTGTAATTAATGTCATTGGTAGTTGCGTGGTTTTATAGTGTGTGTTTGGAAATCTGTTTATTCTCTTTTTATAAAGAAAATAAATAAAAAATTTTAAAAAAAATTTTTTTTGCCTTTTTATCGGGAAAATTTATTTAAAACATTAATGTTTCGACGTTTTGAATATGGCAGTCTCTTGTAGGGATATTCATGACTCCCTAATAAATATCGTAGCAAATATCAGCCACATCACATATACATCCTATTTGCCTTCTTACATCCCATATTAAGTAAAATGTATCATGTACATGTATCGTACATGTACGATGTATCGAACGAATATTTCGTTCGATACATCGAATTCAAAACAAAATTCATACAGACACACGCATACAATGAACCAATTTCATGTCCTTCGTTCGTATATACATCCTTGCAATAGTTGTTATTTTGTGCAAAACCAATTGACAATTTTAAATTAAAATGTCCAACAAAATTATGTTTTTCTATATAAAATGTTAATTTTTTCGTTTCATTTTCTCGAAATTTGTTAAATAAAAATGAAAATAAATGTGTTTTGTTATGTGGATATGAAATTAAATTCTACAAATTTTATATACAATTTGAGGTTTTTCTTTAAAAGAAAAAAATGTATATATTCATTCAAATAGGTTGAGGTTTTCCTCAAACCATTATTAGAAAGGTTTGACAAAGTTGGCCGCTTGGTTGTTTAAAGCATTTTAGCTTTATATTTGATTTGATATATTAAGCTATTGTAGATGCGATTGTTGACGCATATAGAGGCTGGCGGCATTATCTAATTCCACGAAATCGTAATTATTGTGAACGATTAAAATGTTGGGTTGGGGGCTTTCAGCGGCCGATGAAGAAATGTATGACAATCGATCATTTCGGGGCAAATGCATACTCAAATCCTTCGTCTCTGTTTGTTCTGGCATGTCAGTATCTACATGGGGAATTTGTGGCGGAGGCAAATGAAAAATACTCGTCTTATGTTATTGATTCGAATCGCTAAATTTCCCATTGCAAATCTTACAGATGTAGGGACGTTCTTCCGTATGAACTCGTAAATGGCGTCTGAGATTTGCCACTTGCACAAATTGGCGGTCACAATGATCACACTTATATGGCTTTTCTCCCGTATGCAGACACATGTGTGTTTTGAGGTGATGGTCTCTTGTGAAACGTTTGTTGCATTCAGGACACTTTCTTCCAGCTTCAGTATCTACATGGGGAATTTGTGGCGGAGGCAAATGAAAAATACTCGTCTTATGTTATTGATTCGAATCGCTAAATTTCCCATTGCAAATCTTATAGATGTTCTTCCGTATGAACTCGCAAATGGCGTCTGAGATTTGCCACTTGCACAAATTGGCGGTCACAATGATCACACTTATATGGCTTTTCTCCCGTATGCAGACACATGTGTGTTTTGAGGTGATGGTCTCTTGTGAAACGTTTGTTGCATTCAGGACACTTTCTTCCATCTTCAGTATCTACATGGGGGATTTGTGGCGGAGGCAAATGAAAAATACTCGTCTTATGTTATTGATTCGAATCGCTAAATTTCCCATTGCAAATCTTATAGACGTTCTTCCGTATGAACTCGCAAATGGCGTCTGAGATTTGCCACTTGCACAAATTGGCGGTCACAATGATCACACTTATATGGCTTTTCTCCCGTATGCAGACACATGTGTGTTTTGAGGTGATGGTCTCTTGTGAAACGTTTGTTGCATTCAGGACACTTTCTTCCAGCTTCAGTATCTACATGGGGAATTTGTGGCGGAGGCAAATGAAAAATACTCGTCTTATGTTATTGATTCGAATCGCTAAATTTCCCATTGCAAATCTTATAGATGTTCTTCCGTATGAACTCGCAAATGGCGTCTGAGATTTGCCACTTGCACAAATTGGCGGTCACAATGATCACACTTATATGGCTTTTCTCCCGTATGCAGACACATGTGTGTTTTGAGGTGATGGTCTCTTGTGAAACGTTTGTTGCATTCAGGACACTTTCTTCCAGCTTCAGTATCTACATGGGGAATTTGTGGCGGAGGCAAATGAAAAATACTCGTCTTATGTTATTGATTCGAATCGCTAAATTTCCCATTGCAAATCTTATAGACGTTCTTCCGTATGAACTCGCAAATGGCGTCTGAGATTTGCCACTTGAACAAATTGGCGGTCACAATGATCACACTTATATGGCTTTTCTCCCGTATGCAGACACATGTGTGTTTTGAGGTGATGGTCTCTTGTGAAACGTTTGTTGCATTCAGGACACTTTCTTCCAGCTTCAGTATCTACATGGGGAATTTGTGGCGGAGGCAAATGAAAAATACTCGTCTTATGTTATTGATTCGAATCGCTAAATTTCCCATTGCAAATCTTATAGATGTTCTTCCGTATGAACTCGCAAATGGCGTCTGAGATTTGCCACTTGCACAAATTGGCGGTCACAATGATCACACTTATATGGCTTTTCTCCCGTATGCAGACACATGTGTGTTTTGAGGTGATGGTCTCTTGTGAAACGTTTGTTGCATTCAGGACACTTTCTTCCAGCTTCAGTATCTACATGGGGAATTTGTGGCGGAGGCAAATGAAAAATACTCGTCTTATGTTATTGATTCGAATCGCTAAATTTCCCATTGCAAATCTTATAGATGTTCTTCCGTATGAACTCGCAAATGGCGTCTGAGATTTGCCACTTGCACAAATTGGCGGTCACAATGATCACACTTATATGGCTTTTCTCCCGTATGCAGACACATGTGTGTTTTGAGGTGATGGTCTCTTGTGAAACGTTTGTTGCATTCAGGACACTTTCTTCCAGCTTCAAATGTAAATTTCCCATTCCTATAATCGCACTTTCTAATAAATCTATATGGCCAGTTTGAAATTATATTATTTAAATCACTTGTTGACTTTAACTAGAATTCCGTTATCGTTAAATGTAACATATACACTTTAGACTCAATATTACAACGAATAGACGCTTCCGAAGGTATTAAGGTAACAATAAACAAACCATTACCGTATGAACTGCAGTATAAATCGTTATCATCTTCAATTGCCGATTGTGCCAATATTGTATCGTTTTTACTGCGAAAAGCTACTGTTTGGAGAGCATTCACCCATTCTTGGTAGCAGAGCAAGATTGATGCGTAATTTTAACACAATTTTTGAATTTTTGTCGTCCTTAAATTCACATATTTCTAAAATTCAAACTTCTGGTGGAAGGAGCGCGGAAACAAGAGAAAGACGAACGCGAATATGCAAAGCGCAAAGCGGCAGACGTCGTGGAGAGAGTAACAAAAAAGATGACGAATTTAGGCGGTTTCATGGCATATGCTATGTGTGTGGGAAGGCGGGGCATCGTGCCTCTGAGTGCACGAACAAAAAATATAATGCAAAAAGAAACACACGATCAGAGCAGCCTAACTGTTTGATACATTCCAATGTAGGTGAGCAGCAAAAGCGTATATGGTACGTAGACAGCGGCGCAACTTCTCACATGTGTTGTGACAGGAGCATTTTTACATCGTTTGCCGAGAACAAAGCAACAATTATGCTGGCCGCCGATAAATTTGTGGAATCAACTGGAATTGGAACGGTCAAATTAAAAACGGAATACTCTGACATCGAAATGCGTGAGGTTTTATACGTTCCAACATTACATATGAATTTTTTGTCAGTAAACAAAGTAGCGCAAAATGGCAACTTGACTTCATTCTGATGAGGCAGAGGGGTTAATAAAAAATAAGAAAGGAAAAATTATGTTGCGTGCTGTGTTAAAAAATAACTTGTATCTGTATACAAATCAACATGAAACTAGTGCGGTTTATTTGTTAAATAATGTTTCAATGGCACACTAGATATGGGCATTTGAATTTCCAAAGCCTTAAGCAAATTAGTGATAAAAACCTAGTTCACGGACTTGAAATCGACAACATGCCAACTGAAATAAGTTGTGATACGTGCAATCAGTCCAAAATATGTGCCTTACCATTTCCACAAAAAGCTGGCCGCATCACAGAACAAGTGCTTGAATTAATACATACGGATGTTTGCGGACCGATGAGCGTAAAAAGCCTAGCCGGAAATCGATATTTTGTGACGTTCATTGACGACTATTCACGCCAAATCCATGTATACTTTATGCGCGCTAAAAGTGAAGTTTTCGAAAAGTTTAACTTGTTTAAATCATACGTTGAGTGCCAAACGGGCAAGAAAATAAAGGCTTTGCGAAGTGACAACGGCAAAGAATATATAAACAGAGATTTTGAGGATTACTTGAACAAGTGCGGCATAAAGAGGCAGCTGACGGTTCCATACACGCCGCAGCAAAATGGTGTCGCGGAGCGTGCAAATCGAACTGTAGTCGAAATGGCTAGGTCTTTGTTAATTCATTCCCGTTTGGAAGAGTTTTTATGGGCCGAGGCAGTGAACACTGCAGTTTATCTACACAATAGGTGCCCAACAAAGGCTTCAAATGAACAAGCACCTTTTGAGGCTTGGAAGAACCGCAAGCCATCAGTCCAGCATTTAAAAATTTTTGGATCGCGCGAATTAAAAGAAAGCCTTTCCCAAAATTATGGTTTAAGTTTCTTTTATTAGAGTGATCTTAAGACTGCGTTAATAACTATTGCTTAACGTCTATTTATATTAAGAAGGATCATAAAGTAGTGAGTAAATATGTCGTCTGCATACCAGACAGTTTTTCATTTGGTTTCGTTAATGTTTATGATCGTTATTATCATTAGTGCAATGTCTATGTCTAGAATATTATAATTATGTATAGTTTCTTAGTCTAGACTATTATAATTATTTTATGTCCTTCTACTTCTACCATTTCTTGTCACCCTTATTTTGGTGGATGGTAGTGTTAACTATGTGAAAGGATGTAACTCGCGAGTTATAGATGCCCATGCATAAAAATTTAAATATTACATTAAATATATTTTGTAAACAAAAACATAAACTTTAAAGATAACAAAGAAATACTTAGGACCTAATTCGGAACCTCTGATCGAATATATGTAATTATGATTTTGTAAACAAAAACATTAAAATATATTTTGTTAACATTAAAGATTACTTTATTCTAAATATATACAAATATAATTTTGTAAAACACTTTGTAAAACATATAAATAGAAAAACTTTTTGTAAAAAGATCAGTCATATTCCATGACTCACGCTAAACTAATAAATGAAAATTGAATAAATAAATAAATAGACGTATCACGTCTAAAAAAATATTTTTTTAATTTCATGTATTTAGCGACTTTAATTCGCGCTTTTGCAGTAGACAAGACAAATAAAAGCAAGTTCCAGGTCAAGGGAAAGAAGTATATATTCGTCGGCTACTCATCTGTGGCGAAAGCTTATCGCCTATACGATCGACAAAAACGGGAAATAATCGAACGACGTGACATAAAATTCTTGGGGAAGGTGATTTTAACACAAAAATAACTACAAACTGCGATATTTCCGATAGAAACGACAACTGCATGACAAATATCAGTCGCTTTGAGTCAAAAGAAGGATCCAAAACAGGATCCAAGTACATTGGTTCAAACTGAAGCTCAAAAACAAAAACTCAAAGGACGAGGAGATACAATTTGTCCAGGCCAGGGAGTCGTCAGATGGCCATAGCGGGCCACAAACACCAATACCAGAAGTCGCTGAAATACCAGACAGAACCGAAAGGTTAGAAGAAGAGGAAAAATCAAAAGAACTTCCACCTAGTAGACCGAAATCTCTACGAATACAAGCTGCAAAACAACGTCTAAATAATCTAAACAACCTGGAAGATGTCGAAGATCCACAGTCAGTAACGGATGCATTGAAAGGCGAGCACGCAAACAATTGGCAGATATCCATGCAAAAGGAGTATGACGCACTATTAATAATTTAATAATTATATAATATTAATTTTTAATTAATAATTGTTATTTATCAATTATTATTTATTAAATATTAATTATTATTTATTAATTGTTATTTATCAATTATTTTTCAATTATTATTTATTAATTGTTATTTATCAACTATTTTTCAATTATTTATTAATTGTTTATTATTACTTTTTATTTTATAAATTATTATTATTAATTATTATTTATTAGGGTTATTCATTAATTTTTATTTATTAATTATTTTCTATTAATAGTTATTTATTAGTTATCATTTATTTATTTACTTATTTATTATTATTTTCTTGTATTATAATTTTATTTTGTTTTTTAATAATGTTTATTTTATGTTTGTTTTATTTTTTAATACTAATAATCGTTAAGTATTTTTGTATATTTTAAAAAAGTTATAACTGCCCACTCACATTTTATATGGCTACAGAGCAGTATAATCACTAGTACTTAAATTGAAGACAGGTATGGCTGGTGGCACGAGTTATTAACTGTTTCATTAATAAAAATAAATAACTCCAAGGACGAATTTGTCAAACAATTGGCCAATCGTTTAGCTCCCCTAAACACTAAAAATTGTGTTAATAATAACAAGTACGCCCAGTTAACGCCTCCATATGTCGTCAGACCCAACATGCGTTTGCTTGCACTATTCCATTCTTTTGTGAAAAGATTTTTAAAAAGCATCACGTCTTTTTTGATAACTTCTCACACTTCTTCCTTTATAAAGTTAAGCGATTTAGCAATTAAAGCATTAAAATTTTTTCAAATTTTAAATATTGGAAGCCACCATAATTTTTATAAAAGAAACTCCCTTCTGTTTGATATTTGTTTAGAATAGACTTCATCTAACAATAAGCATTTGAGAAGCCTGCCAACTAAATGGTTATTTAATTAAATATAAAATATTAAAAAAAAAAAAAAAAAGTTGAGTAAATCGCTTTAGCGAACTAAATTTTCTTCTTCCTTAATCACTTCAACAGTTTCGTTAGTACATTCTTGTACTTTTAAATTAGTTCACGCTTCTACTGATTTCGTTTCATGAACTCGAACATTGTACGACGTTCTCATTTGGCGCAAATTAACGAAAAATGTAAAAAGTTCTTATTCAGCCAGCTGAATGCATTTTAATGTAATTTTAGGCAAAAGAAGAAATACGAAAATGGAAAATAATAAAATAACGAAATGAAAAATTTTCTACCACCTCTCTTTGTCGTCCCCATTCCACCTTTAAAGAATTTTGTAATAAACTTTTCTTCTATTTTGGTTATTGTTATTTTCTGTGAATTCTTTTTCCCTCCCCCTCACATTGTTTAAACGTATGAAAAATTTTCAGCTTTTCCACCAGGATGCAGTATTAACTAGCAAAAAAAAAAAAAAATTATATAAATTGCTATTTTTTCGTATAGTAAGAGAGCAACAATTTATAGAGCAGATGACAGGGAGAGTAAGGAATTAAAAAATGGAGCGAAACGATTTTCTTAAACTGAAAAATTGAGATACAAATTTTTTAAGATTGAAAGATAACGCTCACAAATTTTATCAAAATGTTTGCTGGGCTTCACTTCAGCTCTTAAGCAAGACACCAGCAACAAAAGTAAAGTAGTCCTCTAATCAAACACTCCACCAAACTCAGGCCTAAGGAAAAATGCATTAAGAGACTGCGACACGAACAAACTTTCTGTCAAACAAACTTTTTCTTCGTAAGATATTACGAAAAGTTCAAAATGGCATATGCGATATAGCAAAAGGATTACCAAGATTGTTGCTGAATCTCTATAATTTTATTTAGATGAAAGAAAATATTATTAATTTAAAAAAAGCTTATTTTTGAATTATTTAATATTTCTACAATTTTACGAAATTTTAAAAAATTATTGCCACATTTTTTGTATTTTATAATTCTTTATAATTTTTGCTATCATTTATATTATAGTCTTATATCATTAGCTATATCTGTAATAAAATGTTTTTTTTTTTTTTTCATTTAAAAATCATTATTATAAAAACAGAATAGTATAGTCCTGAAGGCGACTAAGCGGTGCCCCAACCATGATCGGTGCCCGTTTGTCATGTTATTACGAAATATTATTTAACCGAACTATTCTAGAAATGCAATAAAATGCATTTACATATATCTATATTTATATCTGTCATCTACATCTATGTATATATATGTATATATATATATATATATCTCATATGTATCTATGTATATCTACATCTTCACCTCTTGGAAGAATATTAAATAATTTACAAAATAATAATTTTAAATGAAACGAAAGAAAAGTTTATTTCCTCATATACATATGTAATAAATTTGAAAGTGCCTCCTTCAAACTACACATTCATGGTAGCTGCCACTATCGAAATTAGTTGGAGACATTCGTCTGTCCTCATGACATGTGACATGCAAGCGAAATACTTTTATACGAGTTATAAAAATAAATATTTTTATTAATTATACTTAGTAAAAAAGAAAAATATATTTTGAAAAACATAGTTGAAACGACAATGTGGGGTCGCCCTCTTTTACTATAATGGTAAACAATTGAAAATGTACGGCGTTTGCTGAGGAACCAATATAATTGTTATTCGACTGTAGTCGGCTGAAAGTGCGAGTAAAAATGATCGAATAATAAAAATTATTCAAAGGTTGCATAAAACTTTTTCAGTGTTTTTAAAAACAATGCAATAAATATAAAAATTATTTTAATAAAAAAAAATATATATGTATGCATATATTTTGATAGTTTCAAAATGAAAAAAATTTATTTTGTTTTAAAAAATTAGAAAAATATTTGAATATTGTTCTTCGCTTTTTAATTTATTTATTGTCTTTTTAATATATTAATTTTTATTTATTGATTAATTTTTTCTTTGTTTTTATATTATATATTCATTTTTATTTATTTATGTAATTTTAATTTTTATTTCTTTTGTATTTGAATTTTTATTTTTATTTTTTTTCTCTATTAATTTTTATTTATTCAATAATTTTTTCTTTGTTTTTATATTATATATCCATTTTTATTTATTTATGTAATTTTAATTCTTATTTCTTTTGTATTTTAATTTTTAATTTTATTTCTTTTCTCTATTAATTTTTATTTATTCAGTAAATATTATTTTGTTTTATTTTTTGTATATAGTTTAATTTTTTCATTAATTGTTATTTTTTTTTTTATTTTTTTTTGTATCACCACTGATTAATTTCAATTTTTTATTGATTAATTCCATTTTTTTTATTAATTTCATTTTTATTTATTTTTTTGTATATATTTTTTAACTTAATTCTTATTTTTTTTTTTTGCATATTAATTTTTATTTATTTACATCATTTTTTTATTTATTAATTTTTGTTTATTCACAACTTTTTTTATATTTATTTATTAATTTTAATTTATTCACAACTTTTTTTATATTTATTTATTTATTAATTTTTATTTATTCATTAATTTTTATTTTTTCAGTAATTTTTATTTATTCATTAATTTTATATTTTAATTTTTTTATATAATTTGATTGATTTTTTATTTTTTTGTATTTTTTAACATTTATTTTTTATTTTATATTAATTTTTACTTATTTACAATGTTTTTTGTAATTTTTTTAATATGTTTTTTAAATTTTAATTTTTTTTTCATTTTATTTGTTAATTTTTTATTTTCTTTATTTGTAAATTTTTTTTGTTTATTTTATTGAGTTTTATTTTTTTTTGTTTATTTTATTAAGTTTTATTTTTTTTTTATTTTATTTAATATTTATTTATTAATTTTTCCCCATTTATTTTTAATTAATTCAGCAGTTTTTTCGTTTAATATTATAATATAACACGAATATTTGGTATTGGAAATTTTATTATATTTTTAATTATTTAATAAAGTGAAGTTAATATATTTTAAAATTAATTTTATATATTTTAAAATTTAATTTTAGTATGTTCTAAAGTTTAATTTAATATAATTTAAAATTTAATTTTAATATATTTTAAAATTTAATTTTAATATATTTTAAAATTTAATTAAATATATTTTAGAATTTAATTTAATATATTTGAAAATTTAATTAGTTTTCAATAGAATATTTTGCCACTGCTCAAAATAATTTTTTTTTGGTTTACTAAATGAAGAGCCAATGCAGTAGGGGGTTTCCCAAGCACAGTCAGATATTCTTTACAATATACGGCAATGACTCTGATTTTTGGCTCTTAATTAGAAGCTGCCAAAAATTTTCCCTGAAAATATTTCTTATAAATGCTACGAAATATAAATAAAAAATGCATTCTTTTAAATAACTGAATTTCTTACCAGCTATTCAGCTGTAGTGCAATTTCACTATACAATTCGCTTATATTCAGTCTACATTGTTTTTCCTTCTGCAATATTTCAACTTTTTAAGTGCAATTAGTCCATTAATGGCATAAAAAGTGTAAAATTTGTAAAATTGCACGAAAATCCCCCTTATGTTGCCACTTTTATATTTTATCTTTATTCGTAGTTGGTTATATAAGACATTAAGAAGAGGGGTTTAGCAACAAATAAACTGGCAAATTGCAGAAATAAATTGTACCAATAATAAACTGGATGTAAAGTCAGCCATTTTTGAGAAGTTTTTTATATTTCATAGTGTTCGTATAAGAAGAGGACGAGCTCGTAGCAAAAGTCCTGGATATGCAAAATATATCGAAATTATCGGTCCTTAAGAAACTTTATTGCTATTATAATTACAATTGACAGCAAAATTTTAAGAATATATATACTTGGATGCTTGTAAGAGAAATACAGAATATAATACATATTAACTGCCGCCATTGTAGTGGTTGGTATATTTTACTAGACTGTCAGTGAATGAAATATTTGAAAAGAAAAGTAAAAAAAAGTATTAGTAATTATTACAAAAAAATAAATACTTGCTGTCAATATATTATATAAAGTTGTTCATATTGAATGCCGTCGTTATAGTGCGTGCTATTTTTAACCAGACCATATTACAAAATGGCACAAAGAAAGTAATATTATTTTGATAATAATATTAAATTGGAAAATAATAAAGGTGGCAAAGTTAAAGGAAAAGCAAAGTCCCGTTCAAATCGTGCTGGATTACAATTTCCCGTTGGCCGTATTCATCGTTTGTTGCGTAAAGGCAATTATGATGAACGTGTTGGTGCCGGAGCTCCAGTATATTTAGCTGCCGTTATGGAATATTAGCGGCTGAAGTTCTTGAATTGGCTGGTAACGCTGCACGTGATAAAAAAAAAACTAGAATAATTCCACGTCATTTACAATTGGCCATTCGTAATGACGAAGAATTGAACAAATTGTTGTCTGGTGTAACCATTGCTCAAGGCGGATTTGTAACAAATATTCAAGCCGTGCTATTACCCAAGAAAACGGAAAAGAAGGCTTAAATTCATCAACGTACATATATAAATTCATAAATAAGTCGTTGCTCAAATACAACAGAGGGATACTGCTCATCAGAGTGTCGAGCAACCAAACAAATCATCATCACATTAATTTTATTTTTTCAAAAATTTTAATTTTCATTTAATAATCAAAGAAATAAAAGTCTGCTGTTATTCAAAAGTCTTCTATATTCAAAAATATAGACGAAAAGTTTAAATTTCATATAATTTTCCCAGAACACAATATTCCAGCCAATCTGGTTTTAGTATAAGCCCCGGTTTTATACTTCAGTTACAGAGAGTACAGCCCAATGTTGTAGGCTCACGAAGTAGATAATTTTTAATTAAAGAAAAGGATAAGAAATACAACATGCACTCGTCTCTGAATATGCTCAATTAAAATGAGCATTGGTGTTAAGAAAAATGGTATAGTGTGAAAACGGAATTAGTCATGGCTACCCTCTCTCTCATGACTACCCTCACGCTGTGTCGTTGGATGTGTGCTGTGTGCGTACTTTAAATTGAATTTGAAAACATTTTAGTTGTTTTGACACAAGCCGTAGCAAATCGCAATTAAATTTACCTGCCAAACGGAAAAATACATTCGCGTGAAAATTTTTGTAGAGTTGGAAAGTTCAAGTTAAAGAATCATATTCTCTCTTCTTCGTTTTGGTTTCAATGCGCGTAAATAAAAGCAAATGAACGTTTGATAATTTATAGCATTTAATTTTCTTTCCAACAAACTTAAAAATTTAAAAGAGATGGCAAAAATAGACGAACACAATGTGCTCTACCACCATTTTATATTATTTTCCTTCTTATTCTTCTACGTATAACTCCTGTTTTTCTCCCTTTATTGTGGCATTGCCAGGGATGGGAAGTCATGTGTGGATACTCTTGGAAAGAAAGAATACAATTATTTCCCTTTTACGCTGAAAGCCACGTTTCAGTATACTGGACAGTTTATACGCGAATCTGATAGTGATAGCATTCCGATTTTAAAAAATCGCATCAAAATGGCGTTCCTAGTGCCACACGATCATATAAAAATGATACCAACAATTTTTTTACTTGCTAAAAAGAAACTTTGAATGCATGCAAATTGTCATTTTATGAAAATTTTCATAAATTTTTGCTTGGCATAAAAATTTTACAACTTTAAGCCACACTATACCATTTTTTTCAGCAGAGAACACTTATTTAGAAATTTTATAAAAATCTGACATTTTTAAGCCACACCATCCCATTTGTCCGCATAGATGCCATGTTTAACAAATTGTACGACTGTGAATAGTCATACCATGGTCTTATAAATGACATGCAGTCCGAAAAATTGTAACTTGCGACGTAAGAATTTTGAATATTATATAAAAAAAATATATATGTATGCATATAAGTTAAAATATATACTTACATATATAAATTATTCGGTTTATTTTCTATGCTTTGTAATTCGAATACCCATTCAAAACATCTATTGTTTAACAATCAGAGACTTTGGACTTCTAAATTGGTGTACGAGTTTTTACCAGGAGTAGCTCAGTGTTCTTCTACCCAGTTGAGCGTAGTAATGAACTTATCCATTTAGAATATGCCTACCAAGCGGAATGGATCTAAGCCGATGTCCTAGTAAAATTAAGTATTATAAGGGATCCATCTTCTTTCCTTTTTTCTAATATAAAAAGGGTGTACAGCCCTCAGAGCTTTACAGATTAAGCTTTCAAAATTAAAGCAATATATATGTATATGTAAATTGTTAATGCGTTTCAAGGTACATATCTGGATATCCCAGCCAAAATAAATGTAAGGCGAACACTACGAAAACCTCTTATCCCGCCATTATGCTTCAAGTTTTGAAATAAATTAACAGTGGCTGATAGTGGAATTTAAATTTGTAGGAAATCCAGAATAAAAGCATTATAATAGCACACAATCACACAGCCGCATGCATTTGCGTGCGTGTAAGTTTAGGGAAAAGGTGGAAAGAATTAAACCTCTGAGTTCGTTCGATTGTGCTCCTTTTTTCGTTTGGCAAAACGTAAATTTTAATTTTATACGCGGCAATAATAATATAAATTCATTCCTGCACGCATCATAAACGAGTTCAACTGCCTTGGAAGCTTTGCAATATATTTTGTTTTGAATTTGACTCTGGCTAAAGTCAGCCACGTGCTCACACCCATACAGATGGGCTCGCAGAGAGGTGTAGAAAATTTTAGAATTCGCATTAAGAATAAAATAAAGGACTTGCAATTGTTTTGACTTTATCATTTCAATAACAGAACAGTTACAGTTCGTGCAATAAAAGCTCTTCTTTGTTCTTGGCAAGAGGAAGAGGTTTTAAGGTGGCCTCTTTCCACACAAATTGCGTGCATTTAAAAATGTATTTTCATACAATAAATTCTTCTTTTTTCTCATTTGGAAACAATATTTATTGTTATATATATATATATGTATGTGTGCATGTGCTTCTTCAGTTTTCGCCAATTTATTATTTATATTTAAAGCTTGCAAGGAATTTATAACAATAAAATAATGAAAACTGTGAACCTAAACAGAAATCCATACAACTAAAGGCAATAAAACATTTTTGGGCCAATTAATCAGGGAAATTATTTTTAAAGAAAAATATTTTTTAATTAAATTTATTATTAATTTGGGGCCGCATGCTTTCTCCAAATTCAATTATTTCTACTTCAAATTTATTTTTGGATCACTTTAAAATAGTTTGGTTGTGCACTTACAACAGACACGCTTACACATCGCAAACGAGGGTAACGCCCCTACTCGATGTGTTGTTTTTTCTACCTCTGTCCAATGTAAGAAACTCCAAAAGAATATATTATATATATTATATTGCGTTGCGAAAGAAAGTTGCTATTTTTTTTACATGTATGCAATTACAATTTTTAATTAATTTTTAATTTCCTGATGATGTTAATAAATTTTTAACAAAATTTAAAAAAGACAAGATTGTTCCACGCACGAATTTTTTTTTCCTGAAATTAATTGATACAACTTATTCAGAAGAAAAAATTAAAGTATCTGAATAATGCGATTCGATCTTCAAATCTCCTGTTTTCGGTTCAAAATTTCCTCCCCGATTCTCTCCTGGGATTGATGCTCCGTAATTTTATAAAGGTTAGGTAATAAACCTATATAAAGGTTAGGTAGCGTTCTCGTAAACAGCGGCGTGAACCGCATTTGTAGGAAGTGGTGGTTGGTAATAGAGACTGGTTTTCTTTCCAAGTCGGTTTTCAAGTTTACGTTTATGTGATTACAATGCACGTCCTCTGGCCCTTTGACATAGTCGCCTTGCTCGGTTACACTGCCGCCGAATTTCAGCCACTTCTGAGTTCCACCAATAAACGTGCTTCCTGCCGGATAGATTGTGACCCCTTTCCATAGAGGCATTACAGGCATCCATGACATATCTCATAAGTTTCTTTGCCTTGTCATTTGCGCTACCAGATAACCGTATATCCCCCATTGTCAAAGCAAATGTATCTCTGTCAAAAGTGGAATCCCTCCATCGTGGGATTGGGGGGATACTGTTACTGAGGTTCTTTCATACCGCCCATAGATATTATATATAATAGCCTAGCGGTTGATGTGGGAATACACCTCCGACACATGCCAGTCGGTTGAGGTCGCCATTGTGTCAATAATGAAGGTCAGATCGATTTTGGAAGTTCTATAATTTCTTGTAAACGTATCGCTACGCCCACTATTCAGTTCCTCCCAAGCCCTAACTATTTCGTCATTTGTTGTCACCTCACTATTCAGTTCCACCCAAGCCCTAACTATTTCATCATTTGTTGTCACCTCATCCAGGTATTTAATTTCAAAAGTAACTTCCTGCGTGACGGTTTTAACTTTTCCCTCATGCGAGAGCACACTTTATTTTTGCCTTGTTTATATTGATGCACACCAGTGTTGCATTTTGCTGATCTTTTGAACTGCAGAAGTATCTCACCCTTCTGAGTTCTCCTCACCAGATGTACATCCTCCCCTAGTGTTTCCAGCTCTGGCGCACCACGAACTTTCCGTAGAATGTCCGCCAATGACAGCCTCTCGGTAGGTTTAATTAACATTACGTCAGGCATTGGTGGTCTCTTGTGCCTTTTAGTTATGGTAGTCCAATCATTAGACTCGCCCTGCGTTATAGTTGCCTGTGCATCTTTATCCAGTTCGACTTGTTTTATGGCTTTCGCACTGCGGATCCTGTTAGTAATCTCTTTGTCTTTCTCAATGTGAGATGTCGTTGTCTTTTTAAGAGGTATTTTTCTCGCCCCTCCAACTTCGTCCCTGCGCCTTTTGCCAACATTGTGGCCTGGTTTAATTACGGTATCCGCGTAGCCCTGTCGACTTTCCTGGCATTTAGCGCTAGTTTATGGACCTTGTCACTTGCAGCTTTCTGATAGTAGGTAGATATCGCTGACACTACTTCTCGCATTGCCTGGTCCTCCAGCCATCATCTCATTTAGCTCAGAGATTTTCTCTCCGAGGTCTGAGAAAGCATCTGACTCCTTTTCGGTGTTTCTACCTATACTTAAGTTCGGTGGTGAGGAGCGGAATCTTTCACCACTATGAGTCCGCGTGGGCGCCATCGGTGAGCGTACCAGACTCGACGCCCTTTGGAAAGGTTTACTAGTCGGTGTTGTTTCCTCTCCTATCTTTTCTGCAACATCAGTGCCGGCTGAGGTACCAGCACCTATCGGGTTTGAGTTTATGTTTATTTTAATTTTATCAGTAATTTTTCGCAATTGGGTCCCAACTTGAAGCATTTATATTGATCTCTTAGTGTAGTTACCCTTTGTGTGGTTCTTTTTTTTATTTTATGCCATCATACTTATTGTTGTCTCTTTCTACAACGACCGGTCCTTCAAAATTCTTTACAATTTGAACTGTCACTTTTGACATCTCTGTATACTTTGTGGTAGCCCAGCTCACACAAGACTGACGTTGCTTGCCAACGCGAGCACGCGGGAAAACAATCACAGCCCGGCGTCGGATAGACAAACAACGCCGCTGAGCGGAGCAGCACTGCGTGTTCCAGCATTGGTGCTTAACAACAACACTGCGTTTTTCTGCTGTGGTGCTCGGTTCTGGCGTAAACATACAGTGTGTGAACAGAGACTAAATAAACGTAAAATTGAGCACAGTGTAATGAAATCTCCAGCAAGTGATTAATTAATTTTCTCTCAAGTATTTGCAAACTGGCCTATTTATTGCATTCATCTCGTACATTCATACGTATGTACATACGCATGCACATGCAATAACGACCGGACCGACCACAAATACTGTTTAAAACCAAATGCATTCATTCATTCATTTATTGATTCATAAATCGACAGATCGAACTGCTCGTATAAAAAAGTTTCTCATTGATTTTGCATGAGTATAAATGAAAGCGTTTATGCCAACACGTTTTTGTATGAAACCAGGAATCATACATGTGTGTGTCTCGTTCTATCATTATACAAACTGGACAAGCACAATCGCAATAATGGAGGAGAGCATTGGAGTAGGATGACAGCAATAACCATATTTAGATTAGCATAAGTGAATATCAAAATAGTGAATCCTTAAATGTATGTATGATGTATACGCCAACCCAGCCAACATTTGCTATCATGTCCGGATATAATAGATATTGCTAGCTCTATGGGTTTCTTCAAAGAAATTAAGCGGGGTCGTATAAGAATTAATGCATGTTCCGACCAATTTATATCAATTCAGATGTTGAATTCTCTAGAGAAGGAATTCGGTTGACGACTCATAATCAACTGCCAGGATCCCAAATTTGGATACGTGTTATACCATATCGACTGTCACGATTCCTAAGTGAAAGGAATCACGCATAAGACGATTTGGTTCTGGCTTGATTAATGACACTGAAATTTAAATTTTCGGCTGTAACCAGTATGAGAGCTTATTTATCGAACGCATCAGTCTTGGTGGCCTGCCTTTATCTTACGAGGTGGTTGTCCTTGTTTGTTCCTCCAACACAAAAGAAGGCTGGCATTTTGTAAAAGAAAAATTAAAAGCAGAAATATTTAAAAGAATTTGTTGAATGCAAAATTCGGTATAAAGAAAGAGAGGGAGAGAGTGAGAGTTAAAAGCATTTTTTAGAGAAAGAAAAAAAATAAACATTTAGGTGTCAATTAGAAATGATATCCTTTAAAAATTCCTTTGATATTCGTTAAAAACTCTATTTATTTATAGGCCAAAGTTGTAGCTTATTGAAAATTTTGAAATAAATTTCGTAATAAAGGGATTCGAACGCCAGGGCATGAAAAAATATATTTTCCCTTAAATTTTAAATGACGATGATACTTCCGCGGCTTTTCTGAATTTTATGACAGTGGTGTTGTGCAATTTTTTTTTTAATTATTATTATTTAGAATTCTATTTGATCACAAACTTTTGCCAATAGTTCATGTGATAAGCTCAGTCAATCATATCATCAAATGCTTGCTGGGTTGGAATGAGCATATGCTTGTGCACACATTATTAAATGACTCTACATGTTTGTACTTACGACCATATTATTAGACATAAACTAGACAAGAATAGTCAAACAAGTTGGAAGACATTCCAGTTGATTCACATTTATATTGATTCATATTGTTGATATTTGAAGGACTGATAAAGGAAACACAAACGCACACAAGAAACTACGGCACATACGGAGGCACTTTAACTGAAACATGTTGGTATTCAGTAATATATTGCCTGTATAACTTCTGAGAGATCTTTTCAAAATTTAATAGAAAAAATTTCATTATATAAAATATTAATGTTGGATATTTGACATTTTTTTTTAGCTATTGCATTTGTGTTTAAAGCAATAAAAATCTTGAGCCCTAAGCCTTTTCGTTTTACGAACCCCATTCACTTAAATTAACAGCATGCAATTCTTAGAAAACTTTCACATGATCTTTATTTTTAATCTCTTCCATGGATTTTGTCTTTGTTGCAAATTCTTTAGCCAATTGCCGAGAACAAGAACTAATTATTGCAACTATTTTATATTGAAATTTCTTTCATTTTCCATTGGTCCTGTAAGGATTTAACATTAAATATTTATGAATTACTTCTGTTTCTATGAGTGTGTGTGGATTGTAATTTACTATCGTCATCCCCATCAAAAGCAAAATTCATTCCATTGAATATTAAATGAGCCAATATTCGCATAAATAAATGTATGTATATACGCAAGCATACAAAAATCCTTACGCACTTAAATACATATTTGCGTAATGTAACACACATACTGATACTTGTAAGTAAACACAGGCACTCACATATACACCCACACTATTATGCAGCAGAGTTTCACTTCCTGTATGTTGTTCAACTATATTTTTGGGGCAAAGTGTTCTGTAAAATGTCTATTTAAGATGTATTATATGTAACTTGTATGAAAGCATGTGTGCCAATAACAATTTTAAATACACCTAATTCTCTTTTTACGGATATTTATTGCAACATTTAAGCATGAATATATTGCATACCATTTTCATAGCATTTGATTTCATTTGGTTTGATTTCATTTAATAATATTAATAATATTAATATGAGGATAGTTTGTTTTTTTCAGGCTTGCTTAATTTCGGCTTGATCATCAGACTCAAAATAGTAAAACCGAAACTCCATACATATTATTCTTTTGTTTTTGGAAATTTTCATGCGATCAGAGTTGTATTATTTTTGTATGATAGTGTGGCAGGTACAAAGGCCCTTTTCATGCTTTTTTTTAAAACGAAAAGGATGACTGTTTAGGATAATGATACATGGTCTTTAATAGTGTTTCTACTATTTCTTTTTTCATGCGATCAGAGTTGCATTTACTTCAATAAATAAAGAGAAAATTTTTTGCATTGTTTTTGTATGTTAATGTGGTAATCCTTTTCATGCGGTCTTTAAAATAAGATAGATTTAAATCAGATTTTTATGCGATTGAGTCGTACGACTCAGGATAGTGAAACATGACCTTCCATAGAGTTTCTACTAGTTTTTCTCTTCAGACCAATTCTCTTCAGAAGCAATTTTCAGATTATCCGCGTCGTTGCCACTATCTAATAATTTTAATAACTTTTCCCTAAAAGCGTAGCTCTCTTTTTACGCTACATTTCTCTGAATTTGTCGATCGCTTAAAACCGAATCTAAGTGAAACAGAGATCTGAAGAAATATGGATCAATAACGCCGCCAGCTTAATGATGTTTCGACAAAAGTTTCCAAAAGCGACCAGTTTGCTTATTTTCTTAGTCACTTACCCAAAGTAGTGATCTTCAGAGGAAAATTTAATATTAAATGAAAAATGAATTTAATTATTTACTGATTTTATGCTGCCGAACAATCGCCGGTGTTGTTTTGAGGCAGGTTTAACCAAATGTTAAAGAGCCACTATCAGCTGTTAATTCAGCTGTCAAATAAAATATTGTTAGAAACTGGAAGTTATGTATTTTTAAGAAATTCTTGAAAAGGATATCCATTAAAGCTATAAATTCACAGTGAAACATAAAAGTGGCCACACACTATTTTTTAAGTCACAAGTTTAAATATTACATTTATGTAGTGTTTCCGTGAGTCCGAATGGGGTGTCTGCCGTGGCGGACCGGAAACCTCGTAAATTCGGATGATTTGGTTGGTCGATGTTGACGTGTGGGACCCGCAAGTTTCGTCGAAAGCTTTCGATGCTTCGCCTTTTGCCCTCACTGACCAAGTATGAAAACTCCGTAACTATGCTGTTAATTTCTTTTCAGTATTTTCCGTTTATTTATTATATACTTTACTAAAGTTTTTACTAAATTATTTACATTTGTGTTTAAATAAAATTTTCCTTTTTTATAACAGATATGCACTTAGAATATTGCAACTTCTATTTCACTGCTGATTAATTGAATAATAATAATAGATGTCTGCCTCTTGAGGATTGAATGAGTAAAGAATCCTTGAAGATTGATTGAAGAATAATGAATGATGACTTAATAATAATGAATAATAATGATCGATTTCTGTCTACCCCTTTTATTCCGTGCTTGCTTTATCTTCGTGGGCGGTTTTACACTGCCGACCAGTCGCCGCTGAGGTGAAAAGTCAGCCCGCTGCGGCGAAGATCGTCAGTGTCGCCAAAGTGAGTACTTCCGCTGAGAACAGCAGAAGTGCTCATTCATGGCGTAAACATGTAGAAATATATAAATAGTAATTATTTAATATAATAATGCGTATGATCCTTGTGGTCATGAAGTATTGACATTTAAAAAAATGGCTCAGTGCTGCCAATAGCCCTAGTAATTTCCTGGCTTAAAAATCCTCAACATTTGACAATTATGACGTAAAATATCCCATCTCTACATTATTCACTCTCCTTTTCTCTCATTGAAATAAATTTTTCAAACATTGTTTCGTTTTTACAACCAACTTACCACTATCGTTACGAATACATACATATATCCGAAAAAGAACTCTGTCCTACAATTATATGATAAATTTTAATGAATGATTGCATTTTGCAGTGCATTATAATAATAAAATTTATTAATGAAGGACACAAACGACCACATGTAACACACATCTACATATAAAATGTCCAATTTAAAATTTACATAATTTATGTAAACATGAGCGTAAAATGTACGAAGTAAAATATGGCATGTCCGCCACACTCAAACTGAATTGAAAATTCCGATAATCAGTTGTGAAGCAAAATATTATTGTATGTCAAATAGACATGTCACTGTTGCTCTGTGCGATTGTGTATTCTGAATTATTGATTAAAATTCAGCAGTTGCTCAAATTGAAGAGTGATAAACTTTTGTATTGCAATGCACGAAAATAGTTGACAAAATTTAACTGCTCTCCCAAATTTAAGTAAAAAAAATTATTTTACATACATAAAAGTAGAATGCTAATGCCAGATACATGCGATAATCGCAAAATTTATTCGGCAGCAAAACAGCAACCGCAAAGCACAAAAATGTATTTTTACTTACATTTTGTTCATTTATTTAAATTAATTAATTATTTTTTTTGAGCAAAATGAATGAAATATATAACCAAAGAAGTACCTTTCAGTTTCTAAATAAAATGAAGGAAGACTGTTAGTTTTTAAATTATATTGGTTTTTATTTCATTTCTTATATTTCTAGCAATGTTTGTATAATTGTTATTACTATAACTATTATTGTAGCTAGTTGAATGATTAAAAGATTGTGGCATATCTTCAGCATCCACAATTTCCTCTGCCGAAAGTTCAACCTTAAATTTGCAACAAATGTTGTGTAAAGCGCAACAAACATTCGTAATTCGTACGATCTTTAGTGGATCATAATGCAGCTCCCGGGATGCTAACAAACATCGAAATCTTCCCTTCATGACACCAAACACCCTTTCAATTATCGATCTGGCTTTGCTAAACTTTCATTGAAAAGGGCTTCTGCAGAACCCTCTGTGGCGTTCCGATATGGTGTTAAGATCCATGGTTCTAAAGGATAAACAATAAAATATAGATAGGATATTACAATAAAAGGAACAACTAAAAACTGCTTACCCAGAATCCAACTTCCTTTTATTCCATTATCGTATTGTGCTTTCAATATTTTTCTTTCATTAGACAGGTTCCATACATGGGAATCGTGACTTGCGCCCCCATACCTACAATCGACAGCTCTAATTATCATTTTGTGGTCACATATCTGAAATGTATAAATTGTATTTTATTTATTTAAAGATTTATTATAATTAAAATTACAATAAATCAAAAGTTGAAAGCTAATTATTAAAAACCTTCTATTTGAAAAATAAGTTTACTCACTACCATAGCATTCATACTATGTTTAAGTTTTCTGTTAAAATACAAATGCTCATTATCACTGGGTCGTATCATCTGGATGTGTGTTCCATCTACCATCCCAAATCACGCCAGGAATATTAAATTTTGTGAAAAAGTAAGATTTGGCCTCTGTCTTTTCGTGTTCGGACATATCAAATTTAATATGCTTAGGACATAATATCTTCTCAATAGCTTTGCAAACTTCTTCCAAACATCGCGACATTGCTGGCTGAGATATTGCAAGATGATGGTCTTGACCAATTTGATGTTGGTAGCCAGCCACCTTGACCAAGTAATTTTAACGCAGCCGCTAATTTTATAATTGGCGGAATCGCACTTGAATTTGTGGTATTCAATTCGGAGCCAATATTATTTAACACGTATAGAAATGCCTCTTGGGTCAATCTAAGGTTTTTAACAAAACTGGAATAGAAATGTTTTTCATAATTAATTGTTTTTAATGTTACCAAATAAATTACCTTTTCACATTCAAACTTAGAATATCAGATTTACTTCTAAGCATACTTCTCTGCACCCTTTTATTTTGCTCATGTTCCTCTTCGTCATAAATCCATAGAGCAACAGAATCCATTTTTTATAACAAAAGGAAAAACACAATTTTTTTTTATTTTTATTTTATTTAATTCAGATATTTTATTTGTAACCTCAAATTTCTTTTTCTTTTGTAAGTATAACGTGACGTTCAGCGTTGTTAATTTTGGCCAGTGTTGCCGCGAATTAAAATAAAATGCGATTTCGATTGCGAAAGTGTTGCAGCATACGAATTTACTATTGCAACGCCATTCTTTATTGCATCGCAATTCGGAATAACCCTACTGGTGTAACCATTGCTCAAGGCGGTGTTCTAGTTCATATCCAAGTCTTGCTATTATCTAAGAAAACGGAAAAGAAGGCTTAAATTCATCAACGTACATATATAAATTCATAAAAATCAGAAATGGAAATTAAATATTTTATAGTAAAGTTTCAAGTAGAAACAAAAAAAAAAAAAAATTGTTTTGTGGCTTTTCTAATTACTAATACAATTAAATAATTACTTCAATTAAATAAATTAATTGTATAGTGTATTTACAAGTGTTTTAAAAGTAACAAATTCATTTAATTTACGTACAAAATATTGAAATATTTTTACCTCGTCAATTGTTTTACAAAAAATTTTCTAGAAAATTTTCGTGATGAAGTTCTCTCTATAATGAGTCCATACAAACCCTATTGAATATATGTCAAGGATAGAATATATCAGGCTTATGATGCTTTGTATAGAAGGTAACAATTTAGTTCATATTCTTGTATTTTAAGCATAAATGTAAGTAAGACGTAACCGTAATTGGTAATCGAATTTTTTATTAATGATTTCAATTTATATTACATTTATATATTGGAAGCTTTAATGGTTGTTATTTTTATGAGAAATAAAAGAGCTGTACTTTATTACCTTGGCTTTGTCACTGATCTGCTTTAAAATTATTATGTTCTATTATAAAGATTCTTTTTATGACTACGAGTACATTTAATAAGTTGATTAATATTTTATATATATGTATATATATGTATGAGATGATGTTTCTCAATATAAACTTAATTTAACTATGAATTACATTTCATTGGATCAACTCATAACTATAAATCGAAACATGTATGAATGCATGACATACAATATGGAAAATTACTAATATCTTGTCTTTAATATCTTTTATAGTTGAAAATAAAACAAACTTATTCATAAATAAGTAATAAGAAATAAGTAAAGAGGAAAATATTTAAATTGTATGTTCGGTTTATAGTACTCCAGTCCCACATGTAGTCGGAGTTGTCTTTTACGTGCTTAATACATTAAAAAATTTAATAATGGTCAAAATGTTTATACCTGCCACTGGAATGTATGATGGCTCGATATGCACTGCCCTAAAAGGTGTTTCAAAAGGAAGTTTCTATATTGTGGGTCAATGAATAGCTATAAATAATATATTTATTGATTATCAAAGTGTGGATCATTTCTTAAAAATTGATGAGTTTTAGTAGCTGATTTCCTTTCAAAAGAACCAGACAAGCAATCTAAAATTTGAGGTAACTCTAAAGGGATGCCAGCAGCAGATAAGTCGGAACTGTGAAGAAAGCAGGTCTCTCTCCTCCAAAGTTGATCTCTCCAGGTTGATCTCTCTTCTCGTAAAGATCAACATATCAGAGAAAATATGATGTACCCTTAACAAAGAAGTACAGCATGTCTGAGTTTTCCCGAGGTGTGTTTATAACGAGTTCTTCGGTTGTAACCAGATATGCTTTGCAGTTCGTGCGTTTACGCATGTAGCTAAACAAATGGGAACTTTATTTTTAAACATACATATTGTAAATAGGTGTCGAAAAACAAAGTATTCTCTCTTTAGATTACAGTATTACTTGAGGATATAGAAATTTTATGACTTCTGTTATTTAATTTTCTCTTCAGAATTGGTGTGCTGTCATCTAATACCTTTTCTATCTTTTTAAAATTTTAATTTGGACATGAAGGAATCATAGTATATAGACCTTTATTATGTTTCGAATTCTTCATCAATACGGATTATTGCACAGAGCTACTATATTAATATTAATGTGGAAAATGTAATTGTTGAGAATAGACTTTGAACCACAATTCCCTGGCAATTAGTTGTGCCCATCCAAAACAGTGGTGGAAACAAATTCTGACAGAGGTGGTGGAGAGTTCATCGGAAATCCTCACGGTTATATGTTCTTGGTAACTTTAAACATTTACCAAAAGAAATAACAAATGAATATGATTAAGATGTTGTTTGAGAGTCAAAAGTTCTCTGTTCTTAAAGTTCCAAGAGCAGAACTTCTTCATGTTATAGTGTATTTAAGAGTGAGGAGTCCATCATGCGATCGTCGTAAAGACTCAAAGTTTTCGAAGCTCTTATTTTACGAACAGACGCCGGAACATCGCCGGTTGTCTTGACACGTTGGTTGGGTTCACGTAGTCTTTCATTGCTCCCACGTGCATTAAAGACTTCACGAAATACTTCTAAACTTCTCTGTCTTCCAAATTGAGGTTCTGAAGTAGAGTGTGTTCTCATTATAACTACATTGGTAATATCTGAAATATGTTTGTCTTCTTCCTCATTTATATTGTCTTTGACAATGTATCAAGAGCGAGGTTTGTCGATAAAGATCTAGTTGCCAGATGAGATGGGGTGGACTTTCGTTTGTCTAAACTTTTAAATCTGTATTCTACATTACTATCTACATCCTTAGAGAAGATGTAGATTTCCGTTATGCGGGACCTCTTCTTCCTCAATTGTAGTAATTGGATTCGATTGCAAACTGTTGGTTGAGGTGGTGGTTTTGAATCCATTTATCTGTCCCACCGGACTTAGATCTAAGTTATTTGGTCTTTTATGTTGCGCATAACCATTGCTTTTCGCCGTCATAGCACATGGTTTATCACAATTTGTTTTCTTCTTGGCTATGAAACTAATAATTACGGCGTTGTTGCTATTTTTCTCTACAAGATTAGACTTTTCGTCGCTTCTGTTTGGGTGACGAAATATATCTAAATTCTGTAGTCCATCGCTTTTACCGAAACAAACGTTTTTGTATGAGCGCTCTAACACCATGCCAACCCTTAAGTTTGCGATCGGTGTTTTGCTGTTTAGGGAAACCTTGCCCCATATAACCAGATTCGTCTTGCTCCAGAGAAGGGAATTCTTTTGAGCTACAGCCAGAGATAAGTTCCTCCACGGACACATCATCATCTAAGCACGAAAAGTTATTATCTTCTCCACCTTGCTGCTGAAAGCTATGTTTTTTGCTACTTTGTACAAGTTTTGGCGGGTATTGAGTCACTTTTGGCGGCAGATTTCTTTCCTGCCAAGGATTTCTGCCCTGAAAAGGTTGCAAGGCTGCTGGGGTTGTATCAAATGATTTTTTTCTGTTGTTGAACCACTCGAGGTGTGGTCATTGTTCTCCTTTAAGAACGGAAATAATTTCATATTGGATGGTGGATTGAATACGTTATTAGTATCGTCTTAATTCTATATGCAAGTTTGATAGACCACGTGTAATACTTTTAACCATGCCGTTGGCAACGTTTCAAAATTTACAGTGTTGGGTATCAACCAATCTTGTAGGCAGCCAAACGGTGCCAACGACAAAACCTAGTGGTATTCTATCTTACCACCCATCGTATGATGTTCATTATATCCAAAATAAGTCAATAAAGCTGGGCAATCCATTAATGGCAGTGAATAAATATTTCTTTCATTGATAAAATACTGCTGATGAGCCTCCGGAAATATTTTGAAGTGGGTGTTCTTGATCGTGTAGTAGATCTTTTATAACTGTGCCATATTTGCCACTGTCCAGCATACAAATTAAATTCAAATTGTCCACATTTAGGAATTTGGAATTGTGGACCGGTCTGAAGGTGCCAAAGGAGCTGCCTCCGGCTCTGGCTTTTCCCTTACGCTGCGAAAATACATAAATGTTAATAGCAATATTATAAATATGCACATTAAGAACCCCGCCAGCCAAAATAATTTCCGTTGATAAATTCAATTTGCTTTTGACTTTTAATGCAGAATTCATTTTGGATAACTCCAAAAATGAGGGTTCCACTACAGATACATTTTTATTGCAGGAATTGCCCGAACAGCAACAATAATACATGGACCTATTGCGTGAAATAGATGTTGGCGAAGAGCTGACACATTCCGTATGATTACAGGTTGCATTACCTTCAGTACTTTCTTTCCAACAACCTTATATCACGATCTGCGTTCCATTATTGGTAATACTCCAAAGTGAGAAGCAAAAGGTGTCATCCGCTGAGCATACTCGATAAGTAGGCTTAGTTGATAGTTCAGTATCAAGTTTAATATTGACAAAATTTTCGAACTCTTTGGCTGTCAAACCGGAAGAATCAAATTGCGGAGGATCATATTCATCGGTTTCGTCATCCTCATCTAATGTTATGCGATCATCCTCCTTAAAGCTCATGCAGCCAAACAGAGGTGGTGCGCTCTTGGTTAGTGTGAATAAAACGGTGACGTAAAGGAAAACAATTTAAAATAGTTTTGACATGGTGTACAGATTTTCCTCCTCTGCAGGTGCTTGACCTTTTAGTGATATGATATCTTCTTAATTAATAAAGTTTTTTGCATGTATATAATGCCATAATGGTAGACTCATGCATATTTAAATATTAAAAATGTGGGTGCAACTGTGCGGGGGACCTTCTTTTCATTCACAAAAATTTGCTCCCCCAGAGAAGTAAAACGATTTTTAAATAAGTTTTTAATTATGGATGTGTGGCGCTGCTCCTTGATGAGCTGATTTTTATTTTCAAGGAAATCTCCAAAGCCCCGCATCTCTCTATTAACAGAACGATTGAAGATTAGAAGTAGTGTATTTCTTATGTGGAGCATTTTTGAATGAAACTTTCTTTGGAAATGTATTAATTAATAATACAGTGATCGCCAGAAATAAACCTCAACGTTATTAAGAAATAATAAAACTTCAACATATAAATAAAACTGCAAGTGGATCGAGCAGGGCTTGCAATTTGGGCGCATTCAACACATATTTTGCGTACTGCAACTGATGTGCGAGCAAAAACTCAACCATTGCATGTTGAAAAATTGCAAATGGGAGCTTTCGAGCCATCTGTGGGTCCTCGATCGTCATCCGGTCATATACTTGCCTGACCATTGGTATAAACCCGAAAAATTCCATGTTATGGGCAAGTGTCCTCATAACAGGTTTGCTTCCTCTGCCATTCCCGGCGTAGAGGAGCTCATCCCTTGGCGGGGTTTCCACGACCGAAGGGGTAACATTTGGGGTGGCCCTAGGTGGAGGGGGTTCCCTTGCAGGGCGGAATTGCGGCCGCTGCTGTGGGCGTCGTCGCTGCCCAGACGATGGGGGGTTTTCCCACTCGCTCCATCGCTTCCTCGAATCTCTTCGAGTTGGATCTGGTTTGCCCAGTTCCCTTCACCAAACTGTTCTTGGTGGCGAGCCTCACTATAGGCCCTCATCCTATTGACATCACGAGCGCGTGGTGCGGGTCGTCTGTCGTTAATATTTCCGGGTGTTCCACGGTTGCCAGCCTGTGATGGGCGGGCTGGGTTCATGATTTCTAGTACCTACTTTTGCAAAAACAATACGATATCTGTGTCGTAAACGACACTCAAGCCTCTCGATGGTATAGTGGTTAGTATACCCGCCTTTTACGCAGGTGTCAGGGGTTCAATTCCCCGGGGAGCCAGAAGCGAAAAGCCTCAGTAGCCAGTGCTTCTATACGTATTGCAATTATATTCATTCAATTATAATATTTAGTAATTAAAAATAAATAAATAAAACTGAAAAAATCTGTGATTGATCGTAATATTGAAAAAAAAAACACCGTCCCAGTAAACCTGTGCCTTTTAACCCTCATCCTCAACCAGAAATGCCAAACTGCAGGGGATGCCCCTGCCTCACCCCAAAAATTATCTATATCAAAGTATTAAAAAAAAAACATGTCAAAAACTAAATTCAAATAAATAATATAAAAAAAGATTTATTAGACATTTTTGGCATAAAACGAATTTCGAGCAAATTAAGTTTGCTTTTAAAATTTTTTTGGTATCTCTCCTGAAAAAGAGATTGAAGCCTTTTTATTAGATCCATAAATTATGCTGCATGAAGAGATGTCTCGCAATAAAGAAAAAGTTGTATAATTTTATTATTGCAAAATATAAAATACAACAAGGGGGAGTCACATGCAAAATTAGTTGAGTTTTTGCTATTAGAAGAGAACGGGCAGTAGGGAGGTAACTATCAGCAGTAAATTTTTCTTTTTTTTTTTCTAACAAATAGCAAAGTACTATGTTTTTGTTAGGAAAAAGTAAAGAGAAAATGTACGGGTACAAAAAATTACTGTGATATTTACAGCCAGTGAATGGGGTTACATGCAGTAATGCAGCAGTTCGATTTCAGTAGGCCACAGCGTTAGCCTGTTCTAAGTATTATTTCAACGTTGAGATAACTTTGCTGATCTAACCATTCAATTATTTTATTTCATAAGTTTATTTGGCGAGTATAAGGCGGTCAGTAGTCTACAGAAAAAAATTTACCAAATTTTAATACTCGTAAGGCGGTTCATATTGTATTGATCTATAATGCCTAATAGTGTTGAAGAAAAATAAATTTTCTCTACGTTTTGTGTATAGTTTTCAAATTCGATTGCAATTGTAGATTTGTAATTCTCATTTAGTTTTGATCGGCTGGCCGGGTCTGGTAAGTTTTATTTCAGTAGCAAATGAAGTACACCTTAAGCCGTAAGAAATATAATCACACTTCGTATATTTTTCGCAACACTGTGCTACACATTTTTTTCTTTAAATATTAATTTATTTAGAATAAAATATATGCAGTTAATTTAAATAGTTTAAACAGTTGTTGCTTATTGTGTAGATCTAAAGGTCATGACTCATTATCCTATATAGTTGTACCATTCATTCGTACTAAAATCTTATATGATTCCATCCTATTTTAAAGAATCGCATAAAACCAGTGTTGTAGCTGCCAAAGTATTATGCAAATACGATTGTAGTAAATGCAACCCTGAAAGCATGACAACTTCAATTTAAAAAAAAAAAAAAAACTATCCGACATAGCCATTTGCGTTCTTTTTTCAGCACATTTGCCATATTTGAAGATCGTGCGATAGTGAATCACGGCCTTATTAATTCGACTACACCGAATTCTTTCCTGCAAACAGGTTTTTTCCATTAGATCTTGTTTATGTTGCAGACTTCTTTTTCGCAAATGGACCATGTTGCGCAATATCCGAAAATTTAAACAGATTTTAGTTTATTTAAAAAAGGAAAATAGAAAAGTAAAATAAAATATCCTTCTAGTAGGACATTAGATAGGTAAATCTCCCTAATCGGTTTCGAAATATACAATTTTTAGCCAAAAGAAAATTATATTTTAGCTTTGCTTGTCGTAGGAAGGTGTTCAACTTGTGCACAGTGTAATCCATGACCTTTAATAATTCGTCAGCTCTTAACTATGGTTAAATAGTCATCTTGATCACAAAATGAGATTTCAAAGGATTTATTTAATTTTATTATGCACTTTTAATTTTTAAATTATAAAAATATTTAAAATTTTTTCTAATTGCAATAATACTTTTTTGTAAATATTTTTCGCTCATAAAAATAACAACTTTTAATTTGCCTAAAGGAAATCTAGTAAATATCCTTAAATATCCTTGAGTGTTAAATATTTAATATTGTTAATTGTATCACTCATAACTAATACTTTTTAAAGATGTACAATTATTTCCTAATAAAAAAATGTGCTAAAAAAAAAAAATCAAATGACAAGAAAAAGAATTGAGCGTTAAACGCCGCACACACTTTTAAGAAAGTCAGTATTGGCAGCGAGATGTCAATGAACATATTGATGTGCAGAGCGACATAGTTATTAGTGAAAAGGGAATGTGAATTAACTCATGCCATTCTCTGGTGTACATATGCAAGTCTAGTGTATGTATGCATTACCTTATAAAAACTGATATAGCTTTCGTCGTACTTTTGCATAATGGAACATACTTGATTAGTACAACTTATCACTAGTGTGAATAGAGTGTTTTCGTAAGGGCGTGAGTTACGTCTACGTATAATATATTTTATAAATTTAAAGTATTAACAACTATATACTTATGTTATATACTACCTTATCGATAAACTGTTGGTGATGAATTTGAATGTAAATCATCATTTATAGTGCTTTCACACGATGTCTTTTTTGACGTAGAAAATTGCAAGACTTTTTTAGTTTGTTGGTTAGCGGGTATGAGAAGCAAGAGGGGTAGAAAAAAAGACACGATTTCTGTTTTTCATGTTTTTTTTCATACATTTCTCTTTATGCTTATTTCGTTTTTTCTTGTTACACTTTATTCTTATTCGTACGTATTAAATTTAACAGCGACGACGGAGTAAAATAAAAATTTGTTATGAAAAATTGAATGCAATGTATTAAAAATTAAGAATTTTAAAAATTAACTATTTTTTTAATAATAAATAATTTAATTTAATTAATTCAAAAATACGCTCCATTTTTATTATTATAATATTTTAATTTTTATTGAAAGATTTTACTTGACAAAAAATAAACAAAAGCTACAGCATAAACAAAACTCAGTCAAACAACATCAATCTATCACGTGGCTGCACACAAGAATTAAAAATGCGAATGTAAGAATAGAAGAGAACAAGAAAAAAAAAGTTGTCTAAAAAAACATGGTATGAAAGCAAGTATTTTTCGGAAGCAAATTCAAAAAGGAATAAAAAAAAAGAAAAATCATCGTGTAAAACATGCATTACACATACTGCTTTGATGCCAATATTTTTTTTTGAACACACAGTCGAGGCTACTGACGGTAATTGAATAGAAAAATCTGGCAACATCGTTTAAATCCATTGTTTTGATGCCCATTATTATTGCTATAGTTTTCTTTTACTAATTACAGATTCTGCGCAACATTTTTAATTTCGTTTTTTTACAAATATTCTTTTTGACGCTACTTTTGGAGTCGATCTTTTTATTGCCTTTGGCAATGGCCAAGAGTGTTACAAGTTTTTTGTGAGAATCGCCCACAATCCAACCGTGTTTTTGATATTGTTCGCCACCGCCCTCATAACTATCAGGTGGTGGGTTACTTTTATTGTTATTGATACGACCAAAATCTTCATCACTAGAGGATGACCAATAGTAGAGTGTCTCAGTAGCTAAACGTTTGCGTCGTGGTGGTGACTGATTAGATACATTTTTCCGCTTAGATTTTAATGGCATTGGATTACGTTGAAGATTTTTCATACTACTACTGCTGGCGACAATATTCGAATTATTACAATTAATGTTATTATTGTTATTGTTATTGTTATTGTTATTGTTATTGTTATTGTTATTGGAACGCTTTTTATTCGTAGTTTCTCGATTTGTGGCAGGTTGTTTAAATGTCTTGTTGTGAACTGTTGTAGTTACAAGGGTTGCGGTAGCCGCCGCTACCGATTTCCCCTTTTTGGTTTTACCACTGCCAAAATTGTCACTGACACTCACATCATCGTTGCTTTTTTTATTGCTCGATACAAAAATATCGGATTTTGTGCTCGATATATATATCTGTTTTTATTATTTCACAGTTATATTTTTGACTTGAGAAAGGGAAGAAGTCAAATTTTCGTTGCTACATGATTTTTATTTTGCGATTCGGTTAAGCAATTTATTGAAAAATATAAAACATTTTTTTTTTCCTTAATTATTAATTTCATCTTAATGTTTTCGCTGACAGGACTTTGTATTTTTACAGGATATACAATTTAAAATTTTTTTTTTTGTAATTTAGATGAAAAATATTAGTACTAAGTGAACTTTTAGAATTTAGAAAAGAAAAAACTTTCAAGATTATATATATACGTATACAATAATTTAAAAGTTTGCTCTCTGGTTCGCCTGAATGTCCTGCCGAATATTCAGTAAAAGACAAATCAGACAAACTAATATATATATATATATTTATTTTTTGAAAAATGTTATACCCCTAATTCGCTGCTAATATTATAATATTGGTACTTAATATTTGATAAATAGAACTGCATACACATACAGACATATTTTTTTTTCATTAACTTCTATTCTCATATTAAACATATTTTAGCATCAGAGACATTTGCGTGCATGAATTTGCCGAGCACGCTGCATAATAGAATCCCAAACTGTTAAAACCCCCTTAACACACCTTTCGTACATAAAATAAAATCCTTTTTTTTCTAAATCTCCTATTGTGCATAAATTTATATGTGTTGATCTTTTACAAGCCATAACCGCCCTTCCTGCGCTACTTATTAAGGCATTCATTCCTTTTATGCGAGCTTGCGAAAGTGGAAGGATTCCCCCTTTACTGCGCAATATTTTATATTTTGGCAACAGAACGGTGCGTGATTAAATGTTAAATTGTTTTCCTTTTTAATAATTTGTTTGCGAAATATTGTATTATAAATTTGGCTGTCACTTTTGTTTGTAGCGTGCCAAATGAGGCGGCGAAGGAAAGGGGTGGCAAGATTTTGCTTTGATATTTATTTCGCAATAAGTTGTATTTTATAGACAGTTTTTTTTCAGCAGTTTAAAAAAAAGAAATTGCAATGGTGGGGGGAGAGGAGTTTTAAAATCACACGTAGTAATAAAAATTAAAGTCATACTAAATTAAAAAGGGAACGATAAATTTCAAAAGTTAAGGAGGAGAGGAGCTTAAAGGAATACGGCATAGCGACTATTTTTCCATTTGAATTATTTATTTATTGTAGTTATTTTTATTTTATTTATTCTTTAATATTACAATTATATGCATATAATTATAATATGGGTAGAAGTACTGGCGGCTGAGCCCGACGGCTAATGTTCCTGACGAAGAATTGAATCCGGTTCTTCCTCAAGACAGGCGGCAAAACTCACCACCAGTATAATATCGAAGAACCTCTTCCAATTTATATGCTTAAGCTTCCATGTGGTCAGTTTATTATCGGCCATTGGAAATGAACTGGAAATGAAGAAGTTATTTCTTGGGAAAACTGTTTACCGCTTCTGAGATCAACTGCATGCCCAGATATTATCTAATATCGGGCTTTTCCATTGGCTGCCTGCACAGTTGCATTTTAAATTAAAATAAAAAGGTTTTGATTTTATCAGGGTCTACGTAGAGCCCCTTACCCCTGTTGCAAGCATAAGTTCTGATGCATATAAGTGATAAAACATTGATTTAGAGTTCCAACTCGTATGAATACTTCAGACAAAATTTGCTTCAGCAATGGCGAAGCATGTAATTGATACAATTGGCTACAAGGGCGGATATATATATATATGTGTGTATGTGACTCCTGGCAAACGTTTCACTCATAGATGGCAAATTTATTTATTTACCAAATATTACAATTATATGAAATATAATTGCAATATGTATAGAAGCTTTGGCTGCTGAGGCCTTTGGCTTCTCGCTCCCCGGGGAATTGAACCCCCTGACACCTGCGTATCAGGCGGGTATACTAACCATCGAGGGGCTTATAGATGGCAAATATTTTCATGCTACATCTGTAAATTCCCTATTAGACGCTCAAAAATTACCACTCAGTCGTCTTCTCTGACACAAATCCTTTTAATCCTGAAACAATGATTTGTATGATTAAGAAGTCTTTCCTGTGTCCTTAATGAAACGAATAATAACGAATATAATTTTTCATTAAAGGCCTTTGATTGCAAAATGGACACCAACCGTCCATCCCAGTAGTCTGGTAAAACGGTGTCAGCTGTTTAAGCAGCCTCTACTCAATTGCTAATAAATACTCAGAATTAAATAAATTTTTTTAGCTCTTCACTTCAATACAAATGTTATGAGAAGCATATCCTTGAAAGACAAGTAGTTTTATTTTATCTTTCAAAAAGTCTTTGAACCATCAACGCCGTCATACTTGCTCGTACACTTTTATTGAACCCTCTTTAGTTTTTGTGAGGCAAACTTCAATTTTAAAATTATTACATCAAAATAAGTGATTGATATCCTTATATGCATATTTCGTTCTCGGTTAAATATAGTAAACACAATTTGAAGGGTTCATAATTGACTAAACAAAAGCTCAGAGCAGGCAAGCAGCACAGATGTTGCTGCACAGAATATCCTTTGAAATTTTTGCATAAATTTTAAAGCTTCACAAATACTCGCCCCTTTAAGGACTCTTCGGCCATTGTCTTATTGTTGCGCAACAAGCAAACAAAAAATAATAATAATTTTACCTTATTCGTTGCTTCGTCCTTTTTCCCTTATTTAGTTACCAAATTCATTTTCGAGCAACATGAATAGCGTCCAATTCCACAAAAAAAAAAAAAAAAAAAAAAAAAAAGTAAAATAAAAGGAGAAAAAATCAGCAAGATTTTGGTTCATTTGGAAATGCGCTCAGAAAATAAATAGCAAGAAGAAATTAAATCAAACTGAAATAGATGCCACTAATTCGTAAGGATATTCAAATTTAATTTTTTGTTCAGCATTCATTTATTGCGCACATCCGTCACTTTTAGAGTTTCCTTAAATGAATTACATCAAGAGTAGAAAAAAGTTTCTTTCAAAGTTTTTTTTTTTTTGTTTTTGGGCGTTGAAAACATTTTTGAATTTAAATCGGTACGCTACAGCTCAGCAAAGGATTTTCACTACGTCACAGCCATATGTGGCAGGTGTAAAGAAGTGGGAATTTAAAAGAATTCCTTGCAAATCAAAAAATTTTAAGACCAATGAAAAATTACTAAAGAATTTTTAAAAATTTTTTTTTTTATTCATTTAATGAAATTTATTATTATCCGGGGAGTTCCCCTGCTTCATTGTATAAATTGTAGGGGGGCGAAAAAATAAATTCATTCGAGTAAAATTTGTTTGTTGTGCAGATTTAGAAATCTTTTTCAAGGCTTGATATGACAGTGTTTTTACAATTCTCAATTGATTTTTAAGAATATTGGCATATCGTAGGAAGGAATGGGAAGGGGAATGGGAATGTTTTTCAAGACAGTTTGGTTTGATGATCAACTCGTAAGTAGAATCAATTTTTTTTTATATTAAGAGAAGGCGTGCCGAAATTATGCAATAGAAAACTTTCTAAAATATGTATATAATTTCAATATTTGTATTGGTGATCTAAAAGGACGAAACATTAAAAAGCCGCAAATTAAAATTCATAAAATAATTAAATTGACTTTAAACGTTCCAATTGACATATTTTTATAAAAGATAAATATCGCATAAATCCGTTTTTTCTGCCTTTCCAAATATCATTGCCTGACACAGTCTGTTCATATTCACACAACCACATGAACAATTTAATAATGAATCATTTATACAAAATTTTTGTTAATTTTTTTTTGTACAAAAAAGTTAAAAAATTGTCTAATCATGGTTCTTCAATTAATTTTGCCAATATTTCTGCTTTGTGCAGTAATGAGCTGATCTATTTGTTAAGGTTTAGGATTTGCTATACAACACGGTTGTACGACTTGTTACCTAGACTTCACATCTAACGTAACTGTAATCTATTGAAAAAATCGTATCCAAATAGGGTTTTACGTGTCTCACTGATAGAGAAAATCGGTGCCATAAGATCTCTTGTACCGATTACCTGAAACAGTGTTGTCAATTGGACGTTTTTTGTGCTTCTTGTGTCTGAATTTCATTAACTATTGATTTTTTTGGATGCTCTTATTTAGAACATTTTTGTACCAATTTTTCCCTTTTTGAGTACCATTTTCATCCTCCTTATTGTTGTCAGAATTTCATTTATTGCTTATTATTATTTTTCTTTCAGAATATTATAATTCTTTTTAGCCGCAGTAGCGTGCTTTTATTTAATAAACATTTTTGTAGAGTTTTAGAAATTGTACGACTTGTAGAAAAATAAAAATCTCGTAGTTTCGCTACACACTGTAATGCTTTGGTAACAGACTAGCCATACTTTGGTAATCCTGTGACTTGGTGGAAGTGTAAATTATTGGACTGCTAAGAGAAGGATGCAATTTTAATTCCAGCTTGAGCTTCTCCCTATAGTGCGTGTGAAGTTTTATTTGAGGCTACCGAAGTTAATGCGAAGGATACAGTTGTAATTGCAACATGGAGAGAGCTCTCCTGCTTATAATGCGTGCCAAGTTTCATTTGAGAGTAGCGTATCCATTCTAAATACTTGTGATAACCTTCATGTCCTATTGTTTTATTACATAACTTTACTTTCCACTTCTTGCTTTAAATTTTTGTGCTTTCTACAAAATCATTTGTCGCTTTTAAGCTTTCCAGTTAAAAAATTTCTCTTCCCTTTTTTTTTTTTTTGCACATTTTCCTCGCCAAAAACTTTTCTTATTTCGAACGGTAGAGAAATTTAATTAATTTTAGTTGTTGCTTCCGCTTTCGATGTCATATTGTACAAATTCTGTGTAAGAATTTTAAGTCCCAAAATGAAAAAAAAAAAACTAAAAACCCAAAAAGGTTGTATGAAAAGAAAAACGTGGCAAATAAAATTTGCATTTTATGTGATGGAAATATTTTTTTTTTTTTTTGCTTGCTCATCTGCATTACATTTCATTAATGTCCTTTATTGTAAAATAAATTTTATATTGAAATCTAAAAATAACAAATTTTTCGTGTTAGAACAATCCATGTCCTGTTTATTTGCATACGGCTTGTATGTGCCTGTCGTATTAGTGAGTACAGAAGTATTCGTACAGTTATAGAAAAGGAACGGATAAAAATATAATGAAAAAGGATTTTTATTTTAATTATAAGAATTCTTTTTTGGGATTTTTATTTCAATTATAAAAATGCTTCTTTACAACTCAGAAGAGAACTAATATTTAGGAACAAAAAAGCTGAATATTTATTTTCCGGCTTAAAAAGGGTGCGCAATATTGAAGGTAACCAATGCCGCTGTAAATGTCAGCATTAAAACTGCCTGTCTTATAACTGAGCTGAGAACTTGATTGTCCTGCCACCAAGTGAGTGTCTGTTCAGGTTACAGAAATACTTTTCAATGGACACGCCCTCAAACTGTGATGTTGACAGTGCATTAGTTACTCTGCTCCTCCTCCAATTTTTTTTTTTAAATATTTACCTGACATGCCCAGTCAGTATCCAGCCAAAGACGGTTTTACCTATTTTACCCTATCTCGGAGGATCTTCTAGTATATGTCACCACCCAGAAGTAGGTCAGTGTCGACCTTGCTGGTCCGGGAGGGATCAGCCAGCGAGGCTCGCATTTTGAAGTTGGGCTCGGCAGCTGCCACGTGAGTCGTTTTACGACTAAAGCGTCGACCTCGGTATTGAACGTGCTCTTCCGAGGATTTTTTATATGTACTTTTATGATCTTTAACTTATTTTTATAATTGCCAATGTGTTTAATTGAAAAATTACAGTTCTATTAAAGCACACATAACACACACACACACACTATACGAAATAGAATAAACGAATAAAACGATAAAAAAAAATAATTAGTGGTTTTGTATATAGATATATATATATATTAGTTAACATTTAAACGATGTATATTTTAAAAGGTATTGGTTTAATTGTAGTTAAAAAAAAATTAATACAATAAGTTTTATTTTAATCTTAATCTCTATTTTGATTGAATGAGATCATGTCCTGTAGAGCATTATTTCGCGCAAAGCATATAGCAATTCATCTGTATTACGAACTTCCATTACCATAAAATTAATATGGACTTTTTCACTGTCTGGCAGTTCAACTAAAATGCTGTCATAATCTTTTCTGGTAATTCTTTCGGGGAAACAACAGGCGGTTTTTATAAACAGCTTTAGAGGTCGTTCCAAAAGCTGATTGACTACACCATAATCATAATCATCGTGCCGTATGCCATAAAAACATTGTATGTAATTCCAAATGGCTCGACGAAATTTTGAAGAGTCCACGTTTTTAACACCAGCCATCGTGAAATATGTCAAATTGTAGGCATAACGGAATTTATGATCCAACAAAGTGCCCACATTTTCATATAAACCATTGACTAAAGAATAGCCGTGATCGTCCCATGAATAATCTTGAATACGAAATGTATTGGGGATATTTTCAGCACAACGGCGACCAAAGTCTTGATACGTAAATGTGGCATCTTCAATGCAGTGGGATATGACGGGAGGTATTTTATAGGGAGCAGCATTTGCGGCAGCGGGCAACTCTGCTGGTTGCATTTCAATATTTTCAACCTTTTAAGACATTCGTCATGTTTTTCTGACAGCTCTTTCATGCGTTCTATTAATGCTTCAACGGTAACAATGGATTGACCATTTAATTTGTTTATGCGATTAACAGAAGTTATCGCTGCACTAGCAGCTTCTACGGTTAAGCCTGCAACGGGTTCGCTTCCGCGCGATGCGCTTACATTAGAAACCGCCGATGTATTGTTTTTCTAATACACTTGATGGTTGTGAAGATCAATAGAATTGCAGTTATTATTGTTGTTCAATATTATTTCACTTAATACATTTTTTCGCATTTTCCGCAGCTAAAATATGTTGCTGTTCGGCAACTGGGTCTGTCACTGTTTGTGGTGCTGATAATGTTGCGGGTGTTGTTTTTAGTTTGGGACTAGATAAACCATCGAGTTTCTGTGTCAGACCGCAGGAGAATACAAATGACGAGAATGGGATAAAAGAACCATGGCGTGCTCAAGTTCCGACAGAGACCAACTGTTTTTACCCCTCGTAAGACTCTCTATATGTTCTTTTCTCAACAGCCTAGGGCGATGGGCTAATATTTTATTAACATCATATGGCACGTAACTTCGGTGGTATGTAATCGAGATCATTTAGCCACTCCACATGACCGCCTTGATTAATAAACTCTTTCTCATACATCTTGACCAAATAGGTGCACTGATGGCGGGCTGCGGCAATTATAGCCATGTAGTAGCGATAATCGTATGGCAGAGGTCCATCTCCATTCATAATGAAATTTTGAGTTTTTAAAAAGTGATTCAAAAAACGGGAATGATTACCAATTCTCAAACCAATGCATTACTTTGCCCATTTCGAGATCATGTATATTATATTCAAGAGTTGAACATTCTTGACCGATTTGACCCATATCTGCAAAGCAATCAACTATTGAGTACATTAAGCGAAAAATCCAGTTTCCTCAACAATGCATCGCAGACGGCAGAGGTAGAATTTATTTGAGTAGTATGTATTTTTAAACACCAAAATCGCACCCAGTAAAAAGAATTATTAAACGGCCGCTCAATAAATGATGATAATAAAAACAGAAGGTAAAAGTTAAAAACACGTTTTTCTTTTACAAAACTAAAAATTAAATCGCGTGTCGCACACAAACAGTTAGTAACTAGTGCGATTCTTTCGTGCTGATGTCCTCGTTCTGGCTGTTTCCCTGCTCGTGGGCTGATCGACGTCTTGACGGAGGGTTCTCACACAGGGCCCGTGAAAGTCGACCTGATGTCAGCTACGGATTCCTGGGTCTGGAATCGGGCTGTTAGAATTGCGTCGAGCGTAGCCCAGGTAAGCAGCTCGAGGGAGTGGGGCAAGGATTGCCCCCACAAGTTGAGGGTAGTGTACGGCAGACACTTGGAAACAAACTAACAACACATAAAAATAAATATTTTTATAAATACAATATACTTTAATAATAAATGCAGATATTTCGTCGCGTTCTGAGGAGTAAAAATATATCTTTAAAAGAAAAATTTTAAAACATAATGGAACGTTTGTGTTGTTGAGGAACAAAATATTATCAATTTAAAGTCTAACTATAATAATTATTTGCAAAGATTGATTTTTAAGTAAGTTTATTTGGTTATAAAAAATTTTTTAAAGAAATTCCTTATATTATGGTAAGTAGTAAGTAAGTTTTGAAACCTTTCACAACTCCCAAGAGGATAAATGGTTTTTTACCAGCATGTCACGGACACCATCTTTGAGAGGTTGCGATTCCTTATCAAGTTTTGGAGGTAATTCCCAATCTGGATTCAAATTAAATGCAAACTGGGCTAATATACGTAATTCGCATTTAATTTCAACCCATCCTGGTGAATCTATAAACGACGATGAATGGTACCATTTTTGGCAAGAACACAACCCCTCTAACCACAAATGCAAGACTTGTTCATTAAGACCTAAGCAAATCTTAATTTTACATCCATCTGTGCGTGAGCTTCATCATGCGATTGATTAATAGATTGTGCACAGCGGTATAAAAGTTCTTCAGGTGTGATTGTCTAACTTAGGTTCAACAGTTATAGTGTCTAGCTACTTTCGGAATTGCCTCACGCAAGTCTACCAAAATCTCTGTTTGCCTGATATTTTTGTTCTTTATCTCATCTCCAGCGTTATCACCATGAAATAATAACGTTTCTAGAATAGATTTTGATTTTCGTACTTGTCTTCGCGCCAAATGTTGGAACGGCTTCGGGATTTCCAACTAAACCTCCTTGATCTGCCACTAAATAGGCCCAATTACGTCGTCCGACTTCTAAAGCAAGTTTAAATAGATCCTCCGCATCATCCACTTCCCCTGGGATATCCGATAGAGAATTAATATTTGAGCAGGATTTTTAAGATTATGCAAATCTTTCTCCTTCATTTTGAGCCTTCCTAAAATCAATTGAAAAAGCACAATATTGCCTTCATAGAAAAAGACATAGAAATGCGTACTAATATTTTCATATGCACCACATTAGCAAATAAAGTCAGGAACCAATGCAGTGTTATCAATGACAACTCAATATCGTGCTTTTTTAATAAGTCGTCAACAGCGGAAAGGTAATTTGCAATAAGTGTTTGCATAACACGCTGATCAGCTTGTATTCTTAGCAAGGTAGAAGATCTTCCACTATGGTAGCCATCATCCAAAACGCATTTTCCTCTTCCATAAACATTAGTAAACATGCGGCAATAACACCCGTACCTTGACAGTACCCTTTATCTGGATAAAGCCATGCAATGCCACGTAAAATACGTCTTAGTCTAGGTATACCAGTACCATTGGGGTTACTAAAACATGCATTTGTGGGCAAAATTCGCAATAGATCTTTTTCAGGGTCTGGAATCGGGCTGTTAGAAATTCGTCGAACTGAGCCCATGTGGGCAGCTCAAGGGAGTGGGTCTAGGATTGCCCCTACAAGTTGAGTGTAGTGTCCGGAAGACACGTGGAGCAGATGTAAATGAAGATGGGGTCCCACGTTTTGATATCGATCTTCAGAAGGTGATCGATTGGTGATGCAGTCATTGATAATGCGCTGCAATCGCTGTATATTAGGTCCCGTCTCCTTAGTAATTGACGTCATATTGAAGAGGCCTTTTAGTTGGGCGTTGACCAGGACCCTTTTATTCTCGTAGCGATTTACGAGATGACTCCACCCCATCTCAAAACCGTCATTAGTGATCGGGCAAGTGCGGAGTAAATCACGCGCCTCTCCTTGTGTCTTCTTTAACAAATGACACATCTTCCCTACGGGGGAGAGGTTATCATTGTCCCGATATAATGCGGTGAACATGTTTCTAAATGTCGGCCACGATATGTAATCATCGTGAAACGTATCGGTATCACATGGTGGCAGGGTGATACGCGGGCTCCAAACGCCGTGAGATACTCGAGGAGGTTGATGGGTGGCGGATGACAGCAAACCACCAACCTTGGCTACCACACGATGGTAACTCCCGTAATTGGCGAAGTAGCATCTCTGTATCGACTCCAGGTCAGTCGGATCGGTCGACCCTTCCGTTATATCTGCATGCAGGTCCTTGAATGCTCCCCACAGAGTAGCGATCTCTTCTTTATGCGCCGTGATACTGGCCGATGACTACGATGTTACCTCCAACTGGTCAAAAAATTCCGCAAATTGTTTTACTTGGTCGGATGACCGGATCATCTTCTTGAGAGACTCCATTATGTAGAATTATTTATATTGTGATGGGGACTTATGCGGAAATTTATTGACTTAATTAATATTACGCTACCAGATCTCTAGAAAGGCAACTTGATAGTCTTCATTGCCGGCTCACAAAATGGAATATCGTAATAAATACACAAAAATCAAAACACATTACTTTTACTACAAGAAAAGAAAATTGTCCAGCTGTATACCTTAATGGAACAAAAATTCCTGGAAGTGGTACAATAAAATATTTAGGCCTTCACATGGACCGGAGGCTAACGTGGAAAGCTCATATAACAGCCAAACAAACAAATGTACTGGTTACTTGGAAGAAGATCTCAACTCTCTCTAGAAAACAAGGTTCTCTTACTAAAAACAATTTTAAAACCTATATGGACCTACGGAATAGAATTGTGGGCGACTGCCAGCAACTCAAATATAGAAATATTACAAAGGTTTCAGTCTAAAGCTTTACGGTCAATTACAAACACGCCATTTTATATATCAAACAAATCTTTACATAACGACCTTAAAATTCCCTTCATAAGACCCGAAATAAGAAAATACAGCTCTAACTATTTGGAAAGGCTTAGTAACCATAATAATGTATTGGCAATTGCATTACTTGATGATACTGATGAGACTAGAAGACTTAAAAGAAATCATATTCTAGATCTACGTTTTATTTAATGAATTCAATATTATATATTCAACCTCGTAGTTAAAAAAAAAAAAAAAAAAAAAAAAAAAAAAAAAAAAAAAAATTATTAATACTTATAACAAACTAGTAAAATACATTATCCTTATATATGATGTCCAAATGCATATATAATTTAATTTATTGGTTCCAAAGGGAACCAATAGGACATGTAATTTTTTATTTTTTTAAATTATCACATTTGCTTATTATTGTAAAATAGATTGCAAATACAAAAAAAAATAAAAAAAAAAATTAATATTGTATAAGTGAAAAAAAAAATTATACTTTAATTCAAGTAAAGGCAACTAGCCAAAATAGATGTTTTAAAAAACTTGATATTAAATGTAAAGGAAGTAGAAGAAAACTATTTTTTTTTTTTCTGTGAGTTGAGAATTTATTTAGCTTAATAAAAAATTAATGAATATTTTACAAGATTAAGGAAAATACTAGTTGTATTAACTGTCATACAATTAGTATTTTTGTTGTCCTTGGTTTCGTGAAACCAACAAATAAATACAAACAGCCAGCCGAAGTTATTTCTTCCACCGGCCTCGTAAAAAGAAACTTTCAAAGAAAGTATACTGACCGAAGTCACAGTATACAAAAAAAAAAAAAAAACCAAAATCTGTGCGCACACAGATATGTATAAATTTACTTGTGTGAGCAGTTAATAATCCTTTTTTTTTTCTCTCTGCTGCTAAGCAACAAATATGCGCGAATTAATATCGCACGTTAGAATTAATAGAAAAAAAAATATATTTTTTTCGACGCAATGCCTCTTCTTTATTTATATAATTTTTCTTTCTTAAAACTAACAATATTTAGAGTTATGCAGTTATACAACTGCGTGCTAATAGAACAAGGTCCGGAAAAGAAAAGAGATCTAGTCTAAGAGTTTGCTCTTATTTATACTCGTCTTTACATTACATAGCTTATGGTTATCATACGGACATGAGTTCGTTAAAATACCTATGTCTAGGATTTCTTAATTATAATACATTTTTTTAAGTTTTTTTTTGAGCAAAATGAATGATATATATAACCAAAGAAGTAACTTTCAGTTTCTAAATAAAAGGAAGGAAGACTGTTAGTTTTTAAATTATATTGTTTTTTATTTCATTTCTTATATTTCTAACAATGTTTGTATGATTGTTATTACTATTATTGTAGCTAGTTGAATGATTAAAAGATTGTGGCATATCTTCAGCATCCACAATTTCCTCTGCCGAAAGTTCAACCTTAAATTTGCAACAAATGTTGTGTAAAGCGCAACAAATGTTGTGTAAAGCGCAACAAACATTCGTAATTCGTACGATCTTTAGTGGATCGTAATGCAGCTCCCGGGATGCTAACAAACATCGAAATCTTCCCTTCATGACACCAAACACCCTTTCAATTATCGATCTGGCTTTGCTAAACTTTCATTGAAAAGGGCTTCTGCAGAACCCTCTGTGGCGTTCCGATATGGTGTTAAGATCGATGGTTCTAAAGGATAGCCAATAAAATATAGATAGGATATTACAATAAAAGGAACAACTAAAAACTGCTTACCCAGAATCCAACTTCCTTTTATTCCATTATCGTATTGTGCTTTCAATATTTTTCTTTCATTAGACAGGTTCCATACATGGGAATCGTGACTTGCGCCCCCATACCTACAATCCACAGCTCTAATTATCATTTTGTGGTCACATATCTGAAATGTATAAATTGTATTTTATTTATTTAAAGATTTATTATAATTAAAATTACAATAAATCAAAAGTTGAAAGCTAATTATTAAAAACGTTCTATTTGAAAAATAAGTTTACTCACTACCATAGCATTCATACTATGTTTAAGTTTTCTGTTAAAATACAAATGCTCATTATCTATCACTGGGTCGTATCATCTGGATGTGTGTTCCATCTACCATCCCAAATCACGCCAGTAATATTAAATTTTGTGAAAAAGTAAGATTTGGCCTCTGTCTTTTCGTGTTCGGACATATCAAATTTAATATGCTTAGGACATAATATCTTCTCAATAGCTTTGCAAACTTCTTCCAAACATCGCGACATTGCTGGCTGAGATATTGCAAGATGATGGTCTTGACCAATTTGATGTTCGTAGCCAGCCACCTTGACTAAGTAATTTTAACGCAGCCGCTAATTTTATAATTGGCGGAATCGCACTTGATTTTGTGGTATTCAATTCGGAGCCAATATTATTTAACACGTATAGAAATGCCTCTTGGGTCAATCTAAAATTTTTAACAAAACTGGAATAGAAATGTTTTTCATAATTAATTGTTTTTAATGTTACCAAATAAATTACCTTTTCACATTCAAACTTAGAATATCCGATTTACTTCTAAGCATACTTCTCTGCACCCTTTCATTTTGCTCATGTTCCTCTTCGTCATAAATCCATAGAGCAACAGAATCCATTTTTTATAACAAAAGGAAAAACACAATTTTTTTTTTATTTTTATTTTATTTAATTCAGAAATTTATTTTACTTTTTCTTAATTTTTATTTTATTTAATTCAGATATTTTATTTGTAACCTCAAATTTCTTTTTCTTTTGTAAGTATAACGTGACGTTCAGCGTTGTTAATTTTGGCCAGTGTTGCCGCGAATTAAAATAAAATGCGATTTCGATTGCGAAAGTGTTGCAGCATACGAATTTACTATTGCAACGCAATTCTTTATTGCATCGCAATTCGGAATAACCCTACTGGTGTAACCATTGCTCAAGGCGGTGTTCTAACTCGTATCCAAGCCTTGCTATTATCTAAGAAAACGGAAAAGAAGGCTTAAATTCATCAACGTACATATATAAATTCATAAAAATCAGAAAGGGAAATTATATATTTTATAGTAAAGTTTCAAGTAGAAACAAAAAAAAAAAAAAAATTGTTTTGTGGCTTTTCTAATTACTAATACAATTAAATAATTACTTCAATTAAATAAATTAATTGTATTGGTGTATTTACAAGTGTTTTAAAAGTAACAAATTCATTTAATTTACGTACAAAATATTGAAATATTTTTACCTCGTCGAAATTGCGACGAAATTGCATCGAAATTCTTTAATCGCATCGCATTGATTATTGCATCGCAATTAAGAATAACCCTACTGGCGTGAACAAAATAAATAAATAAAACAAGTAACTAAATAAATAATTAAAAAAAATAAATAAAATAATTAAAAAAAAATAAATAAAATAAATAAATAAAACAAGTAACTAAATAAATAAAATAATTAAAAAAAATAAATAAAATAATTAAAAAAAATAAATAAAACAAGTAAACAAATAAATAAATAAATGAAGTAAAATAAATTTAATTCAAAAACACTTACAAAAACACTTGAGCTTAAATTTAGAGCAGAGTGCAAGGACTATGCCGCTCCTGTATGCTCCTTATTTTGTGCATTACTTTTGCTTTCTTTACACTGATGTTGCTCTTTTTTTTTTCTTCCGTTTTTTTATTATGGGTAACATCTGTTGAAGATTAATTCTTTACACTTTTTCCAACTTCTTTAATAAAACCTTTGCTTTGCCATTTGGTTGTTTCTCTATTCCTCGCTCTCTTAGCTTTTCTGTATGGAATATTACTTTACACTTAACCCAGATGCAGCAGCGTTGCACAACAATGTCAAGATGTATGGGAATGCGATGCGTTCATGTAAGACTAGGCAGCCATGCACATGCACCCATGCCCATCTATGCCACAGCTTTTGCAGGAACACAGTGAATTTCTCTGTGCAGGATTCTTAAAGTGAAAAACTTTACTTTCTAACATTCTACTTATTAGTAACACTCCACTCGACATTATGAAGTGTTTACATGAACACACACTTTGCATTTATATGCAGGGCACTTGAAAAAGCATCCTCATTCATGCATTTTCATACTACAAAAGAGAATAGGAGCTTTTTTAAGCATACCTGACCAGCAGTATGACTTGTAATTTTTAATTCCACATTAGCTGAGTTGAACCAAACAACAATAAAAAAAAAGTTAAAATAGTTTTTAATTAGATGAAAATAGAAAAGAGCAGATGCTACTACAACAGCTAAAGGATAATATAATTGAAAATAACAGAAATAGCGACTGCAGAGTCTATGCTTTAATAAAGCGACTGGCAATGTTTTTGACTATCTATTTGCTGCCATGTCAACTAACAGCTATTTTATGCTCGTAATATTTATTCAAATCCTTGTATTAGATTATCAAAAATAAAAATTCAAATCCTTAATATAAATGCCAAAATTTCTACGAAGAAGGTCTTAAATTCTAATGCCATCATTAAATGAACAGACACAGAGGAACACAACATACGGTTACATGAAAGGACATAAATCATATACAGATGACGCTTTTTCATTAGGACTGCATTACATTGCTTCCATACATACATACATACATAATACATACAGCCATGGACACTAAATTAGCACATAACGACTTCTCAAAATGCCAAACAAACAGGATTATTATGTTGTCACATCGTAAACTAGTTTTCCAATCTATCGGAAAAACGGCTTATTACACATTCTAGCAAACAAAACAAAAATGAAGGGAGATAACGGTAAAAAATTAGTGTGTGAAGGAAGCTTGGAGGTCTGCCTTGACAGTGCATAAAAAAAAATTCCACTCCTCAGTCAAAAAATTAAGATTAAGATTAATATAACTTAAGATTAATTTTGTGCTAATTTAGTGTCCATGGCTGTATGTATGATGTATGTATGTATGTATGTAAGCGATCAACCATTTTTTAAAATTTTTTGACTGAGGAGTGGAATTTTTTTTTATGCACTGTCAAGGCAGACCTCCAAGCTTCCTTCACACACTAATTTTTTACCGTTATCTCCCTTCATTTCTGTTTTGTTTGCTAGAATGTGTAATGGGCCGTTTTTCCGATATATTGGAAAACTAGTTTACGATGTGACAACATAATAATCCTGTTTGTTTGGCATTTTGAGAAGTCGTTTTGTGCGAAACTCATACGCTCGTCGACAAAACATCACCAATTCTGGTCTTTTCGGTACAATATGTATATCCTCAATGTCTTCTTCTGGAGCTCGTATCCGTCGGCGGTACATGCAGTATTCACTGAACCTTAAAACATAACATTTGGCTTCAATACAAGCAACCGAGTTGTGATCTCTATGGCGTGAAGCATAGACTTCATCGGAACTATCGCAGGGCTGTCTACCTTGTTCAGTGTGTTCGGGCCGGTAATACCATAACAGTGACATCATCATTTCTCCATCTTCTGGCTTTTCCCAAAGATGAGCCACTTTTGCTACATACGGCAGCTCATTCTCATTGTTGGCTTTCAGAAGAACGCAGTCACGTGAACGTATAATGTCGTCCTCCAAATGACGCATAGCGAGATAACAAGTACAAATAACCAATGGATCGTCACTACTTAAAAATACGGCTCCTTGAAACGGTTCGCCTTCCCACGTCCATCCATTGTTCCACTTTGGTACCACATCGCTGCGTGGTATTGCTGGCAGTGTTTCGTGAAGCTCAAACGATACAGTGAAATGTTTTAGCTTTTGGCATTTACGACTGCCACACGTGACCGGTTTCTCTTGCCCACATGCTGGTAGTGATGTGAGTGACATACTATACGAGGCATAGGCGGAATAGTTGGCTGTAGAAATACCGGCTTAGTCGAATGCGTGTCACTGGAATGCTGTTGTTCCATTTCTTCTTTCGTCGCCGAGATTTCGCTTAATGTTAGTGGAATAAAAGAGACGTAAGAAGTTTTTTAGTGCGCACTATTGATCGAAAGTCATTTCTTTTTTAAGTTTTATATAATTTAAATAATTTAACTAATTTCTATTAATAATGGGACTGCGAAAAGACTGTACGCCTGAGGAAAAGAGCAATATTTTTAATATGCTTTCTGATGGCAAAAAACCATCTGAAATTGCACATACTCTGAACCGATCGCGAAAATTAGTATATAATGTACTTCATTCTATTAAAAACAACAATAATTTTATAACTGAGAGCAAAAAAAAAAACTTATCAAAAAAACATCAGAAGCAGTGGATCGTGCTATAGTCAGAAAATCATACGGGGATCCGTTTGCATCATCACGCGACATTGCCAAGGAGATTAACGCTGAATTTAAATTAAATTTGCCGGACAGGCTTGTACGAAGACGCCTCAACGAGGCACAGCTCTTTGGACGTGCAAACCGAAAGAAGCCACTCCTGTCAAAAAAAAAATATTGCAAAGCGTTTACTCTTTGCTCATACCCATAGATCAAAAGACCTCCCATTCTGGAAAAAAAATACTTTGGAGTGATGAAACAAAGATAAACCGAATGGGACCGGATGGTAGAGTGATAGTACATCGCCATAAACGGCAGGCACTAGATCCTCGCTACACACAAAAGACCGTTAAGCACGCTGGAGGTAGCATTATGGTGTGGGGATAATTTTCATGGTATGGTATGTGTCCTATTGTGAAAATAAATAGAAAAATGGACCGTGATCAGTATTTGGCTATTCTCAAGAACGAAATGCTTTTGAACAAATGCATATAACATTCATATTCACGCAGTACACTGATAGCAAACACACCTCAAAAATTGCAAAGGAGTGGTTTGCTGAAGAGGGAATCCGTGTTTTAGACTGGCCGGCTCATATTCCTGACTTGAACCCTATTTAAAACCTTTGGAATGAAGTAAAACGTAAAATCGCTCAAATGAAACACAAGAACTTGGATGATCTTTGGACCGAAATACAAAGTACATGGTATTTGATCCCCAAAGAGTATTGCCAAAATTTGATCAAAAGTATGCCCAGTAGATGCCAAGCCGTAATTGAAAATAGAGGTTATTCTACTCAATATTAAACAGATTATTTAAAAATATCCAAATTTTTATTAATTACTAAAAGTTTTGGTTTTTATATAAGAAATTTTAATTTGTGCTATTTTAGCGTCCAGCTAAAATTTCACATTTAATTAAAAGATGGCTACAACTACCAGACGGCCGAGGACTTTTACACAATATTGTTTATTTTTGAAGTAGAACATATATATTAAGTGTTTATGATAAAGCGTTTTGTTATTTGAAGTAAAATAATAAAATTAAAAAAAGTTTTGTGCTAATTTAGTGTCCATGGCTGTACATTCACACATTCTTCTGTATAGTTATGTTCATGCATGTATGTGTGTGTGTATTTTATCACACAAAAGCTTACAAAGGATTCCACTACACAAAAGTACGAGTGACAATAAAGGGGAAAAGTAAATCATAAAAAATTATAATTCTAAATGTTCTACACACTGCACGAAATTTGAGTAAAGACCAATCATCTTAGCTGTTTATTTAATTTTGTTAAAAAAAAATTCTAAAAAAATTGTTCTAAAAAAATTGTAGTTACAACATGCAGACGTTGCACAAAAGACGTTTAACAAAAATTTATATTTATCAAAAATTTTTTATCTCAAATTTTGTTTAAAAATAAGATTGTTTGTTAGTAAGAAGTTTTTCCACAGTCGTTAAACATAAAGTATGTTTAAAAGTTCTCCTTCAAAAGAATTTCGATGGCAAAATATTTTTTGCTTTACATAAATTTGTAAAATTTTAATAAAATTTAGTTATTACATGAATAAATTTCATCTGCATATATTTTTCAATTTAAAAAAAAAATTATCGAAAAACTAAAAATAAAAGTATTTACATACATTTTATTATAATTTATATACATAAAACAATTTAATTTTTCGGTTCTTGAAATATAATTTTTCAATAATAATAATTTTTTTTTATAAAAATTCTCTCAAATTTCTTTGAGAAAAAAAAAAATTATTTTCTATTTTTATACATTTTTTTCCATAAATTATCGATTTAATAGGAAATCTAAAGAAGAAATTTTTAGAAATAAATGTCAGTTAATGGTCAACTCTTCCGTAAAAAAAATGTCCTTAGAAATATTTTCAATTCAACAAAAACAAAAATTTTTTATGATTTTATTTATTATATTATTTTATTTATTATATTATTTTACTTATATTATTTTATATATTTCTTTATTATATTTTTATTATTTTTATATTTATTTTATTTTTATTATATATTTCGGCAAATTGCGTTTAGGTTCTTCAGTGAAACTTTTTATAGGCTGACGACGGACTATTGAATAAAAAAAATAAATAAAATTAAAAAACTTAAGAAAATAAACAAAAATACCGCAATTAAAATAAACTACTTTTTAATTAGCAAATCCTTTCTATTAAATAAAATTTTTATATGCAAAATCGGAATTGAGAAACATCTACGAAAAAATTTTTTTTTTTTAAATTTCAATTGAAAGAAACCACTGTACGGCATTAAAATAATAAATATTATTAATAAAAAATTTTAATTTTTTACGTCACCTATTTCTTAAAAATGAATTTTTTACAACAAAGCTTAGAGGCTCCAAACATAGTTTTAAATTATATTTTTTATATTTTTTTTACAAAGAAAAAATAAAATAAAAAAATTTATTTTTTGGCATACCAAAGCTGGCTTGCTTTAGTATTATAAATATATATTATTATATTTCTTTAAATAACGTTAATAAAAAAATTTTTTCGTTTGATTTTTGAATATAATTTTTTTATAAGAATTTATCTTATAAAGAAGTTTAAATGACGAAAAAAAATGTAAAATTAGCATTTCCAAACAAAATATGTGTCGGTACAATATAAATTCTAAAGAACAAAAAAAAACAAATTTTTATAATTATATTTTTAATGACTTTTTAATATTTTTTATATACATTTCCTGCGGAAGTAATAAATAAATTTTCAGTGTTCCTAAAAATTTTTTTTTGTTATTAAAAAAAAATAGAACAATATCAAAAAAAAATATGAATAAAAAAAATAAATAAAAAAATTAAAAAATCAATAAAAAATATAATTATTTTATAATTTGTTTAAAAAAAATAATTTTTCTTAATGAAAAATTTTCATGTTATTGACTTATTTTTTTTATTTTTTTTTTTTTATTGATAATTATTAATTTTTTTTTCTGAGAAAAAAAGTTTTTAAGAGAAAAATACTGTAGTACCTACTCAGAAAATGTATATAAAATATATTAAATTAAAAATTATTAAGAAAATAATTAAAAAAAATTTGTTATTTTTAATTTTTTTTTTTAGAATTTTTATTGTCCCGAGAAATATTTTTGAGGGAATGGAAATAGTTTGAAACCTGTAACATATTTTATTCCGTTAAAGAAAAATTAAAAATATATAAAATAACTTTAAGTTTTAAACATGAATTAAAAGCCCTTATTTTAAAAAAATTATTCATTGTTTTTTTTAACAATATTTTCTTTAAATCTTTTATATTATTTCTTATAGATAATTTGTTTCTACAAAACTTTTTTGTTAAAAAAAATTTTTTTTGTTAAAAAAATATTTTCAATTGTTAAAAAAATATTTTTTAACTAATATTATTATTATATATAAATATTTTTTATTATTTTGGTAAATAAGTGAATTGTTGTATTAAAAATTTTTGAAAAAAATTATTTCATTCGTTAAAAAAAATTCTGCTTAAAAAAAGATTTTATTAGATAATATATATTTCTAATTGAAATTAACTAAGTCCCAATTTACATTGACAAATTTTAGTTTGGCAAATTGTTCTCCATTCTGTTTTAAAATTTGTTTGCCATTTACACAGCCAAATTTTAGTTTGCCAAAATTTTTTGTTTCTTTTCGTATGTTCTTTCTTAATTTTTGACATTTCATTCGGTGGTTGGTTTTTAAGCAAACACGCATGCGTCTTTCAGAGCACGATTCCAGAAAACGAAGCTGTTCAAAGCACCATAACTTTGGACTATATAATTCGTCCACACCATCTCCACTTTTTTTTGATTTTTTTTGGGTTCTCACTTCATTCATATACTGAATACGTAAATGAGCCCACTTACGTTTTATGTCTTCTACCGAAAATTTTTTTTCTCCGGAATTCATTTCCGTTAAAATTTCATAAAACGATTGTGTTTTCTTATCTCTATTTAAATAATCCTTACTTTTTATGTTGTAAATACAACTATACTGTTGTATGTGGCAAATTAATTTTTCTATTTCCGATCTTTGCCACTTAATCGCCATTTAAAAAAAAATATATAAAAAACTATGGTATACAAGCGGTTATAAAAAACTATGGTATACGTTGCAAGCGCTTCACCACACTGAAGTTAACTACAAAAAACGAAATATAAAATGAAAAACAATGTCAAATATACAATTTCATCATTTAAGAATTTGCCAAACTAAAATTTGCCAATGTAAATTGGGACTAATCTGGCAAAATATTTTTTATATTATATTTATATATTTTTTTTTATATATTTTTTTTATATTTTCTTTTATATTTTTTTTTTATTTTTTACAATTTTTTTAAATTTTTTTTTTTATTTATTTTTTAAATAAGTAAATTGTAGTATTGAAAATATTTAAAAAAAATCATTTCATTCGTTAAAAAAAAATTCTGCTTAAAAAGTTTTTATTAGATAACATATCTTTCTAATTGAAATTAACTAATCTGACTAGATTTCGAGTCGGGCTAATGAGGATTTAGGCGAACAATTTGTTTTAATTATAAGTTGCCTTTATACAGAGAGAGAGATAGAGAGAAATAGCGGAAGCTCCAGCATAGTGGAGCTGATTGTTTATTTTTTGGAGCGAATCTGAAAGCTCACGTGGCTAGCCGAGCAGCATTAATTTTCTTTTTGTGTTCAAACGTTCCAAGCAAAATTTATATGTTGGCCTTTGGCGTGTGCTGCAGCTCTTAATGTGTAATTTTTGCTCTTCGTAATTCGGCTTGAAATAGTCCTTTATAATCCCTTATGAAATCCCAAAAAAAAATTCTTGTTTTCATATCATATGACTTATTTGTGCTTATTTAAAAACGAAATACTAATTTCATATCCTGAACCTTTTCGACAGCGTGTTTTTTAATATGAAAAAGCTTCTGCTTGTTATGGAACAGCCGTTCAATGTCACATTAGTTACCATGTAATATCATGTATCAGTGTAAATATTCAAGGATCTTTAAACGAGTGCAAAACGTGTAGTTTTTTTTTTGCTCCTCTGCTATTTAACAAATAAATATAAAACAGAAGTAACGAAAAGTAGAAATATGGTAGAACTTGTTCCCTCATCCTTTATATGCATACTCGTTCATATAATGTGCTGATATTGCCGCTGATGCTGCCCGATTTTTGTGTTAAAGCATGCATGTCCTTTTTGTTTTCTAATATTTACGCTGTCGAGCAGCAGTGGCAGAGTTGTGACACACCGAATAAAATGTGTGCAAGGAAAAAGTGTTTGTCATAAACGTTTTCACACATGAGTTGGTTAAAAAATTATGAGGGTCGTTTATGTTTTGCGCCAACTACCATGCTCATGCTCAAGCCTGATGTAAGTAAGCTTTTAGATATTTTTTAATCCATCTTCTCCAACATGTATTCTTCTTTTTTTTTCCTTCTACATTAATTTGTTATGCATTGTAAATTCGTAATGAAAATGTTTTCAAATGCCTTTAAATTAAGGAAATGAAAGTTATTTTATATTTTCCTAAAAGACTACTGAGTGCTTTTAATATCAAAACAGAAGAAAAAAAGATTTTGTTAAAAGTTTTTTGGCGTTTTACTTTCTTGGAAATATAAAACTAAATTTTTTGAACTTTTCCATTTAGTTGTTTTTAGTTTCGAGAATGTAATAATTTCCATTGATAAATTACTATTTTAAAGGACCTGTCCCCAATATGGAAATTCGTGTCCTCTAGATGATGGTGACATGGAAGAGGTTCGAGCGTTCTTTGTGCAGGTTTTCACACATTAAGTCGGTGGGAGAAGGAATCTAGAATGTCATTGTGCGGACATGAAGGCATATATTTTCAGAGAGCAAGAAAGCTGCAAGGACAGGCATATTGCCCAAAATTTAGAAATATGGTGCTTCAGCGGATTTAAAACGACTTTGTTCATATGAAATATTTATTAAATATATAAATTTTTATCTGCCCAACAATATGATCCTTTGAGACTTGTTACATGTGGCCAGTAAAAGGATGTCCGAAATTTGGAAAAAAGGAGCTTCAGCGGATTTAAAACGACTTTGTTCATATGAAATATTTATTAGATATATAGACTTTTATTTGCTCAACAATATGATCCTTTAAGACTTGTTACATGTTTCCAGTAAAAGGATGTCCGAAATTTGGAAAAAAGGAGCTTCAGCGGATTTAAACGATTTTGTTCATATGAAATATTTATTAGATATATAGATTTTTATCTGCCCAACAATATGATCCTTTGAGACTTGTTACATGTGGCCAGTAAAAGGATGTCCGAAATTTGGAAAAAAGGAGCTTCAGCGGATTTAAAACGACTTTGTTCATATGAAATATTTATTAGATATATAGACTTTTATTTGCTCAACAATATGATCCTTTAAGACTTGTTACATGTGGCCAGTAAAAGGATGTCCGAAATTTGGAAAAAAGGAGCTTCAGCGGATTTAAAACGACTTTGTTCATATGAAATATTTATTAAATATATAAATTTTTATCTGCCCAACAATATGATCCTTTGAGACTTGTTACATGTGGCCAGTAAAAGGATGTCCGAAATTTGGAAAAAAGGAGCTTCAGCGGATTTAAACGATTTTGTTCATATGAAATATTTATTAAATATATAAATTTTTATCTGCCCAACAATATGATCTTTTGAGACTTGTTAAATTTTGGCCAGTAAAAGGATGTCGAAACTTTAAAATTCTTTTTAATTAAAGTTTCTAACTGCTAAAGTATTTCTTTATATTTACAGTGGTTGCGAAAATGTATGTAACACTGCCTGCTTTTATATTAATCCTTTTTTTTGCAAAAAGAATTCACTTCCATAAAACTACCGGCTTATAATTTTGATTTATTAATTAATTTTTATTATTAATTTATATAATTTGTTGTCTCAAATTGGCTGGCACAAGTGTAGGGACTCTGCAGTAACACTGTAGTGACTCACTCACTTACTGTTGACTGCATGCTTATAGTAGTTTTTGGGCATTTTTGTGAATTAAAGCTTGAAACGTTAAAGCTTTAATTCGAAAATTATTTTTTATTTAATATTTTTAACTGTAGATAAATCAGTTAACTTAATTATTTAACATCTGAAATATTGTGAACAGCTTTTGCTTCATGAAGAAATTCTAAAAGATTTTTTTTTCTTTTTTTTTTTTGCAATTGGGTTTTGTAAACCGCAAAACAGCTGTTTTTAAGCGGAGTTTCATTAACACTGTAATGTTCCTTTAGCGATCTTGTTATCGTTAAAAAAGTGTTTAGTACTGCTTTTCCTTGAACCAACTCCGCTTTCAAAAGAAATTACTTTCAAATATTTTTAAAAAAGATTTCTTTATATTAACTTGTGCATTAAAATAAAAATTTGCTGATGAAGTCTGCTTGCTGTGAAGTCTTTTTTTCGCCCCCCTCACACTTTTGTGTTAGCAAGTTTATTACGAACACATCGTAAAAATTTAGTGGCAGCAACATCAGCAGCATCTGCAAATTTTTTTATTTTTTTTTTTATTTTTTTTTTTTAATTTTTTATATTTTTTACTTTCTTTTCCTATAAATGCAACACGAAATGCTAAAAATATGTTGAGAAGAAATTTTGCTTTGTATTTCAAAAAATATTTTTTTTTGGCAAATTTTCCTTTATAAAGGATTTTGCTAGTTTGCCATCGGCCTGGCCCGGCCCAGCCCCATTGTGTTTGCATTTGCTTAAAGTCAAGTGCTGGAATTAAACTAGAAGACAACGTAGAAGGAAGATTTTTTGTTATTATTATTATTTTTTTGGCAACCGTTTATTTGTTAAATATATTATTATGACGTTTTAAGCAATAAAAATGAAATTGTCTGCCTGCGAATGTTGCTGAATATTTAAAATAGTTTTTATTTATTTATTTCTATTTGCTTCCCTTTGCTTAAGAGCTTGAGTTCAACACCTGTTTGCCAACAGTTTTTTTAAGGATATTATTAAGAGGTGTTGGTAAGAAGCCAGTCAGCGGTTGTGAAAATGTTTGCAGTCTAAGAATTCCTTAATATGCAACACTGTTTAAATTTTTAACTTAATTTAAACAGTGACTTTCTGAATTCTGTTGCCGCTTTCAAATATAAAAATTGTTACAGTTTTTGGTTGTGGCAAAGGACCACAATTTTTTTTTTTTTTTTTTTTTTTGAATTAAATTCACAAACGAATAATATAACGATAATATACAGTGTTTGTGTCATATGCTATAAATGCTTAAATGCATTCACTCATATATTAACAGTGTAATCCTTTGCAGGCTCATTATTATAGCCAACCGAAAAATAATAATAATGATGAAAACAGCAGTAATAAAAACCAACTAACTGCTGCTGCACCCTAAGCCAGCTAGCCAGCACGTATTCCGCCAACACATATACATATTTTATCGCCAACCAGTCAGGCATAAATGTATGCGACATCTCATTAACAGTGTACGGCAATGGTCGCCCTTAAGCAGTGTGTGTTAATTTTATGCACTCGTGTGTTAGTTAGTTATGGACATGGATCTATACTTGCATGCCCACATGTGTGCGGGTTGCACCATTAAAATGTTTTTAAATATTTTATAGCCGGGAAAAAAGTCTTTTGCGGGTTAGTGGCTGTTGTATATGCTTTAGGCCCAAAACTGCTTATTCTAGCCGCACATTATTCCCGGCCACAATTTTATATACATATTTATATGGCTCTATAAACTAGACAGCAAAGCAACGCCGAGCTAAACTGCTCAATATTAGTTTGCCAGTGTTGTATGGGCTCTAAAACGGATTGTGAATTATGCCCACAATTTAACAAGAGTTCACCCCACTGCTGGAGTTTTTAAATATACAATATTTTATTACATTCTACGCACAGAAATTTAAAAATCATTGCTAAAGGCCGTGACACACCATACGATACTATGCAATTCTGCAGTTTGTCAAAGTATCAAGCAGCACGTGATAACTCGTACGATTCGCAAAACATAAGAATTTCCCTTAAAAATCATTTACTTCAAGTAAGTACAAGTTGTACAACAAGTTGTACAACAAATCGTACAATAAATTGTTTGGTGATCTCTTGCTCTTAACGGCCATTATTCAATATCCTACACAATCAGACGATCTGTCAAAATATGGCATTTGTACAAAAATAGGATAGTAGGATCTGAAATTACATCTGTATAATAGATTTTTTTGACAAGTCGTACGATTTGCAGAAGTTTATGGAAATTATCGTTGTTTACTCTCTTCAATAGCTTTCAATAATATAATTAATTTACTTTCACTAACACCTTGAGTTAGTTTATTAAAATATATGTAATATTTAATTTAAACAAGTTAAATTTTAATTTAATAAGTTTTATTTGTTTGACTCTTAGGCACTTCTCACGAAAATAGGTTATGTATGATCCGGTATTGTACTAATTTTGAAAACGAGTAATAACCAAAGATGATAACTGCCGATCGCTCGTCCTTTTATAGCGTGGTGGCTTTACCTTCGTAGGCGTTGTTACACTGCCGACCTGTCGCTGCAGAGGTGAAAAGGTCAGCGCGCTGCGGCGAAGACCGACAGTGTTGCCAAGGTGAGCAATCACGCTGCGAATATCACGAGTGCTCATTCCTGGCGTAAACAATCGTTTTTATGAATTAAAAAATGACCTAACGTATTGTCTGTTTGTTACAAAAACATATACGATTTCATCAGGATTTGGATGAAGATACACTTCCTCAGTTCCAGAAGGTCCAGCAAGTAGATTGGCTTTCACCCAGATAACTCTAAATTCATTCGCGGCATGTAAATATCTCCCATACTGAGTTTCGCTAACAACGTAACCCATGAACATATTCAATCCAAATCACAGACAAGGAGAGGTTTTTTATATATATAGTACTGGTTCCATTATCAGATATTGCTCAATTCTCTTTCTAGATTTCAAATGTATGGTTTTGTTACCAAAGAATTGTTAATTTAATTCAAAATAAGCTTTAATTTTGTAGCCTGATATATTTTGACGTCATTCGCATTTTCGTAAATTCTCGATTTAACGTTTTTGCATTAAATTACTTGTCGCAATTGCGGGTCTATTTTCCTTTTAATAAAGTGTTTGAGTTTGATTTTATTGCAGACGTAAAATAATTGCGGCACGTACACATTTTTTTTTTTTTTTTTTTTTGCTTGCATGTGCAGCTTTAATTTGCACGTTTTTCGCCATTGGGATTATTTCTTATTACGTTAATATGTGAGTTCAGCTTTACTGCGTTTTCATTCAGAGGGCGGGAGATATTTTACAAGTTGTAATAGCCACAGCTTTTGAGGAAGCTTTCGGCAAAAGTGTTCCTGTGTAACTTTGCTACAAGTTAATTCATTAAGTTGACAGTATTTCTATAAGATGCTCCTACGAGTCCATCTGTAAAAGCTTTTATGAAAAGGGAAGAATATACCATGGAATTTCAAGCTCTCGGTTCAAAATTTCTCATCAGATCTTGGAAAAATATGGAAATTTCCTAGGATTCCAGTAAATAACCCGAGAATGGTGCAGGAAGTCGATCGGATGGCACATTGACTGTACATATATGTATATGGAAGGTATATCCATCTTAAGGTATGTTTTGGTTTTTAGCGTCAAGCTAGTAATACCATTTGGGACGAACAGCGAATTTTATCCGCACCGCCTATTCTTAGCTTTAAATTAGAGCTTTTTTAGAACCTCTGTTAGACACACTTTTTTTCAATAAATCATTATCCTTTTTAATTAAAAATTACGATCTTTTAATTTTAATTAATTATATGTAGCATATATAGTGTTAATGCTATTTATGGAAAATATATAAAACGATATAACTATATAATGAATATATAACGATAAAAAATGTGTTTATATTTGAGTTGCTGCGGTTTTTTCCTAAGATTTTTTTTATACTTTTTCTATAATTTTCTTTTTAATTTTCTTTTTAATTTTTAATTGTAATTATAAGCTAAACTTTATTTTTTTAAAATATTTTCTCAAAATTACAATTATATAATTTAGTTAAAATAATTAATATGATTACTTTTTTTTAATTTTTAATTTATATTTGTGGGTTATAATTTTTCTCAAAGGAAGTTATGGGCTAAACTTAATTTTTTTAAAAATTGTGTTAAAATTACAATTATATAATTTCAATGCGTATATATTTTATTTATTATTTTTATTATTTATATATTATTTTTATTATTTATTTTTATTATTTATTATTTTTATTATTTATTATTTTTATTATTTATTATTTTTATTAATTATTATTTTTATTATTTTTTATTTTTATTATTTAAAATTTCTATTATTTAATATTTTTATTATTTAGTATTATTATTTATTATTTTGATTATCTATTATTTTTATTATCTATTATTTTTTAATTATAATTTTTATTTTTTAGTATTTTTATTATTTTTATTATTTAAATTTTTATTCATTATTTATTATTTTTATTATTAATTAGTATTTTCATTAATTATAATTTATATTATCCAGTATTTTTATTTTTCATTATTTTTATTATCTATTATTTTTATTATTTAGTATTTTTATTATTTATTATTTTTATTATTTATTATTTTTATTATATATTATTTAGTATTTTTATTATTTAGTATTTTTATTATTTTTATTATATATTATTTTTATTATCTATTATTTTTATTATTTAGTATTTTTATTATTTAGTATTTTTAATATTTAATTTTTTTATTATTTATTATTTTTATTATTTATTATTTTTATTATTTAGTATTTTCATTAATTATAACTTTTATTATCTAGTATTTTTATTTTTCACTATTTTTATTATCTATTATTTTTATTATTTAGTATTTTTATTATTTATTATTTTTAATATTTATTGTTTTTATTATTTTTATTTATTATTTTTATTATTTATTATTTTTATTAATTATTTCTTTTATTATTTATTATTTTTATTATTTATTATTTTTATTATTTTTATTATTTACTATTTAGTATTTTCATTAATTATCATTTTTAATATCTAGTATTTTTATTATTGAGTATTTTTATTAATTATTTTTAATATCTATTTTTTATTTTTATTATTTAGTATTTTCATTAATTATAATTTTTAATTATCTAGTATTTTTATTTTTCATTATTTTTATTATCTTTATTTTTATTATCTATTATTTTTGTTATTTAGTATTTTTATTATTTAATATTTTTATTATTTGTTATTTTTAATATTTATTATTTTTATTATTTATTATTTTTATTATTTATTATTTAGTATTTTCATTAATTATAATTTTTAATTAACTAGTATTTTTATTATCTATTATTTTTATTATTTATTATTTTTATTATTTTTATTATGTATATTAATTTTTTTTTATTTAATTTTTTTTATATAGATATTTATTTTTTTTTTTTTTAGTATTGTTTTTTTTATTTATCTATTGGTTTGGCTTTTTAATTTATAAATTTTTGTTAATTTTCTTCGCATATTTAAATTTTATAACAAGATATTTAAATAGAAAAAAAATATTTTTATATATATTAAAAAAATAAGAAAAATGCGCAAAATGCCTTGATATCTTTCACTGCAATTTGCCAAAATTCGGCGCAAAGCTATGCTAAACAATACTTTGGCGTCAGCATAATTTTCTCTACAAATCGCATAAATAAGCAAGACCGACTGACAGTTGTAATACGTAACGTAGAATGTGTTGTAAATTGATAATCCTTGCCCAACTGCATCCTCGTTTAAATGCAGTCTGCTGAGTGAATATATGTACGAACACACACACACACACACACGCACGCACACAAATGATTTTGCACATGTTATGAAAAATGCCAGACAATAAATGACATTGACCAACGTTCAAAGTTGCAATTTTAGCTTTTTAATACAGAAATTTTCGACAACAAAACCAGCAACTAATAAAAAGGAAAATAAATTTGCAGGCTTGTTAGTTTTCGTGTTTTGTTGTTTTTTTTTTTTTTTTTTTTTTTTTGTAAATGTTACATTCAGCATAATTTAGTAAAAGCAAAAAAAGGGAAAAAGAAAATACCCACATTTTGCTGTTCCGTACAGACAGATAGACAGATCGCTAATGAACGATGCAATAAGTGTGAGATTTATGACAAGTTAATTACAATTTGGCAATAATTTAAATGATAATGGAGGAGTTTTAGCATGCGTGTAATGAAGTGAGTGGAAGAGACGAGGTGATAATTTAAAATTAATATAACAACAGCTGGTAGGCAAAAAGTAGTAACTCTAATTGTATATATTATATTTCAATGTGTTTAATTATTACTTTTATTTTTTTTTTTATACGAACATAGAAGATAATGTAGAGGGGACCAACAATTCTTTAATTGTTCCAAAATTATTTGTTTCAATGGTTAATTAATAGCATTAATAGAAATAACGTAATTATTATCGACAAATTTTTATATAAATATAATTACGATATTGTATAGATATGTAAATGTAATTAATATAATTAATATTAATTATAATAATTATATTAAGTATTACAAAAAAGTTCAAACTTTTTTATTCTTTATTATTCAATTTCAATTATTTTACAATTATATTTAATTTTTAATCCAATAGTTCGTAAAACTATGTTGATCTTCCTCATTTGCTTTTCTACATATATTTTTTTATTTAGTCTTCGTTTTTTTTCTAATTTTATTAATTAATTACTTATTAGTATAAATTTGAAGAAACTTATCGAAAATTTAAAAAAATTGATAATTAAGTTTAAAAAATTATCAGCTGGAGCTCGTAAAAAGTTTCTCAAAATAATCAAATTAAAAAAAAAATTATGAAAATTGATAAATAATTATTAAAAACGTTTTTTGAAGAAGCTCTTCCACAGTTCAAGAAATAAATAATAAAATTTTAAAAATTTTCAAAAGAAGCTCTCCAAAACTTGGAAAAATTAAATAAAGGCGCAATTTTGTTTTTATAAGATTAAGAAGAAAGGTATACCTATTTAAAATAGGTGTACGCGTATACGTAGGAAAGATTTCATTTTTGCAATGTTTAAGAGTAAAAGGTGGTAGTGGGGTAGGTAGAAATACAAATTTGTTTGTACATACTTTACTTTTCCTTATGAACATACATGTGTATTGTATGGACTAATTTTGTTTGCGCTGCAAATGTTGATGAGTGAGCGTTGGATGTATTAAAGTCGTTTGTGGTTGTAGTTGTGGTTGACATAGCCATAGCCATAGGCACAGAAGTTTCCCTCCTCCCTTCCCAGTTTTGTCTCATGGTGGCAGTGAATTATTTCCATTTCCATTTCCAAATCCTTCGCCTTGCCTTGCCTGGGTTGCTTTACAGATGCTGTATTATTTGTTTATTAATTTCTTTTTTCCCTACATTTTTTCTTCTATAATTTTTCTATCATGTTTTTATCTTTTTTCTTTATTTTTTCTTAAATTTTTTTTTTTTTTTGTTGCATATTTTTTTTTTTCTTGTTGCATAATTTTTTTTTCTTGTTGCATAATTTTTCTTTATTTTTTTTCCATTTTTAGATTTTTTTGTTTTTTGATTTTTTTTTATTTTTGACTTTTTTCATTTTTGTTTTTTTTTTCATTTTTGTTTTTTTTTTTCATTTTTGTTTTTCGATTTTTTTTATTTTTAACTTTTTTATTTTTTGATTTTTTTTAATATAAATATTTTTTTCTGGTGCTAAAAATTGCAACTTCAAAAGTCAAATAATCTCATCCCTTTTTTCCAAGATCTCCTGTGAGAGAAATATAAAACGATTAATAACATATGCCCATGAAAATGAATGAAAAAAGTAATCGCGGCTGTGGTCGCTTTCGTTTCTCTATTGAAATTAAAGATGATGACTTTTCTTGTAATATTATAATGTTTAGATATTTTAGGGATTAGGTATCGTCAGAGGACCTTAAAGGTAATATTTAAAAAAATTTTCAGGTGCCCATCACCTCCCGTTCTCCTGGAATTTGGACTTTTTTCCTAAGAATTTGTATAACTTCTAAGTGTAAAAAACGTAAGTGCTGGTGCACTTTTTTAATGAATACTGGTATTTTTGCAAACTACATGGAGTCGTCCACTTTTCTCGGCATTAATTTTTTCATTCCATTGACAAATGTAGTCAAAATTCAATTTCCCTGAATTACAAGCCTAACAGAGCTAAGTTATTACCTTAACAGAAGTCTGTTAAAGCATGTGGTTTGTGTCCGGGGTGATAAATTTCGAAATTTATCTTCACACACATTATATATATGTATATATATATTTATATAATTTTCATGTGATGTAAGAACTTACGTAATTACATATTTAACTCCAGCTTAATATCCTTTGAGAAAACACAATTAACTTTATTTAACATTTAAATAGTGAAAAAAAGTTAATTATTTAAATTTTCTAATAATTAAAAAAGATAATTAATCTAATTTAGAAGGATTTGTTGCAATCTGAATTGTATTGATGAATTGTGAGGAAATAAAATCTACTATCGGCATCGTAGGATTTTTCAATGACCTTTTGAGGATTTTGACTACTTTTGAACACTTCCATGTCTCGCAGCTCTCGGAGTCTCCGTCATATACCATTGAGCTTTCGAAATTAAATATTAATGATTTTTTTTTTATTTTCATTTCATAGAAAAGTAAATGCTAATTAAGAAGAAAAAATTATGACTCCTTAAATTAAATTGGCCGATTGAAAACTTAATACTAATTAAATATAAATAAAGGGAATGCAGTTGAAATTTATTCTCCTAAAAATTTTATAATTTCTTTATTTTTTTAATTTTTCACATTAGTATTTTTATCTGCGTTAAAAGAAAATATATATCTAAGTATATATTTTGAGCCTTTTCCAGTGATAATTTCGTTTAATAGAATTAATTAAAAATTTAATAGATTTAAAAAACAATATATTCTATTCAAAGTATCGAAGAAAACCAAATCAGTTATTTTTTTCAATTACTTATTGAAACCATCTTAATTGTAAATAAGGGAAGGCTTGTAGTTGTTCTTGTTAAGCTCGCGGCTTTTGGCTTGTGGCAAGGCTTTAGCTTGTCGCAAGGCTTTGGGCAAGGAAATTCGAAATCAACATTTTCTAATTTAAATCTATTACATGTATTCCAAGGGCCCTCCCTACAATAATAATAAATAATTTATTTCCTCAAACTAGAAGCTTTTCCTTCTAAATTTAAATTTTCATTGAAATTAATTCCCCCCTTTCCTATAATTGCACCTAATTGCACATGATGCTTAACATAAAAATTAAATATTAAAATTTCGTTATAAAATCAAATTTAATATTTTTTCAAGTCTTTAAAAAACACTCTCGCAAGCTTTTATAAACTTCATCACATTTTCTACTTGCGTTCGGCCATAATTTCCACTCATCGAAATCGTTGAGGCATAATTTAATGTTGTCGATATACGAGTATGCACAGCACTCTTTGCTATCACCGTTAACATTTATGGCCAATAATTTGTAGATTGAAATATGGAGTGTTCAATAAAAAATAATGAAAAAAAATTCAGCGGAAAAGCAAATGTATGCGGGGCCAAATTTAAATATTATACAGGAGGATGATGAAAGAGTGTATTACAGAAGGAAAAAGGAATATTTGCCATTTGAATCGAAATATATGGCCAAATAAGTTTTTTATGGCACTCCTTTATGGCCTGCACTTTAATATAAAAAAAAAAAACAAAAAAAAATAAATAAAAATGAATCACTTCGAAGTCGTGTGCACGTATTTTAAAAATTTTAAATAAAAAACAAACATGACGCTGCTGAATTTTATTTAACGGAATTATTTTGCATGACAAGTTCCTTTGCGCTTTGATAACCGAAAGGATGAGGAAACATAATTTTCATTCTCTTACAGAAAACATGTTGGGATTCTTAATGAGTGCAACAAATAAAATTAAATGGCCGTATTGTGTATTGAACTCGTGCTTTTTCTAATATTTCTCTAATATCAGTAAATTTAATCCCTGTAAATTCTCGTACAATTGTTGCTAAGCATGCCAAACACTAACACAAATTAAATATTGCAAGGAGTTTTGAACCCGGTATCTACTAAATGCCATCGTGCTAAAAAAAACTATTTTTCCAATTTTTCACAACTTGTCATCTTTTGTTATAAAAATGTAAATGTGGTTCCTTCGCTTTGTAGCATCATCAGAACTAAATATTATTAATATTTTTGGCCAATAATAAAAGAATATTTACATATTTATTAAAAGAAATTGATTTGGGAACTATTAGAAGAATTAAAAACGTTAATAAATTTCAAATAAAAAACTATTTTGTAAAAAATAGAAAAAAATAAAAAAAAATTATAAATAAAAAAAAAATAAAAAAATGATAAACAAAAAATAACTAAAAACAAAATAAATAAAAAATGATAAATAAATAAAAAAAATAAAAAAAAGAAAAATAAAATAATATAACAAAAAAAAAATAATAAATTAAAAAAAAAATAAAAAAATTCTATATAAAAAAATAACTAAAAACATAAATAAAAAAATAACTAGAAAACGTTACTTAAAAAATAACTAAAAAAATAAATAAAAAATTATAAATAAATAAAAAATAAATAAAAAAATAAAAATAAAAAAATATAACAAAAAAAATGAATAAAAAATTAAAAAAAAAATAAAAAAATTCTAAATAAAAAAAATAAAATTGTATATAAAAAAATAACTAAAAACATAATAAATAAAAAAAAAACTAAAAAAAGTAACTTAAAAAATAACTAAAAAAATATAAATAAAAAAAAAATTAATAAAGAAAATAAAAATAAAAAATATAACAAAAAAAATAATGAATAAAAAATTAAAAAAAAATAAAAAAATTCTAAATACAAAAAATAAAAAAATTATATATAAAAAAATAACTAAAAAGATAATAAATAAAAAAATAAAAATAAAAAAATATAACAAAAAAAAAATAATGAAAAAAAAATTATAAATAAAAAAATAAAAAAAATTATAAATAAAAAAATAACTAAAAACATAATAAATAAAAAAATAACTAAAAAAAGTAACTTAAAAAATAACTAAAAAAATAAATAAAAAATGATAAATAAATAAAAAAATAAAAATAAAAAATATAACAAAAAAAATAATGAATAAAAAATTATAAATAAAAAAATAACTAAAAACATAACAATAAAAAGAAATAACTAAAAAAATAAATTAAAAAATAAATAAAAAATGATAAATAAATGAAAAAGGATAAATAAAAAAATATGACTAAAAAATTAAAAAAAAATAAAAAAATGATAAATAAAAAAATAAATAAATAAAATAAAAATAAATATACCTATTCACCGGCTATGGACAATTTTTAGTTAATAATTCATATCATTGGTCTAATGTAAAAAGGCCCTAATTCAAATTTATTTTTAACGATTTCAATTTACAAGCTTCAATATAACTTCTTTATAAAATGAAAATAAATTAAAATAAAATAATTGGCTGGAGCCAATTTTTAGTCAATAATTCATATCGTCGGTCTCATGTTAAAATACCTTAAACTTTTTTTTAGCGCTTTCAAGTTAATTATGTTACGTTTACATATTAAAATCTTTAAAAAAAATTATTGCAAAACTGCTAGTTAGGGCTTTTTCTATGTGAAGTAAATCTGTATTGATGTTTTCATGCAGGCTTAACAATTTCAATGAAACATTAATATGAATGAAGAAATTTAATTAAATTCTGTTTTTTTTCATATGAAATAGAATGCCATTAAATAATATAATTGTTAATTTTAATAATAATGATGCAAATTAGAAAAAATATAAATACATGAAAATGAAATTTAATAAAATAGAAATGAATGTGATTAAATTTAATGAAATAAAAGAAAATTTAAATAATTGTAAATAAAATGGGCATGATTGGTCATGCAATGTAAAATTTGCGTTACCCTGTCATAATTGTGGTTAGTAATATTTTTTACAATTTATTTAGATTTTTTTTTATTTTTTTAGAACAGTAGCAATTAGTTTATTTGGTGTACTTTTGCCCGGCAATCCTTTGTCTAAAAATTTAAGGAAGGGGAAGTGTTCTCTTAAAAGTGCAGTTCCCTTAAAGGTACTTTTCTTTTTTTTTTACTATTTTTTTTTATTATTTTATTAATTTCTGTTATTCTCTTATTTTATTGGTGCATAAGCCAATGCAGATGCTGAAAGGAAAGGATCGTGAAAAATTATTGTTAATGAAAAATGGGCTTGTCATTCATACGATTATGGTTATAGTTATTATAATCGAACCTCTATTGGTGTCTCACCATAATTAGCTGCATTGTGAAATTCCGGTCACGAACGCCTAACAAATTAGATGGCTTCTTATTATTGTTATCCTGGGAGGTGACTGATCCGGTTATGGTTATTCCTACATCGTTCAAAATCGACATTGGATCCAACTGCTATGCTTTAGTCAAGGTTTGGAAGATGTCTGTTGATGTAGGATTGGTTTCCGTTACTGACGATTCTACTTGTAAGTTCAAGTTGCTTAGTAAGTTGGTCCGCCATTATGATTTTATTTATAAACTATTCTCTTCTTGTTCGTTTAAAAGGATTCTCCATAAATGAAAGAAATGTAACCCTTTACTTATTTGCAGGTCTTTGTCAAAATGTTGTTATTTTATTTCATGCTCAGTCTGTCCTTTCGATACAATCCAGATAATCAGCTAAAATTCTTAGCTGTGCTTCGAGCATTTGCATTTATGGCGCAGGATAATAATTCTTCGAACTCCCAAATGTAATTTTTAATTTACATTTCGTTTTGCAGTTGGCAAATGTCTAGCTTTTGTTACCAAATCCAGTCGAAAATAAAATGAAATTTAAGTTTAATAATAAATAGAAATAAAACTAATAAAGCCACTCTGCTGGCGGCGGGCTTGAGGTAAGCAATTGTATAAAGAGAACGCCAGTACTTTAGTAAATGAATAATAAACGAAGTATACGGACACTAGACAAAGGAGCCCAGCCCCAGCCCCAGCCCCAACCAGTTGAACGTTTCCTTACTGTACCACCGACCATACAATTTTAGCAAGCCAGCCAAAAATGGTATTGGCAGATGATTTTTTTCTCTTTATCTAGTTAAAAAAATACGAAAATATTTGACGAGAAAAAACTTACATCGACTTACAATGGCGGCCATGACAATGGCAACTAAAACTACCAGCTACGTTGTTGGCATAAAATCGTGTGTAAAATATCATTGCTATATATGTACGTGTAAAAAATTATAAAAATTTCTGAAAGAAAATACAAAAAAAAAAAAATGTTAAGCTTCAAATGTTGCATCCAGTCGATGTGTACGTGTTTGATTTTTAACTCGAAATTTATGTGTGATTTAACAGATTTCTGTTAATGTAATAACAGAGCTCTGTTAGACTTGTAATTCAGCGAGTGCACATTCTAAATGGAATTAAAGAATGAATGCTGGCGTAAGTGGACTATGCCAAGTACCAGAATCCTTTAGAAACACGTAGCGACCCTTAAAAAAATAAAATAATTCTAAATAAATAAAATAAAAAAATTAAAAGTAAAAAAAATAAAAAACTATAAATAATAAAATAAGTAAAAAAAATTAATTAAAAATACACAAAAAATAAATAAAAAATGATAAATGAATAAAAAAATAAATAAAAAATGATAAATAAATAAAAAAATAAAAAAAAAAAAAAATATAACAAAAAAAAAATATAACAAAAAAAAAAAAATAAAAAAATTCAAAATAAAAAAATAACTAAAACATAATAAATAAAAAAATAACTAGAAAAAGTAACAAAAAATATCTAAAAAAAGTAAATAAAAATGATAAATAAATAAAAAATAAATAAAACAATAAAAAATAAATAAAAAAATAAAAATAAAAAATAACATAACAAAAAAAAATAATGAATAAAAAATTAAAAAAAAATAAAAAAATTCTAAATTCATTTAGCGACCCTTAAGTTTTTATACATCTAGAAGTTATACAAATCCTTAGTATAGAAGTCCAAATTCCAGGAGACCCGAATAGGTTTTTGGAAACAATATATGTATTTTAGCTCCCCTAATAATATCTAATCACCAATATATCTAACATGTGCATTTTACTCAATTTGAAAAATAGCTTAACAACTACACTTAACACTCTTAATACGCATATTGCTGATCATAACATGGTAACAATTTTTATTATTGTATAATACCAGACGCTCTTTTTCTCTGGCAGTTGTTACGCTCTCCTTGTCTGCTATTGAAGTGAAATCATAACATTCAGTTGGAAAAGAGTATTCAAATTGGGAAATAACCAATTGCACTGCATTGAACATTTATAGTACATGTTATTTATAGTATTGTTAGATTCTTATATATATATGTACATAGAAAATAGTGGTCGAAAATATAGCACACTTTTGTATACAGGTTTTTAAAACATTAAATCAGATGAATAATTTGAAATTTATTCATTTTTATTACGAAATAATATAACATATTTTTTACTGCTTTATTTAAAAGAAAAAAATGTGTTTACAGTTGTTTTCGTTACCGAGTCCACTCCGGTGATGCCTAACAGAGTTTTAAATAGCACAGTTATAATAGCACTGCTGTTTTCCGTATGTTTTCTTTTTTGCTTATCATAAAATTTTAAATTTGTATAACATGTAAAATTATCGTTTATCGTAATAAACCAAATAGGAGTCGGTGTAATCGACTCTATTGCATTCGGTTATCAGAATTTTTAACTAGGAAATAATAGAAAACTATTGAAGGCAAATAAATAACGTTAAATAGGATACAGTTAAACACAAATAAATATCGTTAAATGGAAAACTATTAAATACAAATAAATATCGTTAAATAGAAAACTGTTAAACACAAATAAATATCGTTAAATAGAGAACTGTTAAACACAAATAAATATCGTTAAATGGAAAACTATTAAATACAAATAAATATCGTTAAATAGAAAACTGTTAAACACAAATAAATATCGTTAAATAGAGAACTGTTAAACACAAATAAATATCGTTAAATGGAAAACTATTAAACACAAATAAATATCATTAAATAGAGAACTGTTAAACAAAAATAAATATCGTTAAATGGAAAACTATTAAACACAAATAAATATCGTTACATAGAAAAATGTAAAACCCAAATAAATATCGTTAAATAGAAATCTGTTAAACACAAATAAATATCGTTAAATAGAGAACTGTTAAACACAAATAAATATCGTTAAATGGAAAACTATTAAACACAAATAAATATCGTTACATAGAAAAATGTAAAACCCAAATAAATATCGTTAAATAGAAAACTGTTAAACACAAATAAATAACGTTAAATAGGATACAGTTAAATACAAATAAATATCGTTAAATAGTAAACTGTTAAACACAAATAAATATCGTTAAATGCAAAACTAATAAACACAAATAAATATCGTTACATAGAAAAATGTAAAACCCAAAAAAATATCGTTAAATAGAGAACTGTTAAACACAAACAAATATCGTTAAATTTTTAACTGTTAAGATTTTATATTTATCTCCAACATCCCTTTTTAGTGTCTATTCTAATTTTGCTATTGCCCATGGCCGCAAGTGTGGCCCACCTCTGCATATCAAAATTGCATTAAAATGTTAGCGCTCATTTGGGGATTTTCTCTTAAATGTTTGTCTCCGAGCTTTTGATTGTTAATCATCATTAACAGATTTTTTACGATTTTTAATTGTTTCATTTTAACTTTTCATGTTCAAATTATTGCTGTGTTGGCGCATCCCATAAATTGCTTGCGATATCTTTTGTTATATTTTGCTCTATTTTATTACTGTTGTTAAAGTATAAATTTTAATGGGTCTATTGAGATTCGAAATCATTGTTATTTGCATTGGATTTTTATAAAAAAAAAATCTACAATAACAATCAACAAGCATAATCGATTTGAATCCTCCTAGAACGTTATCAGGTGACTGTTGACAAAAGAAGACTTGAAAATAATATTAAGTTTAAGTTTAAATATAAATCAGAGAAAAATTGTATTGTTGTATTTATAATGGAAACCAGAGTGTCTGTGTTATTAAACGTTAACAACTGGCCGACTTTCAGTACAGATCGAAAAATACTAATTTGACCTCCCATGAATTTCCTCCCATCGTTAAGAAAGTATAACGACAGTTTAACGTTTTTAGTAGCCAATTACATTTTCCGACTATCTAAGTTGGTTGTCTGCTTGTCGTTGGTTATTTTAATGAATTCTTTATTTTATCTTATATTAATTGAAATTTCCAGCTATATATAGTAGTCGTAATTACCTATTTTCAGGCAAATAATTAACGAATTAATTATTAGCAACCTATATCACTTTGAGGCCAGAGACCTTTCCATTTTTAGCTGGATTTGGCAACAGTGGTGGTAGCTATTCTATAAGAATTTCTTAAAAAGATGAAAATATATATCTTAAACTTGGCTTAAAAAAAGGGCATCGGCTTTTAAATCGTTGCCTAACTGAAAACCGTGCACGTTTGTTTTGATACGTTTTGGAAGTCAGCCAATATTATTTATGAGATCGAATATACCTTTGGTATTCATAATCCCAGACATAATTAATCTTAGAAGACATAATTAATCTTAGAATTGGTTTCTAGATTAGTTAAACATTTATCGGCATACGGTTAAATCAATAAATCTTCAATTTTATGAACAATTTTTTGTAGCAATTTCGTGAATTTTTAGTTTCTTCTTGAAGTCAAGAAAAGAACGAATCTCATGTTTTTTTATTTGACATGGTCATATATCCTAGTATTCATATTATCTGGTTTCCACTGTAAACTATTTTAAATAAATATTTTTGATAAATGGTAAAAACATATACTAAAATATACAGGGTGGGCCAAAAGTCACAATGGGGTTTAAAAAAACGAACTTTTTTGTTTATTTTTTTTTTTTATTTTTTTTTTTAAGATTATATAAATAACATCTGGAGAATAAATAATGGAGGGATTTACAACTGAACAAAGAACAAGAATAATAGAATTTTATTACTTAAATCATTACTTATTACTTTTATTACTTATTAAATTTTTAAACCCCATTGTGACTTTTGGCCCACCCAGTATAAGCAAAAGTGCCTATATTTGCCATTGTTCAGTTTTCTTAGTTCATATTCATATTATAGTCGTTCCACTGTATTATCATTTTATAACAAATATATTTATATTTCTTTGATTTTACAGATAGATGGTTTACAGCATTGAGAGTATTAAATTTTATTTAGTACAACAGCTTTATTGTACAAGTTTGTATTATAGTATATATACCGCTATTTTGAAAAGTATCATAAGTCCATTTAACGAAAATTATTACAAATTAAATATTATATATTATATTCCACATGAAAGCAAAGCGAACTGTATACTGTTTTCATAAATTTAACAGCTGTTGAAAGCAAAGTGAATTATCAGTTCACTTTAAATGAACATGCAGCGCAAAAATTCAATAGCGGCTGCTGTAACGACTGTAAATGTTGCCATTTTGATTATATTACCTCTTATCGTGAACAACAGGTGAAAGTGTTGTCCCCACGAAACTTTCATTTTTTATAAAAAAAAGTTTTAATATATATTTTTTTAATAACTGTACAAATATAAAAAAAGGAAAATCTTAGAATCGCTGTAATGACTGTATTGGAAGGGGAGGAGAGTACTAATTAACGCATTGTTAGCAAGACTGCAAGGCACATCCAATTATTTGCAGTTGCCCGATATATATTTTGTCAAGACTCCAGTCAAGCAATCTACTATTTTGCATTCCAGCGAGGTGACAATCACAAATATGACTTGTTATAAATCTTGAATATCCAATTAGATGCAAAACACTTGGAAAATAATAGTGACTAAATGTGGGGGTAAAGAGTTTCGAAATTATTTTTACGATAAGGGGAATTTTGCTAATTGTATTTCGCTCAAAGTTTTGGTTTTAAAGTAAGAAAACATGAAAAAAATTTAGATAATTTCCGTCTTCACTTGCACTTGTAGAGTGAAAAAGTAGTAACAGGTTTAAAATTTATTAAATCAGACTTATGCTACATTGACAAATAATGGCTTTGAATATACATATACATATACATACATATAACATGTAGCAATGCATCATTTTATATATTAAAATGTGTGCATAAATTTTATTCTAGCAGCTAAATGGCTTCGACCAGACCGCACTTAACTTCACTCTGAAGGATACTTTTCGGCTGCATTCCCTTTGTAAAATTTGTGTGAATGTATTTGTGAGTTGGTTTTTCTTTAATCATTTTAGTGCAAACGTAAATGAATTACGGGCACACACAAACCGGCAAAGTACGTATGCAAACGCTTGTATGCTTTTAATTTATAAAAATGGCAAAAATATTGGCAGTTTTACTTTCAACGCAAAAATACATTTTTTAACTCGCCTAGACAAAGAGCCAGGACTATATGGCATTGCGTAAGGGCAGCGGCTTTTCTCTGACATCGTTGTCTATTTTTGTTTGTTTTTATGTGGTCTTATTGATTCATGGTGGAGAATATCTCTAATTAAAAGGTTGCTTTAAAATGTAATTTAAATTGAAATATAAAAGGATTTCTTTAAAGCTTTCAAATCCTTGCAATTTGGTCTAACATTTGGCAGCAGCTCTGGAAAAACTGCATAAGAATGGGTCTAAGAAATAGTTTACTATATTTTATAACATGTGCCATAAATGTCTCTTTCTTTTCTCTTAAGTTTTTATTTTAAAAATATAAAAATGGAAACAAAAATGTTTTAGAGTGATGACTTTTGCATCGCACTGTATACAATTTAATCAGCTGATTCTGTTTAACAAGGACAACATTTTGTGAGGCATTTAGAAATCAAATCTATTCATCAATCTCAAACCAGTCTGACTGCCCGTGGACTGATTCTAACATTCAGGTAAGTGTTGTCCTGAGCCGTAACTCTCTGCATCGCAATTCATTAGTCTGCATATCATCGTGATTTTTCCACTTTCGTATCTTGTTGTACCCCTTCTAAATTATGCATGCCATTGAAAGCTGCTTTGCCGTCATTGACAAAGTATGAAAAGAAAAATTAAAAACATGCATTAAATATTCAACTTTACATTTTACGCTGCACGCCTCGTTTTATTTTCCACTTTTTTTTCCATGTGTTTAAATAGCTGTGGTATTGTCACAGTGTGTCTGGTGCAGTGCTTCTGCCTCTGCACAATCAACGAAAGTAGAAAAAAGTTGAAAGGAAAAGTTGTTAACTAGACGGTCGGATGAAATTCTTGTTTGTGTTTCATAAATTTTAAACTACAATTTATTGTACAATTAAAGGATAAAAAAGTGTAATCAAACAAAGGACTCGAGCACAAGAGCAAGGTTAGAGGCACTGCATCAAGTATTCTACAAGAATTAAAGTAAAAACTTTTATTACCAAATAAATGGATTAAATAAAAAGTTTTGTGTAAATTGATATATTGATATAATTTTTATTTATTTTAGTATTTATAAATAATTTTTAGTTCAAAGTTTTTTTTTTTTTTTTGGAAGGATTCCTCTTTTTGATATTTATTGAAACTAAAATTTGCCCGCAATTGCATATAAAGCCAAAAAAGTCATCCAAAAGCTTTAGCGCCGCAATCTAAAAAAAAAAACTATAAGAACGCGAAAATTAAATAAAAACGCAGATATGTAATGAAAAATTATTTAATCACAGAATAAGTAAAAAGTAAAAAAAAGGACATCATCTGAATGTAAAAACTTACACAAAACTGACGTAAAAGGAAAAAAGGCCTTCAATTTATATTCAGAATGGGACAACAAATTTCAGCAAACATTCAATATTGCATAATAATATTGTAATAATAGTTTTATTCAAAAATGGACTTGTGCCACTTTCAAAATAAACGCTTCAAATATTAAGTAATTTGTAATGGGAACTTTGTTTTCAACTGAAATATTATAAATGAGGGGTTATTCTATAGAATAGAATATCTTATATGTGGACTTACGAGCTTATTTCCGGCAACAGGGCCCGATTAAAATGCCTAGAAAGTCAAGGATTTTTTTTCTGTTTTGATTTTTTTTCTGTTTTGATTTTTTTTCTGTTTTGATTTTTTTTCTTCTCTTGTTTCTCTTTTTTTTTATCAAGTGAATAATATATATTTATATTAATCTGAACAGTTATTGTGTCTTTTCCCAATTGATACACGCTTATTAACTTAAATTATTAATTCATTTTTAATTTCCAAAATATGTCTGTATTACAAGGTAAGAAAAGCAAGTGTGTATAAAAAGGAAATGTCAAAACAAAAAAAATGAATAGTACTCATAAACAAGGTTGCCATATCTTGAAGATAAAACAACAGTGTTTTGTTATTACTATATCAAATCGAGGATTATAATAATTGTTTTATAATGAAAGTGAGGCAAGTCCATTTGGTTATAATAAACCGCTTTTTTTTAGTTAGCACTGTCAACAGTATAGAAATGGGGGAAAAAGTTTTTGTTTATATTTACCAATATTTTGAAGTTTCTTAAAACGAAAAATCTTAAATATTTCGAAATTGCAAAAACTGGACTTAAGGCATTTTCAAAATAAATGCCTCATGTGTATGGAAAAGGAAATATGAATTTTTTTCAATATCTAAGAAAACCGTAACGCTAAACTAACTATATTGTGAGTAATGCTGAAATAATTCTGTCATCTGACATCCTAGAGACAAGTGCATAATTATTTACTGTAGGGTATATATCAGCTTAACATAAATTTTAACGAAGAGGTTCTAATAACACTGCCTTAAATGAGTAGACATGTAGAAATACAAATTGTGATTTCTTGCTCTTCTAATAAAGGAAAAGAAACACGACTTTGGTGTTTAGGTAACCTGGAAGCAACACATACAAACACACACACACACATACATAGCTTTCTTATTAAACTTTCATATAAAGTAGTATAGCACCCCACTCTATATCGATTAAAAGTTTCATTTGGAATTGCCGTGGACTTCCTCAATTGCAGCCATAAAGTAGTTCCGAAGTTTAAAAATGGACTTGTCCCATTTCCAAAACAAATGCCTTATTTAATTGATATTAGAAATTGTAAGGTAACAACGATCCGAATTTTTATATTTTTTTTAAGAAAAATTTATAAAAAAAAAAATTCTAAAAACTTCGCTGCTACTAAAAGCAATTGCTTTTGTCAGTACAAATAGAAAATCGAATATGTAAATTAAAACAATTTAATGGCAAATTAAGTTTTTTACTCTTAAAAGTTCTGCAGCAAGGCATCTTAAGGAAAAAGTAACGCAGCCAACTTTTGTTTTCTTTTGTAAAAAAACTATATGTAGAATAGGCACGGCTTGGGAGTAAAGCCCCTTTTGTTTAATAAAACATGTCCTTAAATTGAAAGCTTAAATAACATTTTGCATTAGAAGTCTGAAATAAAATCCTTTATTCTTTAATCTCTGCATATACTCGTGCATAAAGAAAGGACCCTCCGTTTAAATGAAATCGCCTTATTTCTATGATTTTTAATGCTTTTTATTTTTGTATCCCATTCATTTTATTCTCAATTAAAATCTCTGGTGTATTACAAAAAAAAAAAAGCATCATCATTTATAAGCATCAATATTAGAATTTTCTGATCCTTTTCTACTTGCTCAACAACAGCAACCACTACAACAACAATAACAAACATGCAAGCACCAACAACAAGAGGCAGCCAACCATCAAAATACAGAATAAAACTCCCAAGCGACATTTCACATTTTTCGGACAATTCATTTTCGTATTAATATGTATTGTTATTTGAAAGTAATAGAAGGTATATATTTACCCTTTTTGATGAAGTTTTCATTGCGATGTACTGGTAATTGGTGTATTGCTAGTGAGTCACACATACACATACTCGTATTTATGTGTATGCATGGCTTAGTGCAGGGCTCTCTGTACGATGACAAACCAGTGAACATTTTGGTCTAAAAGTAAAGCAAAGTAAGTCAAATGATTGTGGTATATTGATATATGATCAAGGGATATTTGGTTTAATTATACGAGGCTAGAGTTCGTAACACGTTTATTTCTCTGTCAGAAGTACAGATGAGAAATTATTCTATTACATCTTCGGGCCATTGGCCACTTCCCTGCTACGATAATATCCACTGAAAACTGAAGTTATTACCGGGTAGGAGTTTTCCTCCTCGTATAATGACTTAATACGAGTGTTAAATATAAATTTGCCAAAATAAATATTATTTCGCTATGAGTTAGTACGCCCAGCATATTGTTATTGACGTGACTTTCAAATGGTACTATATCGGTGGGCAAATAATCATCCTTTACAAGGACCTTCGAGCTTTGCTTTCAAAAGTTCCGATGAGTCTCTTGCTATGTGACAAGAGAAACTGTCCTCTTGAAACCACTCTGCTTCTAAGTGATCAATTTTCCAAGTCCATTTTCAAAAAATATCGCCAATAATTGTTCCGAATTATAAACCTAATTATTTTGGTAAGATAACTCTTGGATTCTCTTTTCTCTATTTTGCCTATCCATTGAGCTGTTTGTTAAAAAATAAACCTTAGTTTCTTTTTCTTTTCCGATAACTCAGGACGAATTGGCCACGTAATGCATGGTCAGCTGATTCTAATTGGTTGATCAGCTGGATGCTATAATCCTTTAAATGGATATTACGGTGTAAAATATTGAATTGTTTGATGTTTAATTGCTGCAAACTATGACTTCTTTTATCTCCTTCAACACTTCAAATAAACTATAACTAAACTATACTTGACAGGACGATAATATTTGAAGTTATTTCAGAGAATTAAAATTAAAACTAGCAAATAAAAACCTTGATACCAAGAAACAGCTGATGTTCCTTTTAATAATAATTTTTAATAAAAACTTTAATGACTAAAAGTGTTTAGAATATTTAAAAAAAAATCGTTAACCTTATTTCGAATTATTATAATATTTAATTTTAAAAAAGCTCGAATTATATTTATATTAATTAATGTATAATATATAACATATATCTTTTTTCCTTGCAGGTGAGTGCCTTATCTTTTGAACCAACTTTAAATATATGCAAGCATAGTTTGGTAAGTTTGTAAAGATATGCTACAAAGAAATTTAGATGTGTAATGGAATTTAGATGGTTTCGAAATAAAGAACCGGTTATCACGATTATTTTGATCAAGTAGCTGCAGAGTAACTCTTTAACGAGGAACTTTTAAAATTTTGCAATGAAATTCTAAAGTTTTATGAAATGATTTGCTGGGTTGCTCACATGCATTTGTTTTGTTAAAGTAAAATGAAGTCGATATTATAAATTTATGTGTGATGTGTATGATGTGTGTTTGTGTGTGTGGATGTGTGGGTGTGTATGTTTTTCATTATTTTTATATAGAGTAAATTTGGGTTTGTTGTTGTTGTTTTATATATTTTCAAATAATATTTTTCTCTTGAACAAGAACAGCAACAACTAAATATGCTCCTGACTGGTATGAATTTTTGATATTTGACTTTTTGTTGTTGGCTGCCTGGTTGGTTATTGTTTTTGTTGTTGCCAAATCCAATTTACCCACTAAGTCGACATTTTTGGGGTTTATTGATTTTCAATTTGCTCGATATGTGTGCAGAGTGTACTCAACTTATGTACGTTGATATAAACGTACAAGGCTATGCGGATGTGTTTGCATTCGTGCGTGCGTGTGTGTATACGGCTATGTAGTGGTTATTATATATTGTGAGTGAAATGACAACTTTTAACAGAGTCTATCAGAATTGTTGTAATATCTGTTGTAGCCGTTGTTGCCTGCAAAAGTGATGCTGCTTTAATATGGCATGATTGTTGGCTGGAATATGTGAAGTTGAAAGTAATGCTGGCTGGTATGCCAATGGGAATTCCAAGCAACGACCTCTTGGTAATCATCATCGTCATCATCAGTATTGTCGTTGTCCACCACATCACCATCAAATAGACAGACTGTTCTCCGGCACCAATAAAGAAACGTGTCATATATTCACACAGAGTTTAAAGATACTGACAGCTTTAAAGTCATTTTATATTTTTGCTTATTCGTTCATGGCTTGACTTAAATATCAACTAGTCAGTCCACCAGCCTGCCTGCCTGCCTGCCTGCCTGTCAGTTGTTTCTGTATTTATTTTTCTCCCTTGTTTATCCAACGTACTTCGAGCCATTAAAATTTTTTAGCACGAAATAAAAAATAAATATATATATTATTTTTACTTTCTTAATTTATGTCCTCTTTAATTGTTTACAAGAATTTTGTATGTAAAAAAGAAATTTAATAATCATTGTGATCTGCCTTTTTTCCTTCTGTCCATGTACGAAAATGAGAATGAAATGAAAATGTGTAAACGATGTAAATGAGAATACTTAAATCACAAATAAACACAATTTTTATAGGACTATAAAAGGAATTTGTTGGTTTTTAATTGTCTGCAATTTTTTGCCACATGGCCTTTAAATCGGTTTTGGGGCCCACAGAAAAGGTGTGGTTATATACTCGTATAATCAAGGACTATTATATAAGGGTTGCATTTACTCACATATATTTGTTCTAAACTGTATATGCTTTTTTACGAGATCACTTTCAGGATCATTTTGTTCATGTGTCATTAACTTGTCAAAAAAAAAAATCCCTCAAATATATTCAGATATAGCTTCATATCATTCAGATAATAAAGTCCATTTTTTTCTTTTTAATTAATATTAAAGATAATAAATATAATGCAATTTTAATACTAACAAAATAAACTTGTGTAACTTAGATAGAAAAAAATTTTAAAGTTTTTAATTATTTAATATTTTTTTGCATTGCAAAATTATCCCTAAACTTTCATAAAGTATTTTATTTTCACGTCACATATGAGAATTACATGCTTTAAATTTCTAAAAAATTCTACTCAGCACCACAAGCTTGGCATTTTTTTCAATTTCAGTTGATTAAATCTCCAGTAGGCATAAGATATTTTTGGCAAAGCTCCTGGGTGGTCAATTCCAATATTCATAAGTGTGTATTTTTATATAAAAGTTGCTGTAAAGGTCCTGATACATAATCGATTTTTGTGGCTCTAGTATGTTCATTTTATCTTTTCAAATGTTTAAAATATATTTTTGCTAATAATAAAGAAAACAAATTTTTTAGCATTTTTTGGACAAAAATCGTCAAATTTTGAAAACGTCCGTTTCTGTACTTTTTAAAGGAAAACTTGCGTTTTTATTGCTCTTGTATGTTTATTTTATGTTTTCAAATGTTTAAAATATATTTTTGCTAATAATAAAGGAAAATCAATTTTTTCGATTTTTGCAAAAATTTCCATTTTTTAGATAAGGGGGTACCCTTTGCATTTTTTGGGCAAAAATTGTCAAATTCTGAAAACGTCCGTTTCTGTATTTTTTAATGGAAAACTTGCGTTTTTATTGCTCTTGTATGTTTGTTTTATGTTTTCAAATGTTTAAAATATATTTTTGCTAATAATAAAGGACAAAAAATTTTTTCGATTTTTGGAAAAAATTTCATTTTTTAGATAAGGGGGTACCATTGCATTTTTGGCCAAAAATCGTCATTTTTTGAAAACGTCCGTTTCTGTATTTTTTAATGAAAAAGTTGCATTTTTATTGCTCTTGCATGTTTATTTTATGTTTTCAAATGTTTCAAATATATTTTTGTTAAAAATAAAGGACAAAAAATTTTTTCGATTTTTGGAAAAATTTTCATTTGCATTTTTGAAGAAAAATCGTCATTCTTTAAAAACGTCCGTTTCTGTATTTTTTAATGAAAAAGTTGCGTTTTTATTGCTCTTGTATGTTTATTTTAAGTCTTTAAATGTTTAAAAGAGATTTTTGTTAAAAATAAAGGAAAAACAATTTTTTAGATTTTTGCAAAAATTTTCATTTTTTAGATAAGGGGGTACCCTTTGCATTTTTGGACAAAAATCGTCATTCTTTTAAAACGTCCGTTTCTGTATTTTTTAATGGAAAACTTGCGTTTTTATTGGTCTTGTATGCTTATTCTATGTTTTCAAATGTTTAAAATATATTTTTGCTAATAATAAAGGACAAAAAATTTTTTCGATTTTTGGAAAAATTTTCTGTTTTTGATAAGGGTACCCCCTTGGTAATTTTGGACAAAAATCGTCATTCCTTAAAAACGTCCGTTTCTGTATTTTTTAATGAAAAACTTGCGTTTTTATTGGTCTTGTATGCTTATTCTATGTTTTCAAATGTTTAAAATATATTTTTGCTAATAATAAAGGACAAAAAATTTTTTCGGTTTTTGGGTATATTTCAATTTTGCATTTTTTGGGCAAAAATCGTCAAATTTTGAAAACGTCCCTTTTTGTATTTTTTAATGGAAAACTTGCGTTTTTATTGGTCTTATATGCTTATTCCATGTTTTCAAATGTTTAAAATATATTTTTGTTAAAAATAAAGACAAACAATTTTTTCGATTTTTGGGTATATTTCAATTTTTGATAAGGGTCCAACAATAGCAGCCAATTAGAAGTTCACATTTTTAAAATTGTGTTACTCAAAATCTATACCGATCTATATCGCAGAGATATAAAGCAAAATTGTAATAAAATTCTCTAGAGCTTTCCTTTCGAACCAAATTGACTAAGCGCTACCTTAGTCAAATTAGCGCTTTTTTTCCATATTAGCACTTTTTCTTTATAAAGCCTTTTATATGATTTTTAATGCTGAACTTGGGTTTATATTACTTTTTCTAGTTGATTTTATGTTTTAGAATTCGAGCATATTTCATTTATATTTGCTGGCAACTCAGGAAAATAAAAAATTGAGATTTTCATAGTCAAATTAGCGCTTTTTTTCTTGCCAATTTTTGTGTCACTTTTTCTTCTCAAAACGTCTGTATTTTCATATAATTTTGGATTTTGTTGAGAACAAGTTCTGAAAATAAAACCGAACCTTAATAAAATACTTGTACATAAAAGCTTTGAAGAGTATTTTGTAAATAATACCAGCAAGCCGATCGTTTATGTTCTCTGCTTTAAAATGTTCTGTTAACAGAATGGTAGTAAAATATTCATTTGGTCAAACTGGATTTTAAATTCTGTAAATATAAATATATAGAAAACTGCATAAAACAGTTTTCATTAATACAATGAAAAAATACATTAAATTTATGCATATGTGTGTAAAGAAAATCTTCATTATATTTGTGCACAACTGAATAAGTGTACTTTCTTATCCGATTTTTTTTTCTATTCGATTTTTTTTCTATTCGATTTTTTTTCTATTCGATTTTTTTTCTATTCGTTTTTTTTTCTATTCGATTTTTTTGCTATTCGATTTTTTTGCTATTCGATTTTTTTTCTATTCGATTTTTTTTCTATTCGATTTTTTTGCTATTCGATTTTTTTTCTCTTCGATTTTTTTTCTATCCGATTTATTACTTCTTTCCTTTGAATATTAAATCATTTTTGATGTGATTCATGTTCTTTTAGTTTTCATGATTTTTCTTTTAAATAAAACTGATTTTAAAGCAAAAATGTCTTCATGATAATTGCAGTTATAAAAACAATGAGAAACTGAACTAAAAGATTTACCAGCAGTGCACTAAAATTTACAGCCATTATGGTGGTAAATCATATAAAATTTAACATTTTAATACTTGACCATGATGATCTGTATACTCGTGCTGTATTGAATGGCCGTTCAGGGAATAAGAATATAAAAGTATAAAACTGCAGAAACGTACCAATAGCTCAGTTGCAATAACTGTAGAGGAGGGGAGAGTTGAGGTATAAAATACTGGCTGCCATATGTTAACCCAGGAGATTTTGTAAATATAAAATGCGAGCACTGACTGCTAAAGTGGTATTTTATGAGCAGCAACCTACACTGAATACATTAAAACATTAAAAAAGTTATCGGCTATGTTTCTTCTTCTTGTTTTCTTCTTTTTTTTTTTTTTTTTTTTTGTTGCTGAACAATTTTTTTCAATTTTTCTCAAGTTTAAGTAATTTTTAGGTATTGAAGCTTTAAAGGATTTTTAAAAGAATTTTCTAATTTATTTCGACACAATTTAACATGTCAATTTTAAATGGTAAATGTCGAGTGCAAAAGCAAAAGGTGTCCATATATAAATTTATCATAATTAAAGAGGAATGGGGTAAGGCTTAAACCACAATAATTAAAAGGAGTTGCCATATGAGCAAAAGTATTTCACGAAAAACCACAAAAAAATAAATATTTGAAGAGAGCAAGAAGGATGAGAAACCCCTGGAAAAAACAAGGAACAAATTAATGAAACCAGAGCAGTGATTCCGCTCTTAGTTGGAAAACAAACAGCAGAAGGGGGCCAGTTATACAGCAACCCCTTAAACAAACAATCTGCCGTACTGGCCAAAATCCTTCTGCACCATAATACTCCTACTCATTGTAACACAAATGGTCAGGCAAATTCATTAGTTTAATTTTTATTCGTTTCCTTTTTTTTTTGTTTTTTTTTTTTGTTTTTTTTTTTTTTTTTTTTTGTAATTTGTTGCCTCTCAACACTTTATTTAGTGGGTAATACCTGTAAACGTGACAGCATCAGGTGTACCAAAGTTACTGCTCTTACCAGCCCAATACACAATAAATGTTAGCAAAGCATAAGGAAACATGAGAAAAAAGTTAAATAAAAAATCTTACAATAACTTATGGCAATTGTGATTTTCTCCCCGTGTGTCTCTCTCTCTCTCTCTCCCTTCCCTTTTTTAGCTTTTCTTGCCCTGCTCATTCATTCCCTATAATTTTATATAATTTCGACTGTAAAATACATTAGGATAAAAATAGCAATAAACTGGCATAAAATAAAGGTTACTGGCTGCAGATTAATATGCCAACATTTAAAATGATGTATTGTGTAACCATGGCATGGTTCTCGTAGAAGCGTAAATGCCTTAAGAGAAAAAGAATTGTAGGCTAATGACACGTAAACTCAAACAAATTGGGGTCAATCTGCATGAACCGCACCTGAGTTTTTTGCTAAATAACTGCCTTTACGGCGGGGGAAATCTATAAAAAATTAAATTTTAAAGTCAACGGAGTGGACACTAAGAGAAAAACTACGTAACCGGAAAAGGTTCACGTAATCTGTGCCCTAGCTAGAGTTTCTGAGAAAGCTGGCAATAATTTTTTCTATACCTCTACCCCACATCTTTTAATACAGTTTACGGAAACTAGTGAAAAAGATTACTGAGATTCCCAGTAATCCAAAGACCAATAATTATACGATTTATTTTTAATAACAAGAATATATGTATATAAAGAAACTAGACCTGAAAAAGAAATCTGAAATATATAGTATATAGTATATTACCTGCTATACCAGACTATAATGGGTTTATTGGCTTATTGAAAAATAACGTTTTAAAAGCCATTAAATATTTTTAATAATTTTACTTATTTCTACTATACCGATTTTATTTTTTTATATGGCTTACATTTAATATATATTTATATATATACCTATGTCGATATATAATATATAAAATTATTATATAGTAGTAATAATTATGTATATACATACGTATATCGATATATAATATATATAAGATATATTATATATCGATATATACATAATATATATAATATATATAATATAGGTACTTGAAGGTACTTGTTTACCGAGATTTTTTGAAAATATTGAAGGCTTGATATATATCTCGTCATCGATACTGCCACAAATCTCATTCAAATGGATTAAGAAATTTTTTGCGTATTTTTATGTCTAGCATTGAACGCAGTATCTTCCGATGCCATAGAAGTCTCAGTCATTCCGATTAATTCCGTGTGACCTCCTTTTTGTTTGCCTACAGTTCGGACGGAAGAAGAAGAGGAAGGGAATGGTGTTTATGCTGATGTTGATGTTATATATATATAATATATGTAGGTGTGTGAAATTTCAAGATAACCGTTTCCGAGTTATGTTATTATATTTACCAGGAATAGCTGTTAGCTCTCCATACACTGCGAATATTTCTATGACTGTGCGTAGGTCTGAAATTTTTCGAAATTTAGCCAAGTTGTCATCATCACAACTTTACTGGTTTTTCTTCCAAACAAACTCAATCTGTAAAGCTTTTGCCTTGTCTGTAGGAGAAATTATGGTCTAAGCAGAGGTCGAACCCCTTACGTCCAGTTTAATAGCATTCGTTATATAAAATGTATTATATCAGCACATAAATTATGCATTAGCTTTTGGAATACCTTGTAGTTTTTATATTTGAAAAACAAAAATTGTTTTCTTATAGTGTTTTCACACTGAGGATAAAACCTGGTTTTACCATACAAAATAATTCTGATAAAACCATTTTAAAACCTTTGTGAAATTGGTTTTAAGTAGGTTTTATGAAATACAACTTTGTTTTATTCAGTGCTACCAAGTTAGAAAGAGCTGAAAGAGTTAGAACAGCTGATAATTCAATCACAATTCACAAATATTCATTCACAACATGTAAAATCATTTCAATTTTAGAACACATTTTTTACACATATAAACAATAACAGCTGTCGTACAGTTTATCAAATAAATGTGGGAAGAATAATTACAACAAACACATCTATTTCTTCAAAAAATTTATTTTATCATTAACAAATTTATTTGACAAACTGTATTATAAAACCTGATTTTATAAAAATTGTATGTGAACACAAAATCAGCTGTTTTCTCTTCAATTTTTAATGTTAGTATTTTGTATGTAAATATTTTTTTTTTTTTAATTTTTTATTAAAAATATTTTTAAATTTTTTGCTAATAAGTTGAAAAATATATCACGTGTTTATTTATTTTTATTTTGCTTATAAACTTTAAACATAAAAAATCGTTTTTAAAACATTTTTAAGCCTTTAGGAGATTTTAAATTTTTTCGCTTCGAGCATAATAATATTGTGTGTGCGATATGAATTCGTAACAGCAGCATCATCATCATTATCGGTTGCTCGTTAAGGAATAATGCAGATTTTATATTTACGCATTTATTGTATGTTATGGTTTCTTTTTTTTAATCCTTTAAATCTTACCTAACAGTAATGTAATTATGAGCGTGTTAGAGTACACGTTAGCCAGCTCTGTTGGCCTGCTAATACTGCTTTGCTTTTGCTTTTGCTTTTGCTTTTTGTTACGGGAGTTGGGGAATTAAGCAATGAAAATATTTTTGTTAATACTTTAGGTGTTATAATGACCAACACACTCGCACACACATACACTCACACATTTATTTTATGTGCGGTCATTATATAACCCAGCAAACAAATTTATCACAGGAGAAGCAATTTGAATACCTTTACAAGAATAAAAAATATTTTTATTGTTGGTTGTTGGGCTTTATGGTGGGGAATATTATGAAGTTACCTCTACTCTCTCTAGTCAGTGAACCAGGCAGGCCCTTTTAAAATTCAAAGTTGCTGCTACTTTACCTGTCTTTCCTCCCTCTATTATTCTCTAGCCCCACATACAAAATAAACCATTTAGACTCATGCTAACGCACACTATATGGACCATTGTCCAGGCAGCAAAAGCTCTCACACACAGAGCCATGCTGCATATAGCAATTCGTATGCAAAATATTTGCATAAGTATTAAGGCAACATGCTACAAACGGTGCTACCACACATACACATTTACGAATAAAAGTCTTATCAAAATGAAGCAGTAAAAACACATACCAATAAAAATCCTCGTTAAAACGCGTTCATATTCGAGTAACAAAATCGCTTAAGGCAATTTTTAAAATTTTCTATGGTTTATGACAGCGTTACAAAATTACAGGAATTTTATACGAACGTCTGGTTTTTATAGTCTTACTGCTTCGCTCACAGCAGCAGCAGCTCATCATCATCTGTGATGCCTGTTCGTGCGAAGGTGGCATTTAAGGTGTATGCACGAGCATGTAAGTGATGGCATATCATCACGTTAATCAGGTGTAAATTGAGACGACTAAACTGATTGGTGGTTATTAAAAATCATAATCTTTAATAAAAGTTCTAAATAATATTGGGTTGCCATTTCCATTTAATGTGTTTTTTTTTTGTGTGGAGCAGAGCTAGAAATTAGCGGTAATAAAATTCCTTTAACACGTAATTGAGGTAAAAGGGAAATAAAAGAAATTCTGCTTGACATGATTGGTAGGTCCTATTTAAAACTGCAAACTAGGAGGAATACTATTAAAGGATAATGAATGCGAGTAGAGAATGCAAAAATTATACTTGAGGTTCTCAAGTCTTTCTATAAACCTGTCTGTCAGGACATCACTGTTAAGGCTATCTAATTCACTTATGAAATTGTCGCCTATTAATTTTCACTAAGCAGTGAAATACAGTGGCATGCCATAGCAATCAATCTCAATGCATTTTTGTGTAAAGGGTAAATGGTGTATTGCATATAAATTTTCGATTTTAGTAGGATTTTCAAAAAAAAAAAAATTGAATAACGACAATTTTGTCTAAAATCTATTGAAAGAATTTATTTTTATTTAAAAGCGTAAGAAACTGACACAAAAGCTTGTTTTCTAGACCACTATTTATTTATTCACCAAGAAGTACAAAAACACTGCTAACTGTTATCACTGTTATCACTGTAATCACTGTACAGTAACTTCAGTTATAATACACAATAACGAATTTAACCTTTTTCAATTCCTATGATGCCAACTGAAGAAGTTGTTTTATGCTAGTGTGGAAAGGAAATGGTGTAATTTATAGAATGAATTGAAATAAACTATAACTAGCCGTTGTAAAAAGTTTCACATGTGCTTCAACAATTTTTGGACAAATTGTTAGAATTCAGAGTAGCTTATCTACATCCTTCACTATCCTGCATAATCGTACGATCCTTAAAATATGGCATGTGTGCTGAAAAAATGCATTTGTGTGACAGATTTTGTTTTGACAAGTAGTACGATTTGCTATAGGTTTTGAAAATGTCCATAAAATAATCATTTTCATGCGATCAAAGTTGCATTTATTTCAATTTCAACAAAGAAAAGATTTGTTTGCTTTACATTTGTGTTATAGTGTAGCAACTACAAATCCATTTTAATGGGATGTTTTTGAAATGGCTAGAATCACATGAAATTTTCGGCTGAATGAATCATAGCGAATTCCACACTAATCCATTTACAATTATGGTGGAATAAATTTAAAAGAGCAATGAAAAATTACTGAGAAATCTTAAATAAATTACGTAAAGTAACGAAATTTACTTTAGCGAGTTGAGGGTATTGTCAACTCTAAATGATTTAAGACTGGTACTCAGTCGTAAACGGTTTCTCTGAATTTTTCTCAAGTACATTAAATCTCATCTGATCCTGATTATTGCAATATTAAAGCGACGAATGCTGTACTAACTAACATTTAAATGTTAAATGAGAACTCATGCCTGAGCATGCCTACACCCCCGCCGGTCTTATGTAGCGCCAGCCATTAAATAATGGTTTGAAGGCCAACTGCTTGATACTGATCAGCTGGACACCAGTCGTTGCAACACTGCTTTTTATTAAGTATACTTTGACGCTCTCCCTAGTTGAGTGCTGGGCTTAGAAAGGCCCCCTCGCATTAGCAAAGTATGCCACTCCGTTTAGATACTTTTAAGTCCTTTACGATCTTTTATCTTTAAATTGTTTAAGACGATTATGCGGGTTTTTGAATGCATAAAAATGTTGCTTGTTTTTGAAGTGTAATAAATACTTATTTTTTGCTTGCACTCATATCGCAATTCCATACTGAAATACTTATTTCCATAATAAATAAATCCTTGGAAATAAAACTTCTCTAACTTTTGCTGCCAGACTGCAAATGTAGTTGTGGGGAGGCCAAAAGTCAATATGGCAACTAGTTAACTACATATGTACGTGTGTGTGGGTGTGTGTTCGGTATGCCTTATGTATGCCTGGCTATAAGATAATCAATGTGTCTGAGTGGGCCAGCTCTATTTGGGCTCTGCAACGTAAAAGCACATGCACATATAAATTATTTAAGCTGCCGTCTATTTGTGAAATTGTAACTGTACCGCACATAAATTGTAAAATTACAACAGTTTTATATATTTTGTTGCGAGCAAGAAAAAAAAAACAAGAACATCCGTCCGTCTATATGTTGGTTTTTTTTATTTTTTTTATTTTTTTTTGAATTTTTTTTTTTTTTTTTATACTTGCAACACTTTTGGCCGGTCAGCCAGTGTAATGCAGAAGCACACATGTACGCTGGTATGCTCTACTGGCATGTTTATACACTAGAGAAAAGTGGCTGCCGAACGAGGAGTGCAAGAAAGCAGCACAAAAACCAACATTGAAAGCTTAAGCATTAAAATTGGGTGCTGCTGACCAGACGGCCGGACCAACAACTGAGCTGTTGCTTATGTTTGGTAAATGTTGCCCCGAGTATGATGATGGTCATTAATATTGCAACCAACAGTATTATTAGAGGGGTGGCAGTTGGTGGGGCGAGTACAAAGTATGTTTTAACCATACCATATTCAAACACTCGCCATGTCCATTTTTCTTTTGTCACTTTTTATGGCCAATTTTTGTATGAGAATCAACCTGCTGCTGCCAGTCTACCAAGTCCGTTTAAATTGCTCAGCTTGTTCTCCATGCATTTGCTTATTTTTTTTTTTTTTTTTTCATTTTTTCGTCTGATTGTTGTTGGCTTTAGTGCAGCTGCTATTATTCATATATGCAACACTTTAAACCACTTTTGAACCATTTCCCTTGCGAGAAATTAGGAAATTGCATTTTGGCAATAGCAACGGAATTGCATCAGTTAGCAAAACAAAACTAACAACAACATTTAGCTGGCAGCGTTAAAAAGATATGTAGCCTGTTCCTCTGCCTAATTTGGCCACTGACAAAATATTGTTATAAATATTAATGCCACTCTAAAGCGTTTTATAATTAAGACCTCTATGATCGCTTTTAAATTAAAAATTCTCTTCTATGCCATTAAAAGCTGAAAAAAGATATTAAATAAATAAATAAAATGTTAATAAAAACCGAAGAGGAAATTTTCTCTTTATAAATATTAAAGGTGTGCAATAATAAATTCTATATTGCTGAAGGCTTAAAAGCAGCAAATGATTACATGGCCTCGTCCTCTTACGCTTCTAAACAGAATTGTTCATGTTACAGTCTGCCCAGTGAACGCAAAGATGAAAGAAGTTTTGCTAACTATTTGCTATCGAATGCTAACAAATAAATAACAAACGTGTGCCCTCTGCCGGCTCTCCACTCCCCATAAAATGCATGCATGTTATTGTGCAAGTAATAGTTGTTGGTTTTGTCAGCTTTTATGCATGCATGTGTGGTGATCTATTAGCCTCCATTATGGCAAACGGAAGTTACAATGGTGCATGCAACATACGAGTACATTTGCCATTCATACAAATTCACAGATATTTACATCACCATAAATAAAATAACTCATACACGTTCAATTCGTTTGTTAATATTTGAGTGAGCAGTAGAGAGTAATATAATAGCACTGCAGCCTGAAAGTCAAGCCAATTAGTCTTTTTTTTAAACTTTTTTTCAATTTATAAAATTATTTTTTATAAATTAAAATAAAATATTGTTATTTGCAGAAAACAAAAACGATCTCACAAATATTTTATAAAAATTATATAAAAAATTATTTATAAACAATTTTATATAAAATTTTTTTGCAATAAAAATTATTTATAAATAATTTGATATTACATTTTTTTTTGCAATAAAAACTATTTATAATTAATTTATAATATAATTTCGAAATTATCGTTTATAATTTATAAAATTATTTTTTTATATTGAAAATTATATAAATATTAATTTTTTATAAAAATTGTAACAAAAATTATTTATAAACAATTTTATATTAAATTTCTTTACATTAAAAATTATTTATAAATAATTTATAATATAATTTCGAAATTATTGTTTGTAATTTATAAAATTATAAGTAATTTTATATTAAATTTTTTTACAATGAAAATTAATTATAAATAATTGATAATATAACATAATTTTGAAATTATTGTTTATAATTTATAAAATAATTGTTTTATATTAAAAATTATATAAAACATACTTTTTTATAAAAATTATATAAAAATTATTTTCTTATAAAAATTTTATTAAAAATTATTTATAAGTAATTTTATATTAATTTTTTTGCATTAGAAATAATTTCTAATATAATATATAATTTATAAAATTATATTTATATTAAAAATTATATAAAAATTAATTTCTTATAAAAATTTTGTTAAAAATTATTTATATATAATTTTATATAAATTTTTCTGCATTAAAAATTATTTATAAATAATTTTTTATTAAATTTTTTAACAATAAAAATTATTTATAAATAATTTATAATGTAATAATTTACATTTTTGTGCTTTTTATTAAAAAAAAAAACATTTTAAGTAATATATTTTGGTTTATAAAATTAGTTTCTTAAAATATATTTTTTTTCTTAAAAAACAATTTTTTTTTTGAAAATTTCACATAAAATTCAATACATTTTTTTTAAATTTTTATTAAGGAAAATACGAGAGAAGTTAAATAATTTTTTATAGGGTTTTAACTATTTTTATAAGGAAAACTACCTTAAAGTTAGTTGTTTTAGATTTTAAAATTATTTTGTTAATATCTTAATAAATTTGTTTTTAGAAGAGAATTTAAAAAGGCAAAATTTATTCCAGGGTTCTTTTTTATAAACCAAATAATTTAATTAGTTTAATTATTGCACATTAGTGAATAAACTTACTTCAGAGTAATCATGGAAGGTTCTGTTCGGAGATTAGTTCCATTGAACTTTTTCGCTAACATCCACACTTAAGTTGCTAAAAAGATTGAAAGAAAATAAAATGATTTGGTAAGAGGAGAGTGTTTGAAGAAACGCATTTCATTAATGCATACAATTCTAATGCCAGAATAATGAAACACTGATTGCTTGCAATTGCAGTGCTACTTATTTTCTCTTCTGCTCCTCGACTAAATGCTTCACATAATACCCATGATTTCTCGCTCATACTTAAAAACTTTATCCAGCTTCAGTCGTTGTAAGTGGTAACAAAAATAATCATTTCGGCAGCAGCACCGGTAACGGTCGTCAATAAACTTGAACCGAAACAAGCAGAGTGGCAACAAACGGAGAATGTACTCGTACGTATTTGCAGTAAACTTAACAAACAACTGGAAATTGCTAAAATGTAAATTTTCTTAGTTGAAAATTTATTACAAATACGTTTTGAAATATGTTCTTTAACAAACACCGAACCGTACTTGCATTCCCAATATGAATTACTGCCAGTACCACAACACAACTACATACATATATACATATGGATGTAAAGGGTGGGGAAATAAGGTGTGAGAAAACTAAACTAAATTTGACATATAATAAGCTCAGGTGTTCTTTAACAGCCGTTGGAGCAAAATAATTGGCAGGTGATGGCATGACTATTTCAGTGACAAACAATTAATTTCTTAACCTCATATTGACCCTCCTCTTTTAAAGCTAATTGATGAAAGCTTCTCTATATATGCCCAGTGAAATATGTGGCCACTCATAATCATGTGCTGTGATTGCGTTTTTAATTTTTTGACGAATGCAAAAGTTATTGGACCGCATGTATTTGAAAATCATCATACATGAGCGATATTTACTTGAATTCGCAGCCAAGCAAACATTTTTATGCTCAAATGCTCTTTACGATAAAGGGGGAAATATTTTTTTGGGCGAATAAAAGAGTTAAAAAAAGTCAAGTATATAAAAAAATAAGATTAATTTGTGAGTATGCCTTCTACTGTACCTATTTCACTATTCAAGATAATCCTATTCGAAGTGCTTGAAAGTGTGCTCGCCTGTTGATAGGATAATCATGCCGTTAAATAATGAACTTTTGCATGTTATTTATGAATCCTTTCCTAGTTTTTGTTCTTCACATATTGTACGATGTACCCCTGATAAGAATGATTTTAGTTTTTTCTAAATATTTTCTAATAAAGAATAATTTTAAATTCTTGTGTAATAAAATTCTTCTTAAATTTTCTTTAAGCAATAAAAAACTTAATTTAAAAATTATTACTAAATTTTATAAAGCATAATTAAAGATGTTTTAAGGAATAATATTAAAAATTAGAGAAAAAACATTAAAAAAAATTGTTTTACAAATTATCAAAAAAAAAATTAAATTAATTTTAAAAATTATAAAAATTAATTCTAAAAATTATAAAAATTTATTTTAAAAACTATAAAAATTTTTTCTAAAAATTATTTCTAAAAAATTTAAAACTTTTTCAAATACATATTTTCAATTCAATATCATTCAATTCTAATTTTTCAAATTTTCCTACGTGTGTGAAAAAAAAGTAAAAAATATTAGTAAAAAAAAAGATTAATATTAAAAAAATATTGCAAAAATGATCTCTTATTATAAAAATTAATTTCAAAATTTTATAAAAAAAATGATAATTAAAAAAAAATAAAATTAATTTCAAAAAATATTAAACTTAGTTTCGAAATTTGAAAAATAATTTTTAAAATAATTATGAGATCATTTTAATAGTAAAACTATTAAAAAAATGTCTTCTTAACTTGCTTATAATGAAAATTGTATCAAAATTTATAAAAAAAATATAATTATAAAAATTATAAAAATAATTATTGAAATTCTAAAACAAAGAAAAATATGAGTCTAATTTCTCTTTAATTTTTCTAAACCTTAAAAAAATTAATTACAAAAAAAATAATTAAAAAAAATAATTAAAAAAAATAATTAAAAAAAATAATTAAAAAAAATAATTTAAAAAAAAAATAATTAAAAATAATAATTAAAAAAAAATAACTAAAAATAAATAATTAAAAATTATAATTAAAAAAATAATTCAAAAAAAAATAATTAAAAAAAAATAATTAAAAATAATAATTAAAAAAAAAATAACTAAAAATAAATAATTAAAAATTATAATTAAAAAAATAATTTTAAAAAAAATAATTAAAAAAAAAATAATTAAAAATAATAATTAAAAAAAATAACTAAAAATAAATAATTAAAAAATAATAATAAAAAAAAATAATTAAAAAAAATAATTAAAAAAAATAATTAAAAATAATAAAAAAAATAATTAAAAAAAAATAATTGAAAAAAAATATTAAAAAAAAAATAATTAAAAAAAATAATTAAAAATAAATAATTAAAAAAAAATTATAATTAAAAAAAAATAATTAAAAAATAATAATTAAAAAAATAATTAAATAAATAATTAAAAAAAAATAATAAAAAAAACTAAAAGAATAATTATAAAAACTGATTTAAAAAATTGAAAAAATAATGTATTTGAGGAATTAAGAAAGAACAAAAAAGTACTTTTAAAAATTACAGAAAATAATTTATTTGAAGTATTAAGAAGAACAAAAACTTTGTTTTAAAAATTACAAAAAATAATTTACTAAATTTTAAATATAAATTTAACAAAACTATTAACTTGCTCATATAAGTAATAAAATATAAATTACAATATTAAAAAAATATATATATTATTTTTAAAAATTAATTTAAAAAAATTTTAATTAAAATTAAAAATAAATATATTATTTTTAAAATTTAATTTAAAAAAATTTCAATTAAAATTAAAATTTTATTTTGAAACTCTAAATAATTCATAACAAATAAAATTACTTTTTCTCAGTTGCAATTTTGGATTGTTGGGTTTGCTTTTGCCATCTTAATTTTTGGAAATAATATTTATTAAAATGAAAAAAATTAATTATTATTAATTATTATATTTATAAAATTATTGTCAAAGAAAAAAAATGTGCGCAACTAAGTCCTTAATTATCCTTAAACGATGAAATAAATTTCAAAATATTCCTCCATTTATTTTAATGACTTGCTCGCTTCTCTGTCCATAAATAGGATTTCAAATTCACATACATAAATATTTATTCCTGCAGTTATTTTACATCCACCACATCTCTATGATTATGTGTGGATGTGAAGTATGCGTGTGTGTGTGTTTGTGTGGGTACTGATGGCCGTTACACAGTTTATTTGATAATTGAAGTGTTTGTTTTATTGATGAAAGCACTTTTACCATGATTGTCATAGAATAACTAGTTTACAATTTTTTTTCGATGGTGAATATTTGAAGGATAAAAAAAATTTAATAAATTCAGTTTTTAGCTAAAGGGAAAAGCTAAATCAAATAAAATATTTGCCATGGTTTAATAGTTGTTTAAAAATTCATATGTTTACGTTGATATATAGACGCTGAGTGCTGTTACTCTTTCATTTTAAAGTGAATTTGGTTTCATAATTCAGAAAAAATAAAAAGGAGAAGAAACGATTTATATGAAAAAGGATAATAAAAGTAAATGTAATAGCTTGAAATTTTAATATTCTTTTTCAAGTGTATGGCTTTGAAGATCACAGAACATAGAGAAGTTGCGCTAAATAGATTTAGGCTGCGAAGTGGCAAAGTGCACTTCAATATCGTACGCCAGAGGTGGGGCAAAAGTTTCAGGATAATCTATTTCAGCATTCCAAGTACATGGAATACCGAATTAATGAAATCCAATGCATTTTTAATAGTCAATTCAATAATAATTTTTATTGCAATTTAAATAATAATATTAAAAACAATTTCATTGATTCTTAGCTTGTTGTTGTTTTCATGCCAAGTTTGCATTTTCTTTAATGGTTGATTGGAATTTGATTTCTTATCCGGGTTGTTCGTCTCAAGTTTCCTACGCGTATAAAAAGGATTAAAAGAAAATAAGGAAAAGTAAAGAATTATTCATTTGACAAGTAACAAATGATTGTTGCTGGCAATATTAACTAATGACAACAAATGCTATTTAAATAGTAACTTTATCTCACTCTCCCCGTCTCTCTCTGCCTCATTACCTCTCTAGAGATTTATTTTGAACATTTCAAATAAGAATGTCCTTGTGACAGATAAACTAAAATGCCTGCTGAGATGATGATGATTTTTAATCGAAGTACAATAAAGAGTATGAAGAGTATAAAAGCAAAGATACTACTAGATGCTGTGGTTTGTTTTTTTGCTCCTGGATTATTAGAATCTCCACCAGAGTCAGGCAGTGGAACACGTCTGCTTAGCTCGCTATTCATTCATGCCGTGTCATGCCATTTTTCTTGCATATATTTAATTTCATTTTATTTCTCTTCAGTTCTTGTACAAAACAAAAAAAACTTGCATTTCCGTTTTGTTTTTTTTTATTTTTGTCCTGTTTTAATTTTTTTTTTTTTACTAACACATAAACAATTATTTATGCTGTCTCAGCTTCATATTGTTGGATTTTTATTCCTCTTTTCATTTGTCAGAATTTGAGACAGGAAAGGACAGGAGTACACAGGCCACTATTATGCAGAAGAGAGTTGACGAAAAATGCAACACGTATCACTGTCAACGTCTCTTCTATCCATATGCCTGTCATTGTGTCTGTATATGTACTAGTGTTGGTGTACGAGTCTTTTCATTACTTATTTCCGTGTAGTGTATTAACACAGTGAAATATTAAATGAATGTTATGGAAATGCATCATGTTGATAGTGTTTATTGCTTATTTCACTGTGATTTAGCTGTTTTTTATAAAAAGAAAAAACAAAAAAAAAAAAAAAAGAAGGTCCTGCAGCAGCTATTGCGTGACATTATTTTTATATTTTTTTTCTTCGTTAGACTTCATCATTATTTTTATGTTGAAATGTAAAAGGAAAGTTTAATGACAGATTTACTAACGGCCAAGGAGTGTAATAGATGACTAATACTTTTTGGTAGGCATTAACGAACTCACAAGGATGCTACAAGGATGCCTCATTTTCAATTAATGTTTTCACTTCAGTTCGTACTCATAAATAAATAAATTAATTAATTTGAAATAATTAATTTGAAGCATTTTAAGCTTAATAATGGCCGTGTAGTGTAATTTTATGGCAAGGTCAATTGACACCATTGGGGGCCGCCTTTAGGAATATTTAAAGGAAACAGTGTATATCAATAAGCCAAGCAGAATTCAAAAGCTAAAAGGCGAGAGATATTTAAGAACATTAAAGATATTGAACCTTGATTATTTCATTGAAAATATAAGCATTGAATATATAGAGGTATGCCACCGAAGCTGTGTCGAGCATTTGACCGATATTTTGTATTAGACATAATTGACGTGGATCCTTCTGTCAAATTAAATAATTCTATATTTGGACCAACTTTTACGTTTCGTTTGGCATACAGTAGAACCTCTGGCGAGCGGAGTTTTTTCATTAGTTAATGTTGCTAGAAAATAAATTGTCAAATAAGTGGAAAGTAAACCTCGCTTCTACACCCCACCCTCTCCACCTTAAATTTCTGTCAAACTGATTTGATGTATTGGATTTTCATTCAAGGAATTATACAAAAGAAACAATTGGTGTTCAGTATCAGTCCCAAATGATCAGACAGATCAGTATAACATCGTATATATGTATATATTTTCTTTGTTTACATTTCCATTTCCATTTACAATATTATACATTCACCGCTAAATGATGTATGTACCTCTAAGAAAATAGGATTTCTAATTCCCCAGCTCGTTTGAATTGTTACCCTGAACAATATTTTCTTGTCACTTTTTTTTTAAAAAAAATTACAATTATTATTAATATGATGTAAATTATGATGAAACTTGTTGTCTAGTGTACGTTTTATGTAACACTTTGATTTTATAAAAAATAATTTTAATACTCGTAAATATTTTTGTAAAATAATTTTTTTTTTTAAATTTTTTTGTTTTTTTTTTACTTTGTTTGTTTTAGAAATTAAATATTTTTTCGTAGAAGGGATCCTTTTAAAAAAAATCCCCTTTTTTGTTTCACAACATTGGCCAACATTCGCAGCGATGATGCTCCCCTTAATTCAGCTGATGTTCTATCCTGCTTGCCATTCACATTTTACGAAGCGAAGAGTATCTCCGGCTCTGAAGGCAATGATTTTTTTATATTCTTCGGAATGTGGTCAGCAATGTGATTAAAATGGAAACCCTTAAGAAATTCTCGTTGACCCCAAAATCCCTCTGTTAATGCAAAGCAAGAGCGTACGTACACAGCAATACTTTCCATTAACTCTAATCACTTTAGCGGAATGCTTTAGCAGTAGTAGTTGCTTATTGGAATCCATATTTATACTCGTGTAGAAAAGGTATACTCTGACTAATCCATGGTCCGGCCATTATTGCCTGCTTTGCCAACAATTGTCACCCGATAACAAGCAAATTTATTTTCTTGCTGTACAATTGTTATCGTCGCTTTTCGCCATTCCCAGCAATTTCTTCCAATTTGTACTTATTTCGGTAGCCGTGTATTAAATGGCATGTGTCTGACAAGCAAACCAGTGTTTGAATTTTAAACTTGAATGGTCACCAGCAGAAGCAGCCAAGTTACGTTGGCAAACACAGCACAGCACAGCCATCATCGTCATCATCATTCTCATCATTTACGACCATTGTGTGTACCTGGAATTAAATAAAAAAGAAAGGAGGTAAAAGAAAGTAAAAATGTGCGACACGTAGTGCAATATTTTTTTATATGCTCCATCATGCAATTTTCTTTATTGTTGTGTATGTTACACAGCCGTGAATGGTAGCAGCCAAGAAACGTGCCTTTCCTTACAGTTCATCATGCGTCTTGTTGTTCTCGTTTCTCTTTTTTAGATCCTGCCAACGTTTTTGCGTTACATTTAATAAACACTTCATTGTTGTTGCTGCCCGCGCCTTTATTGGTGACTTGACTTTTAGGGCTCAATTCTCCAGGAACTGCTTGTAGGAGTGCAAGTCAAAATCGTAGTTTATGAAACCAACAACAACAAAAAAAGCAGCAAAAAGAAATTGTTCAGATGGCTTGTTTGCACGGTCTGCAACACAAAAAAAGAAAATGCAGTCAACTCTCATTTAACAGCATCATTTGTCACTTCAGTTTATGGCAAAAGTGTCCTGTCGAGTAGCTGCTGTTGTAACACTTATTGTTGCATTTTTATGGCCGCCATAAGTTGTTGACTGCTGAATATTTATTGTCGTTCGAGCTGGCAAGATTTGTAAATAACATTTAATTTCATTCCTTTTTTATATCGCCTTTATTTATTATTATATCGCTTTTATTATTTTTTATTTATTTATTTTTTATTTTAATCTCATTGCGTGCAAAATTAAAATTAATGCTGATTCTTTATTAAAAAATTTGATTCAGTTGCTTGTTAATCGTAAAAGATAATAAATGTAGGAGATAATAAAAAAAAAAGTCATTAAATATTTTGCCATCTAAGAAGGAAAAATGTTTTAGTTAAAAAAAAAATAACAGGCTTTCTAGCTAGACGTAGAGGGTCAAGCCAGGAATCAATACCGCGACCCACCGCATTACTAGGCTGTGCATTAATTATTCGCCTACGAAGGCTCCTTTTTTTTCAATGTCCTGTTCACGAGATTAGATTTGTTTTTATTAGCATGGAGGAAAGAGGATGTCCAAGTATCTTTGGAATATCAAGTACGTGATGGTGCGAACGTTTTCGATAGTTTCAATGACACTTTCGTTCACTGAAAGTGAACTGATCTGACAGGCGAGACAGGCGGTATGAAAGTAAAAACTGTTTATGATGAAGCTTCCCTCTACGCCGCTTTGTTGGCACTGTCTTGTTAATGAAATCACATTCGCCTTAGCCAATTTCAGTAGAATATCGATATCGAACACCAGTAATAATCTTTATCATATATTATTTTTATGCTCTTGAGAACAGATACGTATATAAATTTCTTTTTCATTTTCTTTTCGCTTTGCGATTTTGTAATCTTTCGCATAATTCTTCCAATTAATTTCACATTAAATTAAACGACAGACAAAAGTGTCACAAGTGTTAGTAAAACAAGTCAATGTTAATGCAAACCACCATACTTGTAGCTAACTTGTAAGCACTTTCAAATGTGTTAAAAGATACAAAATTGGACTACTACTTTCTTGGAATACAAAAATACATGTATTGTAAAGGGCTTTATTAAGCACAGGGTAACTCAAAAAGCATTTTTAAATGTATGCATACAAAATACCGGGTGACGTAACAATCTTCAGCCTAACAGAATAAGCCATAATTATTGGTAGTTGCGGTGAAATATTAGTGTTTCCATCACAAGCTCTACAACTGAACTGATATTTATCGCAAAAAAATTAAAGCATTTTGCGATACAGAGATTCTTTTTACATTACCTGGTTGTAATTAATAATCCTTTAGCTAAGTTTAATCCTTCAAATCTAATTAAAAATGTTTCTTGTTTTGAATAAGACACAGGGGGAATTTTAAAATACGAGCGAGCCGGCTTTTGCAGGCGTTAGACTGAATTTTAACAGCTTACTATTACTAAAACTTGGCTTTAAAAAGAAAGTCTTATTTAACTTATTGTGAATACTGTAGAAATATACAGAGAGGCAACTTAGTTGCTGTTATATTTATATATATATTTATATATATTTAAATACAGGGTGGGCCAAAAGTCACAATGGGGTTTAAAAATTTAATAACTTTTTTGTTTATTTTTTTTTTTATTTTTTTTTTAAGATTATATAAATAACATCTGGGGAATAAATAATGGAGGGATTTACAACTGAACAAAGAACAAGAATAATAGAATTTTATTACTTAAATCAGCGATCAATTATTTTAACGCAAAGAGCATATCGTCGCCATTAATAATTTCAAGAAATTCAGAAATTAATTGGCCAGCGCGTTCGCCAGATTTGTCAGCATGCGACTATTTTCTTTGGGGGTATTTGAAGGAGCGAGTATATGTCAACAAGCCCGAGACAATCCTTGAACTCAAGGCCAACATTGTTGCAGAAATTCGAGGGCTACAGCCACAAATGTTGAAAGATGTTATGGAAAATTCTCTCAAAAGAGCCCATCATTGCGAAGCTAATAACGGCGGTCATTTAAGTGACATTATTTTCCATACTTAGCGTAAAAAAATTTCCATTTTGTATATTTCATAATTTAAAAAAAAAAAAAAAAAAAATAAACAAAAAAGTTATTAAATTTTTAAACCCCATTGTGACTTTTGGCCCACCCTGTATATTTAAATTCAACGTTTCGTTAGAGAGGAGCTTTTTAGGCTGATTAAGAGAGGAAAGGTTTCCCAATTTGCTTTATATAAAATAAACTTTGCTTAATCTTCATTATTGGAATTACAACAAAATATACGAATTGAACTGGCTCCACCTACTGATGCAAAATTGTGAGTAAAATGGACTTAATTTATTGCCCACTTTTAGGCTGCAACAAAAATATATATTTAAGTAAATGCCTTGATCTTCATTAAGAGTACACAACAATTTGCGATCGGTGCAGCAGCAAAATCCTTTATGGATTGCAAAGGAAATTTATTCTTTAAATGTGGTAAAAACAAGCCACTTGTGACATGGTTCAAGTTACTCTCCCTCCTCTCTTTTACTCATAATTAATCTTTGTAATTCCTTCAAATTGCGTTACTAGAGTATAGAGACATTTTGAATGCCGGTCTTAAATAATAATTTATTTATTCTAAATTCTACTTCGATTTTAATCAGCAAGATCTTCCTGACATACAAAATTTATTAATAACTTTTTTATATCCTTTTCATTTCAAATAAACGTAACTAAGATACCAAATCCTTAAATGAATTTATATTAAAAGTGTAAATGTCGTAACGTGCAGTAATTCCTGAGCGATTCAGGTAAAATAAAAATATTTTAAAATATAATTTTCGTATTGAAAGCAAACATTTAAAAATTATTCCCTATAACTGGTATTTCTCGAATATTAACTGGTATTATCGAATATAGAGAAATAAGAATGCCAGGATTCCATATTTTGATACGTGTTATACAATATCGACTGTCACGATCCTAAAATGAAAGATTTCGTTCGAATTCATTCGATAACGTATACGACGATTTAGGCCCTACATATTTAGTTGTTGTAGAAGAAAACATTGTATGGAAAGCCCCTAGTATTCAAAATCTTCTCTTTTATATACATATATGTATATACAATGCCCCTCAAAGTGTCCATGCCTGAAACGCACAGATATGCTTTCACAGAATGGCAATTAGTATTCTATTAATACAGAAGGCAAAAGCCAACACAATCTTTTTTACCACACTTACTAAACCCTCTCCGCTTCCAGCGTCACAGCCTTAAATTAATTAATTATCATTAAATGGAAAATGCACACACACTCACACACACACACACACATTTGGATACACATAAATTCACTATTCAAATTAAAATAAGAAAATAACCACCGACTGATTTGTTATTGAATAGTTTTACAATACGATTTTATCGATAGATTTTCATATTGTTTTTCATTCCTGCTTATGAAGTTCATTTTGCTCCATTGCTGGTAAGCACTAAAGGAATACTGTCCTGTCTAATTTGTTGTTCAGCTTTTTAGTGACGTGAATGTAATGCTGTGTATAGCACTTGGACCAACCACTGTTCATTTAATTTATGTAAATCATTATCAGATGTGTTTCATGCAATTTTATTGATTAATTGCCAAACAGCGTTTTATATCGAAAATTCTTGAAAAAAAAAGTTAATAAGTTATTCTTCTCTTATTTTGCAATAATTATTAAGAGCAAGAGAGAGAAGGAGAAGTAGTGTTAATGGAGACTTGACTTGAACCATGGCAAAGAAGTTTATTGCACAGGACTAAAGAGCAAATTCCCTTTGGAAGTTCTGAAAGGAGAAAAATTAGAGAAAATTTAAATTTACTTCGAAGTTGAAATAAAGAAAGAAAAAGGATATCTAAAACTTGCAAAGGATCAATAGTAGAAAAAATAGAAAAATGTTCAGAGTTTTCTTTTCAACAAAGAAAAGAAGAATGTCAATATTTTGAGCTTTTCTCAAACTTTTTTATTTTAAATAATTAGAAGCCTTTTAGATAACAACCAGTTATCCGGAAATCTCGTTCTATAAAGTAATAATTTATTTGAATGGTTAAGACAGCTCTGTCATATCCTTCTATCCTCAAGACAAACAACAAAGAAACTGTTTTCGCTTGGCAGCCGATAAAAGAAACCAAATTAAGTAAAACTTTGTAGTCAGAATTAATTACCTGTAGATACTTTGCTTTAAATTTAGTAAACCACTAAATTAAAGAACCACTGCACTAACATAATTCGGCTGCCCTGAATCTAAGATTCCTCTATAATAGAGGCTTCTTTTCAGACTTCTAAGAATGCATCCAACATCATAATTCGGTTTGCTTTCGTTGGCCTTAGAAGCCAACCATGAAACGAACTCATTGAGTAGGCTTCTGAGGATGCATCAAACATCATATACCCTTTTCAAAGCATATGTTCCAAACCCATTTTCGTAGACTGCAATTATATGTACCTCAATCAATATATAAAATATTTTTTCGCTATATTTGTTATCCTTCTTGCCTGATCTTTGTAATTTTCAAAGTCAACAATTTTGAGAAAATGCGGGGCGCATGGTTTTTTAAATTTTCGATTTTAAATTTGCGACGCAACAAAAGTAACGAGGACAGACAGACGGACAGACAAAGCTCAATTAAGTTCCCTTCTTATATGGATCCACAAAGTGTGTATGTACTTTATAGTGGCAGAGACTAATAGTGTACAAATTACACCCAACAACAGCGAATTGCTACCAGGCCTGTCACCGCCTAAATTATTTCAAATTGACTATGAAGTAGGCATGACGCCGCCCACTTTTCTGAACCACGACATTAAGTCATATTGAGAGCTCAATAGATTTTTTCCACATTCTATTGGAATTGTTTGAGTTGTTTCGAAATATATCTTACATTCAGAGAATGTGGGCGTAACTCCGCCCATTTTTATATTCCTAGTGATTGCCTCAAGATTAAGAATTATTAACATTTCTAAATAGATATTTATGTTGTATGTATGTATGTGTAAATGAAGTTCTTTTTATTTTATTAATTATATGATTAATTAATTTCTAATAAATAATTTGTAATAATTAATAAAATTTTTTAAAATGCAAAGAATACTAAAAGCCGCCAGCCTTCCAAGCGTAACTTAATAATGAAACTACTATTCACTAACCAATTCCAGGGCATACTTTTGTTGTTGCTTTACATTACAACTTTTATGAACAGTAAGCGCTGGACAGTTTTCAACATCCTCCTCAGTAGACGTATGTGCATGCCCTACAGCTACTGTTAACCACTCCTCCACATTCTTCAGCTGACTTTTCAAATAGTGTGTGAGTATCAAAGCAATTGCAGAGCCGCCAATAAAGCCAGCACAAACATCTGACCAATGATGTCTGAAGTCCAAGATACGACTTACGGCCACGAACAGAATTGTGAAAAAGCATACAGTTTGTACGATTAATATCAGCAGAGTTGAGATGGTATGCAGTTTCTTATGCAGTTTGGTGTATAACATATGCAAATAACGTATTAAGAACATCATGGAGTAGGCGGCCAAACTGGTGTGGCCACTGGGAAATGAAGCAAATGCTGTGCTAACTGCCCATGAGGGATACAAACTTGAATTACACTCGTACTCATTCATTATGGTTGTATCGTGTAGACCTTGACAGGTATAGCCATCTTTCGTTATCGGATTGCAGACGGTTATAAAATTCGGCCTCAAACGACCCATTTTTATTTTAAACACATTTTTATAAAGACGTTCCACTGCCAAGCCAATTAAGAATAATGTCAGTATTACAATAACCTTTAACGCATAACGCAACAAGAAGGCGGAAATTCTCAGAGACCTGCGATTTGCCCAGCTAGAGATCAGTTCGACTAAAGCTATTAGTATCATGGGGAAGTATATGGCCATCACATAGAGTTGTTTGGCGGCACGGTATCATGCACGAATGGCTTTGCCAAACTCTCATCGCTGCAACGAAATGCTCTCTTCTTGCCCGGCGTCAGTAGAGTTTTTAGGTTATAGCAACAAACTATGGCGCAGGCCAGCCCGGTGTACAAAATTAATATTTTAAAGAATTGCGTTCTTGTTAACTTCAACATTATTTGCTAAGTTTCTGAATATATTTAAGAAATTTTTAATATGTTTTTCTATCTAATTTAATCTAATGTTTGCTCTTGTCTACTTTATTAACAACTGAGTGTTCTTGTGCTGATTATTTTTGTATAATTAACAACAATAGCAGTCTCTACACTAAAATGGCAGTCATGTTTAGTTGTAGACCTCATTGGTTGCGGGTACATTTGACAGTGATTACAAACTAATTTTTTTTTTTTAATTTGATCTGTCCAAAAAATTTCCTTTATCAGACAAAACCAAATTCATTATAAAATTTTGTAAATGGAACCCGGGTCTTACAGATTGGTGCAGTGATACCCTACATTAAAGTACTGTTTTCGCTACACAAATGAGCGGGAAAATATTTTAATATAAAATTTGCCGAAAAATGTTGGCCAGTGTCAACTACTTAATAAAAATAAAAATTATAAGATGGCTAATATTTCTTTTTCTATAAAAACTTTGACGACTTGCCAAAATGCTCAGAAATTTTTCTATAAAAGTAATTATAATAGGAACAAGGCCAGGGGCGGACTAAGCCCTAGGCATTATAGGCACGTGCCTAGGGCCCGTAATTTTTTTATTTTTATTTAACCCTGATATTACATTACATTTGCAAATATATTTATTTTCACATATTTTGCATGGAAATATATGTAGTTCGAGCGTTGTTTTTTGACTCCGATTATACATCAAGAGCACAGGTGCACAAAAATGATTTGCATTTGTGTAGTTGACAAAGAGAGAGAGAGAGAGAGAGCTGCAATTTGCGTCATTAACATTTTAACACAAAGTATGTATATGTCATAACTAAAAAAAAGGCCCGAAATTACAAGTTTGCCTAGAGCCCGCTTTAACCTTAGTCCGCCACTGAACAAGGCCTATACTCTACTTGTTTTTATATTATGAAAACGATTTCATTAAAGAATTTGTCCAGAATCTATAAAAAAATTTCCGAAATTCAGCATAGTTTTGCACTCGAAAAGTTGACCTGTCAGGCTAATTTTGCAATTAAAAGCTTTCCCAGTTTATAGATAATTTTTCAATAGTTTTTATATTAAAACATTGCCCAGGAATGCTGAATTAGTTGTGGCGCGTTTTAATTCTTTTTATTCCAAAGCTGAAAAGCAATAACTGTGAACTGGGCATGCTTGTTTTTATATAGATTTTAAATCTTCTTCATGTTTTTATAATAAGTTTATTATATTGAGGTCGCACTGTAAATAATTTTACTTTATACAAAATTAAAGCTTTTAAAAGAATTTTTAGAAAATTGTATATACAAGTGTTCACAGAGTGTAGCTGGAATGACGACCTCAATGCTTACAAGCATTAGCACTGTACATATAAATAAATGTATGTGTGTTTGTATGTTTTTAAAAATGATTTTTTTTTTTCTCAAAAGCGTTTCTTATCAGAATACAGTTGATCAGCGCGAGTATAAAGTTTAGCAAAACCCTGTTCACAATATGTAAATTTTGCTGTATTTTTTTTTTTTTTGTATTTTTTAAACAATAATAAAAAAGTGTGATCTCATAAACAATCGAGGGAGACACTTGCCAACACATTTAAATTCCGAGCTGAAAATATTGTTGATTTCATTTTAATAAAAATTCAAACAATTTAAAAAAATTTAAATAATAACTGAAGCATTCATTACATTTGAATTGAAAAGGGCAAATATTATTGGGAATGACTTTGACCTCCTGTTGATTTTAGTTAATTGGCGGTATCAGGTCTCGTAGAAAGCAGACGCTAATCATTTGATTGTTAAAGCCTGTTCACAATATGTAACTTTTTTCTGTGAATCCTTGTTTCTGCTTGTAGTCAGGAAAAGCCGAAGGATCCAAACAGAAATTGAGCCAGTAGTTCAGTTAGTAGGCTTTTTTTTAACCGTTCGCCTAGGGTGGTGCCTTTAATCTTTGGAATTCGTGTGTATTTTTTTGTTACAAAGTAGTTTGCAACTCTATGCTAAATGCCTTGGCAAAAAGTTTAATTAGTTCAATTAATTATATTTAATGAAATTTACTGAACAGTGTTTAAAGTTAGATCTACTGATTTCATGCTTGTACTAATTGCCAGGGTGGCGAATTCCCAAATAGGGCTAAAGATGTTATTTTATTAACCGGCTTATGGTCCAGAGTTAAACGATATCGAACGGTCGATAACTTTTATACAAAATTATAAGTTTTTTTTAATAAGAATTAAAATGTTTATTCTTGTTTTTATGCAGTGGCAATATAAGAACAGCTAATAATTTTATTTAGCCACAAATTGGGTCAGTCCGTTAATAAAGAAAGCTTTGATTTTATGCTTTTTTCACTGCTGTATAATTTTTTTCAGTGTACTTATTTAGTTTTGGGTCAACATTTTTCACATTTTCACAACAGCAACAGTAAATGGTTTACAAAACCACTGAATTTTTTAAAAGAACCTCAACAATTTATTATCTGCAAATAATAATAACATTCAAATTGCTCTCATTCAGTTTTATTTATTTTTTAATATATAGAAATTTTCCATTTTGTCTTAATTTTTGACAATTTTTTTTCTTTCCATTAATTTTGTTGCACAATGCAATTTTTGCAAAGTAGAACCAGTTAATAATTCCGCCGTAACTGCGCTTCCCTCTGGCGAAGCTGTTTAACTTCCTTTTGCAGTTGTTTAATCTCTTTTACGATGCCTTCCATCTTTTCCTTTCTAGCTTTAATGGCTGCTTTTTGTTGAAGAAATTCTTTTTCGGCTTTTTGTATTTTAATTCTCATTAGTTGATTGCCCTCCTTCGTTACTGGATATCCCGCAAACACTGCAGCTAATGCAGCAGCAAATATAAGAATTGCTAACAATTTCATTATGATTTCTGCGATGTTATTCGAATCAATTACTCAATTGAACTATACAGCCCTATTCGCCTCAGGGCGACTATTTATATCGAAAATCTATGATTGCAGATTGAAACGTGTCAAGGTAATAGATATACGACAGCGTACTCACATGCAACATATGTACGTACATCAATTTGTACACATGCCTTTTATTGTATATTTATATATCGTTAGCTGAAATGCAAAACTATAATATGTACAATACAATTGTAAAAAAGAAAATTTTCATTTGCTAACAAATGAAACAAATTTCTCATTGCTAACAAATATTTAAATTTTTAATAATACAAATAAATAAATAAAATTCTATTGAAACTTAACAGCGACTTTGACTGCAAGGCAAATCCTATGGCTGGTCATACTAGCTTCCCTAGTTAAATGTATGAAATCATTTTTTCTCTGTATTTCCTTTAGTTATTATGCAATGTTCATTTGATAATTTTGAGAAAAGTCTGAGTTTCTAAATTTTTTATTTTTAAGGAAAATTTAAGCTCAATTTTCACCGCAATAAAAATATTGAGGGCAGACAGATAGACATACAGACGGGCGTACGGACAACTGCACCTATATAGAACCAAAATATTATTTTCAATATTTATTAATATCTAGACTTCCATACTTTTTGCGAAAGAAGGGTATAAAAATGTTTTTGGCTTATATACTATATATACTATATAAAGCAAGTATAGTATATATATAATATATACATTTATATTAATAAATATATATCAATATATACATTGCGGGGGAAAGGTATAAAAATGCTTTTGCTTTAAGTATGTACATACATATATATATATATATAGTATTATATACGGATATTGTATAGTATATATATATATACTACATATATAGTATATATATATATATATGTATATCTACTATACGAGTATTATATAGTATTATATACCGATATTATATAGTATATATATATATACTACATATATAGTATATATCTATAATTGTATATCAATATAATAATATAAATATTTAATAAAAGTTGCCATTTTGCATTCTTGTGTCACTGCAGTAATATTACGTTTCGTCTTACGATATACATACATATATGTTTGTATATGAAAATTAAGAACGCAAAAGTTAACTTAAATATTTATTTTAAGAAGTAGAATAATTATAAAATTTTGCCGGCAAACACATGTTTTTGGGTAAACTACATATATTGTATTTTAGCGCGAAATTTCAGTTATTAGTATTTAATTTAGTTCATCATTATTAATTTCTCCAAAAAGAATAATGCGACAGCCATTTTTGCCATTTGCCAAATTTCTCGCTTTATGTTATCGTTGTTAATATCTGTACTCAATACGATTTTCTTTTTGTTAGAAATGCTATGGACTGCCATTGGCCGGAACAATTGCCAAGACTAAGTAATCTAAAATATTGCGAGAAGAACATTGGCTTTCCACTTGTCAAATCATTCAATGTTACTATCAGGTTCTAGAATAATATATTTCAACGTGACATTCCGAACGGTAAGATAGGCCTGCTTGTGTAGTCCAGCCTATAGGATAAACTTTTAATAACAGTAGAAAAATAGTTAACTTTCTCAAAAGCTTTACTAAAGCATTGGCAGGAGCAACTGTCAAGATTTCGTAATAAGGTATATTTCTGGTGTCGCCGGTGTACTGTTAAGAGTTTTATGCGAAAAATCGGGAGATGTGTTGCAGATGAATTATATAGATTAACTTGAAATAAACAACTAGTTTATTTTTTTTATGCTCCTTCCTACTGGTCAACTCAATGTTCTCCGTGTGCATGAAAAATTTCATTAAAGCTCTGATATACTATTCTACACAGTCGTACGATTCGTTCACATGAACATCTGACAGTGATAACCTCATATTTTCAAAAATCTCATAAAAATGACAGACTATCACACAAAAATGGCGAAAACAATTTTTTCTTTGTTGATTGAAGGAAATGCAACTCTGGTGGCATGAAAATTGTCATTTTATGAAAGTTTTCATAAACTGTTGCTTGTCATAAAAATCTGATATTTTGCTCTTTCTTTTCAGTAGAGATGCCATATTTCACAAATCTTACGACTGTGTAGGCTAATGTCTCTGGGCCTATGCATAATATAAATTGAATAAATCAGTTACTTTTGTGGCAGTGTAGGGACTTGCGAGTAGCAGAATTCAAACTTATTGTGATATTGAATTATCTAAACTTCTGTTCTAATCAAACAAAGACTTGCACCAAAAAAAAATTCCAATTAGTTTTGTAAGTTAAAGGCATTTGTAAAAAGCAGGCTTGAAATATTTTAAGCTTTTCAATATAAAAAAAAAAAAGTTATTTTAGTTTACATGCTTGATTGTGTATAATGAAAGGAAACCACAGAATTTCTGTTTTTAATCAGTTTTGCTTATTTTATTAATTCTACTGCCAACATTTCTGATTAAACAAAATCGGCATAGAAATTCAATGAACTCAACACTGACTAATACTAATTGGGTGGTCACATTCATCATAATCTTCAGCAACGTCATTATCGTTAGCAGCAAGTCAAGCTCATTAACTGGTACAACGGACAATGTCATGGCACTAAAATAGCGCTGGGCATAGTTGTGGAAAATGTTGTGGTAGAGGTTGATGCTGAATTTGATAAGTTAACGCCCTCTGACAGATCGTTTGGATTCTTTAGCTGCTGGCACACATAATGAGTGAACGCAATGGCAACTGATGTGCCCAGCATGATGCCAACCAAAATATCTGACCAGTGGTGTTTATAATCCAGCAAACGGCTGACGGCCACAAACCAAGCCAATAGCACGCAAAGCATTTGCACAGTCATCATGATAAGGCCAACATTTATACCATTGTGCCTCAGTGCCTTATTGATGCGTTGTAGATATAGAACGATAAAAATCATGCCATAGAATATATAGCTGGCATGGCCACTGGGAAAGGAGAGGTGTAGACCAATGAGCATATTGTGCCCAACATGTGGCACATTGCATTCATAGTCCTGTATGTAGATGCCATTATTTTTGATGTCATCACAACTGCTGCCATCCAGCTTCCTATACGGCTGGCAAATTTCAAAGAAATACGGTCTCAGACGGCCCACAGTTATTTTGGCAGTGTGTACGAAAATGGCATGCACGGCAAAGCCACACAGAAACGGTGTTAAATTATGATGAAAGTTCAGAAAAGCTTCAACGTAGCCTTGGACGCGCGCCCTAGCAGCTTGCTTACGTTGCAATAAAAACATAAAGCTTTCAACGTTAATAATTAATATAATGGGCACATACAAGCTCAAAAAATATAGCCACGTTTCGTCGATGGTATCGGCGCGATAGGGATATTTCAACGATTCATCATCGCAAAAGAAACCGCGTTTTGCTGTATGCTTGAATATTTCGAAAAAGTTCAAGGCCACGCAAAGCAAAATGGATGTCACCACGCATTCCAACGCAATGCGCATTAAAATACTCCTTTTTAAACTTTTCATAATGGCGGCACTTAAACCACATAAGCTTTCACTCTAGTCGATTTTCTAATTAGTTAATTTAATTAATTTTGCTTATTTTCTTTTTATGTTTTTGATCGAAATAATTTAATTTGTTAAATTTATTTTTTGCTAATTTTATTTATAGTTTTTCTTACATTATTTGAATTTTTTTTTTTTTTTTTTTTGTGTTAATTTAATTTTGCCAATTTTATACAACCGTATGGTTAATACTTCTTTTTTTATGATAAATTTTATGTCTTAATCAAATTAAATTAATTTTTATCTTTTCAAACAAAATAATTAAATTTCAATAATTATCAATATTATTTTTAATTTTTTTCACTTTTTTTTATTTCTTTCAATTAATTTCATTGTATTTGATTTTGTTAATTATTTTTGTTTTCTAATTTAATTATAGTAATTAAATTAGAAATAAATGAATTATTATAATTAAATCTAATTTAATTATAGTAATTTAATTTATAGTCTTTATCATTTTATTTTTTAAAAAATTTTATGTCTTGTAATTAATTTCATTTTATTTACTTATTTTTAAATAATTCTTTTTAACGAACTTAATTTTTTTATACGCTTTTCAGTTTAATTAATTCAATTTATGTAATTAAATTTAGAAACTTCACGGCAAGTGCAAATTGTATTTAATTTAAAAAATTATTATTCTGCTCAATATTACTTTGGCTGATTAATTATGTGCGAGTAAATTTTTATTCATATACGCGAAATATGATAGGAATTCCTTAAATCCTGCTGAATATTAATTTGAGAATTTTAATTCCTTTTTGGTATCAAATAATGGCAATCCATGTGTGTATATCCGATTAATTGTGTGCGAGTAAATTTTTATTCGGATGCCCGAAATATAAATGGAATTCCTTAAATCCTGCTGAATATTAATTTGAGAATTTTAATTCCTTTTTGATATCAAATAATGGCAATCCATGTATATCCGATTTATTTAAAATAAAGATAAAACCTTTTTTTTTATAATTTATAGAGTTAATTAAAAGTTTAATTTCATTACATTTATTTGTATGATTTGTTTAAATTTTTAATTTATTGTATTAGAAATGAAATGAATTTTTTACAATAATCCACGAGAGTGGTCGCTTTAAGACTGAGTCAGATATTCTTCATATATTTTTTATATGCAATATTTTTAGTTTTTATTGGTTTCATTTTTAAAACCGCAAAATCCATTTAATAATAAATTGTACACTAAAAGAAATTGAAGAACGCTTAAGAATTAGCAAATCTTAAAACAAAAAATAATTGTTTTTCTGAGTGTACAGTGAAGGAATGAAGTAATTGATTTGTTAATTAAATTTGTTAACTGTAATTTCTTCATGCCAATGTTGAGACTCTCAATGCTTTCGCAGTAGAGTATTCTAAATGTTACAAGCATTCGACTTTTATGGACTAAATTTTTTGGGTGAATTAAAAACCATTTATTTAACATTCAATTCTGTCTTGTTTTGAAATTTTAATAATAATTATAAATTTATTAAATTATAAATAATTTCTTTTTTTAATACTTTTTCGCAAAAAAATAATTTAAATTATCCTTTTTTTAATTTAGCATAAAGATAATAGATAAGAGTAAATAAAAAATATATATAATAAATTTTTTTTTGCTCCTTTAAGCTTATTTAAATTTAAATTATTAAATAATAATAAATTAATAATTAAATAATAATTTTTACGGGAATTCTTATAACAAAAGCAATTACAGCTTTTATCAATATTACGCTCCTCCTTTATAATCCTTCTTCAGGATAACGTATAATAATTAATAATTTCTAAAATTAATAAGAATTATTTTTCTATAATATTAAAAATATTTATTTTTTCGTTTTCCCCTTAAAATTTTCAAAAAAAAATTTTATTTATTAGAACAGTTTTTTGAGAAACCTAGTTTTAGAATAGACTTCTTATTAAAGTCCGCGTAGTGGTCTGCATCACTACAGTATGTAGCGATAATGTAGACATAGGATCTGGATTTGTGACCAGCAAATCTAGTTCTAGGTTTATTTTGTGAACAGCATGCATTATTTACACTGGTGTCACGTTTAGCAGCTTGAGAAGCTTTTGGATGGCTGACTTGCACTTGTGATAGCATTTCCTGCATTACATACTTAAAAAAAGATTTGCAGATTTGCAACGTTCCGAGAACCGTTAATTTCGAAAATGGTATAATCCCATTCTGTAAACAAATAATTAATCAAATCAATTAATAATCAATATTATTTCAACTTGTAATTACTTTTTAAGAAAAAAAATGTCTGTCTTTGGCAGTCAGTCTGTGAAACGCATAATTACTTAATAAAACCGATATTGTATTTAATGATACTAATGGGAACACCACAGCCTCCCAACAATTGTTAAGCCGTTTAGCCATACTGCGCGGAAGGTTCTGGGGTTTTGAACACATCCCACATTCTTTAAATACAACCCGCCCACTTTCTATTTATGTGTTTATTATCTGTCTATTGTAAGTCGTCTAATCATCAATCATTTTCTTTATTGCCTTGTTTGAAAAAGTAATAGATTTTTTTCACCCCCTTTCCTAACCTCGTAGGTGTTGCACGAGTTCATGTGTGCCTCTCATGTGAGCTTTTAATTTTCTGTAATTTTAATACAAAATTACTTTTACGACTTGACGTTTGCTTTCATTAAGTGCAGTTGAAGCAATTAAATTTTATAATTGTCGTTAAGTAAATTACAATTTTATATCACTGCTAAAACGTGTAGAGAACACAGAGTTGCCAGATAACGGTGCTTGCTGACAGCGTAATATGTTTTAAAATATTCCCATAAAAATGCTTTTTTTCATGATTTTTTCTGTACGTAGTTAGCAAGCAACTTTGTTCGCTGAAGCCTAAATAATTTTAAAGAAAACCCAAGAAATTCCCCCATCAGGTTTTTTATAAGAACAAAGATTTATATAATTATTATAATTATATATATTTATATAATAAATGTTTTATAAATTTATTGGAAGTTGTAGCTGCAATACTTTCCAGACAATTCTGAAAATTCTTTGGTGAAGTTTTAACAAGAACACGCACAGAATTTCCCCACTTTAGAAAAAAGTTCTAATCATATATAATTCATGTTTTTTTTTTAAATATATATTTTAATTTAAAAAAATTTTTTAATTTATAACATTTTTTTGCTGTTTATCTTTCGCAAAAGCAGCAAAATTATATGGTGGCAGACATCCCCTTCGGTATTGCCAAACACAGAAGTTCTTCTTTAGTTTTGCTTATTAAAGGCCATGATTCACTATCTTAGACAATCGTAAGATTTGGCAAATATATCAGGTCTGCTAGCAAAGTATAAAACAAATAACTGTGTGATAGATTTTTTTAAAAGTCGTACGAATTGGAAAAGTTTAAGAAAATTTCTTTAATATAATCATTTTCTTGCGATCAGAGTTGCATTTACTTCAATCACTCAATTTTGTATGATGCGAGTCTTTAAAATACGATGGAATCTCATTATATTTTCTGGTGGCTGAATCATAATACTGTGTAGGATTTATAAATTGTATATTTTGCTTGATGAATTGGAATATAATTTACACATGAATTCGGGAGAAGTTATATGGCCCAATCAAGGTCTATATCTGCGCTCGGTATAATACATATTTCATACACAATTAAATCAATTAACTATTAGAATTGTATTAGAATTATATATAGTAATTATGAATACAATAATATGCATGTGAGAAACGTATAGATGGAAAGGAATTTTACTAGTATTAGGAAGTAATCCTAATGGGTTATTAAGAACCAGTTTCATGTAAAAGATTGTGTATTAATGCAAAAAATGGTAAAATAAGATAGAAGATGAGATTCCCATTAAATCCACTGCAAACCCTCCTCATACTCATATTGTACTAAATCATTTCTAAAATGGCGAATTGCTCGTAATAAGTTGGGATTACTGTTTTTCGGTCAAATTATATATGTGCCATGGCGTGCCCTAATTATACAAGCTGGCGTAAATAAGAAGAAGTTATATATATATATATATATATATTCCTCGTCCAAGATCTAAATAAATACAAATAAAAAATGATGTTTCATTAGCATATAAAGTTCGTAATAATCGTAATTCCATCTCGAAGAATATGATTAACTCTTTAAATGCTAAATTAGTATCTGCTGTTTAATGTATTGCTAAAAATATTCCTGTTAAAATTTTAATTATTAAGCCAAGAAATAATAAAGATCCATAGATCCATCCAATATTTCTATATCTATATATATATATATATATATATATATATATATATATATATATATATATATATATATGTATATATATAGATATAGAATATATGTATATAGATATATAATATATATATAGAAAATTGCAATATTTATTGCAATTAATATTCCAATATAAATTAAATCATTTAAATTTTAAAATATTAATTTTTTCGCCGAATTATTTCTGAATTTAATTATTTTTCTTTTACAATCCTATTGATATAATTATTTTATACAAAATTTCTTTTATTGCAAGATTTGTTTTGGTTGCATTTATTTCTTTCTCTTGTTGGCCAACAATTTTCCTCTCCTCTAAACAATAATGAAAAATCCCAGAGCAATAACAATAAAACACAATATGGTAACCCTATTTGTTTGTTTTTTTTTTGCTGATGTAATAAACCGGTAGGCGGAACTTTGGAGTATTTGAAATTATGATTGTTAGCAATACCCGTAACAACAAAAATTCAAAAAAAAAAAAAAAAAGTAAATAAATAGAGGTAAAAGCAATAACAACAAAAATACGATTTTAGAATTAAATCGTTTAAATAATAAATTAGTCGTTTTCTGAGAGGTTTTTGCCCACTAACTTGAAAAAAACTAAACTGGTTCATACTTTCAGGAGGTTCTAAATAATTGTTTTGTTTTAAATAAAGAAAGCAGCATGTATTTAATCTACATACAAACGTGTTAAATAAATAATAACACTTGTGCCTCCACTTTCGCAATACAAAAAAAAAATACAACCATGCACAAAAGTTTTATCAGAAATTAAAAAAAAACCTCTTGGAGAATAAATATTACAAAAGATTTTTAGAGAGTAGAAAAAAAATTAATGGATAAATTTTTTGGCAGCAGCGAACAGAAGCCAATAGGTTAAAGGGCTACCCAAGAAAATTAAAAAAAAAAAAAACAATTTTTTTGAAAAACGTTTGTACGTTGGTGCAAAGCTAAGTTGTAGGTTTTCTTCTATAACATCTGGAAATATAGAGTATGCTTTTAGGATGTGCCGTCTAAAGCTTAATACGTCAGGCAATTTAGCGGCCTCTTTTATAACACCATTTCCAACAATTTATTTAAAGTCTCATTATTCATTCGATAAAAGTTTCAAATCTTAATCCGTTAGATAATTTAATAGCCACTTTTGTTACACCGGTTCCAACAATTTATTAAAGGGGTCATATCATTCATTGGAATAAAAAATTTTTTTTGTTTGCTTCTCAGAAGAATTTATTCTCTCTATTATATTTTTTATGGGCTTTTTATTAACATAAACTATATCAGACAGCTAATAAGTAAAAATTTAAAGCCTCAGCAGTTTGATAGAGTTGCCACAAGTTAGTAAAATATGGCGGAGCTGAAGAAATAGCTACAATTTTGCCACTTCAAAGTACTTTAAAAAAAAACAAAGAAGAAAGCATAAGTTATCGGTTTGGGGACATACAAAACTAGGCAAAAACCAGGAACTTCTCCAAAGACACACTGTACTAAACTTGGTATTAATTTAAACATGATTTAAAATTTATTTCTATAAATCCACATTTATAAAGTCCACATTTATAGCTTATTTATTAAAAGATTTTGCATTTATATAGAAGGTTTATGTAGGATGATACCCTCTTGCTGAGGGTATGAAAAGGTAAATCGGCCTTTCATAATTTAAGCAAATTAATACGTTACTACGGCCGGTTTTTTACACTAGGCAATTAGTTTATAATTATTATTTTTCCTTAAATTAATATTCCTCAGGGCAGACTGTAAATCACATTTAAAGCACAAAACATTTTATCATCTCTCCAATGCTCTTCATTTAGGTTAACAACTTTGACATATAATTTTTCCACTTTTATTTTTTTAATACAAACTGTCATAATCATATGGTTCGTAAACGTGTTTTCAATACCCAATTTTCTGCGTTTAAATATGACTTAAACATTTACCAATTTATACATTTCCCGGTTTAAATGGCGCCTAAACCAAAAAGGGAGTTCTACTTGCACTGATTTATTAGACGTCACTGGCTTAGTATAGAGCCTTTACAAAAATGAGAAGTATGAAAACTGAAACTAGTTTTGACAGCTGTCACTACGTAAAGGCACTTGATGTGTAATATCGCCTATACCAACATAACATACCATGCCACTGCCGAATGTTTGCTGGTCTCAATTTATTATTATTATAAATAATTAAATTTATAACGAATAAAAATATTTCTTTTTATCTGGAGTAAATAAAAAAGATTTTGTCAGTAAATTTTTTATTTTTTCACAAAAATTTAATTGCTAAAAATAAATACCGATTATTATAAATTATTTGCTTTCATTTGTTTTGAACTTGATGACTGGAAATACCTGCCTTAGCAACGTTACTAAAAAATTCAAACATATAAATTGAATAAAAGTAAATAAAATAAAACATGACTCACCTTGTCAAAACGTTTTAAATTAAGTAAAAAGCTGACTTGTGAATTTCTGAATGTTTTTTTAATTTAAAACGGCTCTTTGAAAAAAATTATTATTTAAGCAATATAAAACTAACAACATTAAACAATAATAATAATAATTCTAATAATAATAATTGTAATAATAATAATTGTAATAATAATAATAATTATAATAATAATTATTATAATAAAATTAATTATAATAATAATAATTATAATAATAATGATAATTATAATAATAATAATCATAATTATAATACTAATAATTATAATACTAATAATTATAATAATATTAATTATAATAATAATAATTATAACAATAATAATTATAATAATAATAATTATAACAATAATATTTATGATAATAATAATTATAATAATAATAATTATTATAATAATAATTATTTTAATAATAATTATAACAATAATAATTATAATAATAATAATTATAACAATAAGAATTATAATAATAATAATTATAAAAATATTAATTATAATAATAATAATTATAATATTAATAATTATAGCAATCATAATTATATTACTAATAATTATAAAAATAATAATTATAATAATAATAATAATAATTATAATACTAATAATTATAACAATAATATTTATAATAATAATAATTATAATAATAATAATTATAACAATAATAATTATAATATTAATATGTTACACATTTAATTTCTTTTTAAATAAATAAATATTTTATTTTTTTATTATTTACATGTGGCTGGCATTAGAAATAATGTGCGCTTCACAGTCATAAAGAAACTTTGTGTGTTTGTTATACTTATATATATATATATTATATTAATATATATATATTAATTAATAGATTATATGTCAACAGTTTTTTTTATTTACTGATGCCTTGTTATACATTTAATAGTTTCAAATATATTTTATTAATTATTTTAATTTCCCTGACAGTGCTTTATTGATTCTAAGTTTCGAACTATTAAAGTTCAAGTTCATTTATTTTTTTGTTGTATATATACTATACCTTGAACTTTTTAATTGAAAGCGCCCATGTAGTTATTAATCTACCGGTCACATTAAACAAATATTTAACCATATAACATATGAGAATATAATATTTATTAATTTTTTTCCATATTAAATGAGAATTTAAATAAGGGAAACATATTGACATCAAATTGTTTAAATAATTATGCATTTCTTTGTAATTGTACACATTTATGTTAGTAAATATTTGTACATTGTGACAATGGCATTGTGAGGGAAATAAATAAATTATTTTTAAATGATATTTTACACAACTATATTAATTTTAATACTCTTTTGTTAACCCTTGGTATGCCACCATTAGACGACTCCAAAATCGTCTAATTTTAATTATATTTATGAAATAAATTATAAAACAAATTTAATTTAATGAAGAATTATAAGGAGTTTCGTCTTTAAGATATTTTGCTTACAGGTCTTAGAATATCAATAATATATTATAATAATAATAATAACAATATAATTATATAATAATAAATTATAAAACATATTAACAATAATTTTTTATAAAATGAATTTTGAATTTTTGGAATTGAAACTGGTCAGGAAAACTGAAATATTAAACATTTATTTCCTATTAAAATTTATTTTATTAAAAAAGATTATCTATTCTCCAACATAGCCCATGATTTTTCTCTGTGTTATTGCAATAAAAAAATGCTTGTTATAGCCAGACTCTGCTGTTTGAATTAATAAAGATAATGAAAAATTTGCCGATTTCACTCAAATTCGCCAATATTATTTAGATTTATTGAAAAGGAATTGGTTCTCGGGATTACATAAATTGAGATATTTTTGCAGGGGTATACAGTCCTCTTGAAGGGAAAAAAAACATGCCTTGAACTTTTTAATTAGTGGTCACATTTAAGAAATATTTAGGCATATAACATGTGAGAATAAAAATAATTGCGCTTTAATTTTCAACTTAAAATAAAAATCCAGCTAATTATTTTTAAACATATAAAAGTTTATAATGGGTTAATTCAAAAAGAATGCCCCGCCCCTTTTTTTTAACAAATTTTCTTATAAATAATTTTAACTTAAAATATGTGCCATCATTTTATTGTGCGAGGAAAGGAATGTTTTACATTTTGGTGCAGTTTTCATTTATCAGATCGTCAGTTGACGGCTTATTTGTAGTATATGGTGGTGGGGTAGGGGTCAACACTTCACTCAACGTGACCGAAGTAGCTTCTCTGGTCAAACCAGGCAGGTTTAGCATATCGAATTCCATGTAATAACTGCGAAAGAATTTGCTAACATAATTAGCCGTTGTTAAGGCCACTATAATGCCAATCAGAGATCCCAATAAAACGTCGGACCAATGATGCCAGTTATCCATAATTCTGCTGAGGGCTATAAACCAACCCGACATAATAAATGAAAATTGTAAAAAATGTATGGAGAGATGAGATCTACGCCAGTGTATGCGTTTTTGCAAATATAAAGCCATGTAAATGGCGGCATAGAAGATCAAACTGGAGTGGCCACTGGGAAAGGAGAGGCGTGCTTGTCGCATGTCTTGTATAGTAAAGCCGTTACCTAAGCAGAAATAATTCTCGACATAACGATGCTGATTGATTGCATCGTAACAGGTTGTGCCATCTGTCAGCTGAGGTTGACACACTGCCATAAAATGTGGCCTCAGGCGGCCAATTGTGTACTTCGCCAACTCCGTGGCATCCAGAGCTAGCAGTATACCAAAGAAGAAGTAAACCAATTGTTGGAAAAAATTTAAGAGCCAAGTAGCCACATTGCAGCCAAAGATTTGTCTGGTATTGCCCTGCTGGCCTTTGTAACGGTGTCTACTGTATTCGCCTATTATTAAAACAATAACTGGTGGCAGGCCCAGTATCAGTAGCAACGTGGCAGGAGTTATTGTGTTGGTTTTGAAAGGATAACGTATGCTCTCATCATTACAAAAGAAGCCGCGACGAAAAGGTTCCAAGACATATTCACACACTATTATCGGTATCACTAAGATGACAAGGATGACCAGATCGAGCACTATGCGTTTTAGTAAACGGCGATTTTCTTCATTTGATTTGATGCCACAATTGTCCCTCACGGAGGATGGCATTTTGTTATTCCGTTTTGCAACTGCTAACTGCAATTTTTTATTTGCAATATATTTTATTTTGGTGGGGTCCTTTTGCCACTTCCGAATTTTCTGCCCGATCTCGAATTTGTTTTTTAATGCTTCGTTAAGCGGTAAAGTGATTTTAAAATATAATTTTATAATTTTTTATTATTATTATTTAGTTTATCTTTATGATCAGTGATGACCTTTTTTGCCGCACTTCTTTATTTATTACTTAAAAAACTTTCATTATTTTATTTAATTTAAAAGTTTTAATTAAATAATTATTAATAATAACTTTTTTTTAACTATGTTTTGTTAGTCGTTCTGAATGTGATTTGTTGCTGCAAAGTAAAAACTTTCATTTGCCTTTACATTGTCCTTGAGAGAAAAACTTTCTTACTCCTTTAAATTATCCTTGAAAGGCATGCTTTCGTCCTTTCAAATTTACTTGTAAAGTTTAAAAAAAAAAATTTTATGTACAATTAATATATATATATATATATATTTTTCTTATTATTTTTGGAAAGTCTCATGCATTTAAGATTCTCCTGTTCTTAATTAAAAGCGGTATCCGCTTGTTAAAGTTTTTCTTCACAATTTATTATTATTTATTATTGTGGGTTAGCTGTGCTTTCGGGCAGACGTGTTGAAAGGCGAAGTGCTCACTGATTTAATTCGTATATTTTTTTTTTTAAATATATTTTAATTTCGTTCTGCTTTAGACTGCGGAAAAAGCTTTTGTTTAGAATTTTCAAAAAGTTATGATTGAAATTAATTAATTAATTATTTTAGAAAAGAAATTTTTCTTGTTTTGATTTCAGATTTTTCATTGAAACCGCTCTTAATTAAAATGTTAAATGTATTTCACTCAAATGGCGTGGATTCGGATCCTGCCTACACAAATGTTGTAAAAACTTCCAATTTATTATAAATAATATCTAAACTTTCTTAATTGTCTTTAAGTTCTCTGATTATTGAAAAAACTGTTTTATTACTATTTATTATAAATTTTAATGCATATCATTTTAAAAACCTTTAGAAGACTTTTATTAATTTATTTAATTTTATTAATTTTTATAATTCGATAATTTTTTTTAATTTTATTAATTTTTTTAATTTTATTAATTTTTTTTAATTTGATTATTTTTTTAATTTTATTAACTTTTTATTTTAATTAATTTTTTTATTCGATAAATTTTTTTTTATTTTATTAATTTTTTTAATTTGATTAATTTTTTAGCTTGATTATTTTTGATTTAGATTGATTATTAATTTTTTAATTTTATTATTTTGCTTAATTTATTTAATTTTTTTAATTTTTTTTTAATTAGTATTTCGAATACTTTAGTAGTTTAGTTATTTTTAAATTTAAATGTTTTTAAATATTAATATTTTTTTTATTAATTTTTATAATTTTTAATATTGTATTTTTAATTCTATCAATTGTTTATTTTTTTTTTTTTTTTTTTTTGTTAGTATTTCGAATACTTGTTAGTATTTCGAATACTTTAGTAGTTTAGTTATTTTTAAATTTAAATGTTTTTAAACTTTAATTTTTTTTTATTAATTTTTATAATTTTATAATTTTTTTAATACTATCAATTGTTTTTTTTTTTTTTTTTTGTTAGTATTTTAAATACTTCAGTAGTTTAGTTATTTTTAAATTTAAATGTTTTTAAATTTTAATTTTTTTTTTTATTAATTTTTATAATTTTTAATATTATTTTTTTAATTCTATCAATTGTTTATTTTTTTTTTTTTTTTTTTTTTTTTTTTTGTTAGTATTTCGAATACTTGTTAGTATTTTGAATACTTTAGTAGTTTAGTAAGCACAAACACAAATTCCCAAATTTGATTTTGTTTTTTAAATTTTTTAATTGTTTTAAATTTTAATTGTTTTAAATTTAAAATTTATTTTTCTTTACAACACTGTACATCCACGTTTTATTTGTTCTTGTTTTAAGAAGAGCAATTTTTATTAATTAGTTTTTAATTATTTTTTACTATTCACGTTTATTAAAAGTTTTTTTTTTCTTTTTGTGCTTAAAACAAAATTTTAAATTTTGGTCAGCGTGGTGTTAAAAATTTGCCTAGTTTGACAGGAACTTTCGAAAGGTTTTTTGAAAGGCTTCTTATATCAAAGATTAAATTGTTCTAATTCCTGAATTAAATTAATTTTCTTTTTATAATTTTTTAAATTAATTTTTTTTTATTATTTGTTTATAATTTTGGTTGCCCAGTGCACTTATGCGCGATCAGGTTGTTATATTTTTTCATATTTTTTCTTTTTTAAAATTATTTAACTGCCGCAGTCATCGATGCGCATCGTTGATCTCGCAGGGTCGTTTGCTGTAGTTGAACTGAAGTTCTTTTTATTAAAATCGTGTACTTTTTTTTGTGTTTAATTTACAAAAAATGCCACAGAATATTATTTAGCTGAATTTTTTTTCTCAATTTTATAACCAGTGAGTCCCAACGTCAGTTGGTTTATGACTGTTTTTATTTTATTTTTTTTTTTTTTGTTTTTATTTGACGCATATTCTGCTGGTAGTCACTTTGTGGTGGCTTTTGTGATCATCAATTTCATTATCGTTGTTATACTCGTCGTAATGATAAATAAGATTCGTTAACTTTCGTTTTATTTTTGTTCTGCTTTTTTTTTTGGTTTTGTTGTTAGATTTGTTGTAGGTTAAATCGTTTCAAACATAATTAACCCATATCGGGAAGTGCTATAGCATGTGGTACGACTACACTGTGGAGACAAGATGTCGTTAAAAACCTTCACATGATATAAATCGGAAAAGCTTTCGATTATTTAAATAAAGAATAAGTTCCTAAAGTCTTTTTTTTTTGTACTCTACACTTATAGTGCTTTGAAGTAAACTTTAATTCTTCGGGAATATTGAAAATTGTAATAACAAAAATTAATAAATAAGATGCTCTTGTCTTTCTACTTCTACTATTGCGAGGGAAGTGCTGATGCCTGTAATCCAAACGTTCCTGGTTTGTTTCTTGTTTATACTCATAGTTTTTTTTGCGCTTTACCTTTAATTATACACAATAAAATAATTTTTTTTCTATATTTCCGATAGTTATTAGCCGATTTTGATGATTTTTATAATTGTTAATTTTGAGAAAAGTCTGAGCATAAGACTTTTTAAATTTTTGATTTAAAGCAAAATTTAAGCTCAATGTAAACCGCAGTAAAAAGAGCATGGACAGACAGACGGAGGGACAGACAATCGAAGCTCAATGAGGTTCTCTTCTTATATGGATCCCAATATTAAACTTGTATATATACTTCCATACTCTTTTTTTGAACGGTGGACAGACAGATATCATTTTTGATGAAACAGCCTTTCTTTGAACCGCTGACTTAGTAAGGAGTGGAGGATTTAACCTTAGTTTTCTGGAATTTGTGCCGTTATAACTGTTTACAAATCAGCTGTATTGCAGCAGAAATATTCTATTGGAGAATAAATAGGGGAAATGTTTGTTTATGGAAATTTTCATATTTTTTGTTTCCAAAAATAAATCTGTCAAACAATAGAACATTTAATACTTCTCAACATTATTTTCCAGCTGACATGCCATATTTGAGAGTTCCACTGCGCAGGAAAGTGAATACACTGGAGTTCCGACTTTGCTTCATCTTCTTTGCATCGTTTCGATTTGCTTTTTTTTTCAAAAAAATTAGTTTAAACCGCTTTTTGTATTAAGTCCTAATTGGTACTGTAGAATGTGTTAGTTTGCAAAAAATTTTAAACTAAATTTTAAAATTTCTGTAGGCTTAAACTCCAGTTAAGTTAAACTTAATGTTATTTTAAACATACTATAGTTTAAATTTTGGATTAATTAATTATCGGTTTTTTCTAACAATTCAATCATGTTACCACTGTGAACCCATTTTCTCAAAATGGTGGCAACTGTTTTAGTCTAAGTGTCCTCATTACTCCGAGGCATTTCATCTACTGAAAAGTCTCCTCAGTTTTTTGGTCAGAAACTTTAATATAAAATTTTCAAACTAGCCATAAGCATATGGTTTTTAATCGCAGTTTAAACTGCCAATTTTCGGTGTTTTCCCTGATCATGTGGTTTTTAATCGCATTTTAAGCGAATATATAAAACGCAGAAATTGTATTAAAAAATCGCTTAAAAGTTGTTTAAACGGAAAAGGGAGTTTATCTGTCACTAATTAATTAGACCTTTCGGGATGCCCCCAATACGAATTTTTTTGCACAATAGAATCTAGAATATGTTAACCAAAATATTATTTATCTCTTATCTGTGTTCCACTATCAACTTATCTAATCAGTCTTAAGAATTATAAACGCATAGATTTTTATAAAATGTTAAGAATGGAATAGTTGTATCTTAAACACTTGCCCGTGCATACAGAGAAATTCTGTATGACGGTTGCGATTTTTTTCAAGGCGCAACTTTTGATTGATGACGTTATCATTGTATGACTGTTGGATAACTTTTGCAGTGATATATTCTTTCACGCCAAAAATTTCATATGGTGAACAGGGCTCGATATGTCCTCTTATACAGCTGATATTTCAAATTAAGTATAAAATTGCAGGAAGGGCTTTTTCATTTGACATTTAAATATATATTATAATAATGATATATCAATTTTTATATAATATAATATATATAACATAATATATAATAATATATAAATATAAATATATAATTATGAATTAAAATTATTACATAAAAGAAATATAATCAATTTTAATGAATTTTTAAATTGTTAATATTTAAAGCATTTTAATTTTGACAGCTGACATGTAAGGAGAAAATATTAATTTATGACAGATGAGATATTTATACTGGCAAAAAGAAAACGGGAAAATATTATAATTTTTAAATAAAATAGAAAATGATTTTTAATTAAAATAATTATTTTTTTTTTTTTTTTTTTTTTTTTGTTTTAATCAAGTCAATCCGTAATATTGTAATTAATTTTCTCTTTATTTTTGAGTTTCTTAAACACTACAATGCTGTTGAAGAGATCAGCTGTTGTAAAGTGCACATGTCATATACAATGAAATGACGTTTGATAATAAATAAAATAAAATATTTATTTTTTACCACGTATTACAAGAAAATAGAAAACACATAAAAAAAACTGCTAACAAAAATCCATATTATTAGCCTGCCCTTATTGAAATAACTCCGTAAAATTTTCTTACAAATGCCAATATAATCCATGACCCCCATATTATTTAATAGGGAAAACAAAAAATTATTTTAATTAATAGTTTGAAAATTAGTTAAGTAGAAAAGGGTGCATACATATCGCCACCTAAAACGAAAACTTACATTTTATCACTTTTCATATCTTTAGAGGAGCAGCAGAATACTGTAAAATATGGCAAATGTGGAAAATATTGAAACAAAATTTTATATTCATAAATTTCTATTTAAATAAATTTGTATGGAAAAAAAATTTTAATAAATTTGTATTACATTAATTTGAACAGCTGAATTTAGGGTTGAACTGGAGTATCATTATAAATAAATAAAAGGAAAACTTAATAAAGTGAATTGAATGCTTTACTAAGAAGTGAAAGGAGTTCAGTCGTGCTTTTCAGGAATTTCTTTAATTCAGAACACCCTATAAATCTCTATAAGTACATTTTAATTTATTTTTATTGGTTTTTTTGGTTTAAATTGTTTTATTTTATTTAAACAAAATTATTTAAATTATTTTACTGGGTTAATATTAAAAGTTAATAAACTTTTAATTATTAAATACATTTATTAAGTATTTATTTAATACAGCTCAATTTTTTATGACTGAAAGTCAAAGAAAGGAAATTTCACAACTTGCTGGTAGGAGCAAGTTTTTTCTTTCTCAGGTGGCAACACCTCCCGTACTTACCTGATTATACACTCTCTGGTGTTTCATAGTTTAAAAATTACCTATAAAAACTTGTACATACAAATATTTTTAAAATAATAGGAATTGCGTTACCAAAAACAACTTTGTTACCAATAACAACTGCGTTACCCAAATCGATAAAAATCTTTAGTAAATTGTTTAAACAGTTTTCGCTTTCTAATGGATAAATGCGCCACACTTAGGTAACCATGCACTCTTTTCAAAGCGTCTCTTGACATTTTCCATTTACTCATGTACGATACCTTTTACAAAACAAGTGTAAAATTGGTTCACAAATGTAAACCGCCCTGCTTTCCTACGGTCGTATATTGACACTCATACGTAAAACTTCAATAAAACATTTTCTACTTTTAACTATCATTTTCAAGTAAAAATGAAAGTAAAGTATGACAAGTAGGAGTGTCGAGTTCTAGAATTTGACAAACACTATTTACGGTTGCGCCCACTGTTTTTTAGCAACATGCGACTATTTTGCATCTTATTAACTTTTATTGTTATTACTTACAGACATTTTATTATGTGCATGGAAGATCACCTAGATAAGATAATTGGCAGACAAGTTGACGTCAACAAATGTCGTATATATTCATTTGCTGTCGTTAAAAGTAATAAAAGTAAAAATATTATTGAGATTATAATTTTTGGCACAAATGCAAAAGATTGAGTTTAAAACAAAAGATTCTTAAACTGCAATTTTAAAATAAGCACACCTTCATTAAACTATAAAAAAGCAATAAGCCGGAGCTGTAAGAATTAAATGATTAAACCTGCCACAGGTTTTACAGCCACGTCAGTAAATACGGGGGTTCACATCATTCACTCCTCTTCAAACTGATTAGATTTTTACACTGTAATTAATTTTCGACTGTTCTAATTAATTTAATACATATTTAAATATGTATAATTCTTAAACGAATAGAGAATGATTTTCATTTATTGTCTAATGCATGCCATGGACCAAGGCTACGGAGCTTAGGTTTACTGTATAAAAAAAAAAAAATATAATTAAAATAAAAGCGAGTTTTAATTTGACACTGCATAATTGCATATGAACTTACAGAGTACAGTGAAATCGTGGTAATTTGCCCTCCAAGAAAGCAGCTGTTTATTTTATATACACCTGTCAATTGCAACCCTGTACAATGCATCAAAAGGGGCTTTAGTTTCTTTTATAGATAAATATATATATTGTTTCGTTTATGCCAACAAATTAAATTAATTAAAATCCATTAAAGCCGATCCATTCCAGCATTAGTATAATTGAAAAAGGGGAAGGTATATAAACATTAAGTGGAGACTGAAATCTCATGGGCTGTGAAAATTTATATTTTAAAGAATTAAGTCCGAAATTACTGTTCTATTCCCTATACTTCACTAATACAAGGAAACATTTAACACTTGTCATGTTAATACTATATATTTTTATTATTCCTAATTGATAATTCCAAAATTTTTTACGGGAAAAAGACAAAAGCGGACTCTAAAGCATTATCAGGCTAGATATTGGACAACGAGTTCCTAAAATTGTTGGCGGATTTTTATAACCTTCACCGTCACAAAGGATGAAAGGGCATATCGTTGGTTGCAACTAGATAGGCCCAACCGACATTTTTTTTTTTTTTTTTTTTTTGCAATAGATTGTGTTACTGATTTTAATGTATGAAGTGAATTACTCCCCTTTCGAAACTACCTTTATCGATAAATTTCTTATTGTCATTCTAGAAAACGTTTTCAATTATAGAAATGTCCCTTCACTTCTATCCAAGACTAGAATTCCCTTTAACTTTCTCTTAACGAATAAATCCGTATATACAATTTAAATAAACAACAACAACAACAAAAAATGTTCCTTTCTGAATTAGTGCTTTTCTTTTTCTTTTTGCCTTGACAATATACCAATATTAAATTTAAAATAAATTCTTCAAATCATTAATAATTAAAAATAAAAATAAAAGAAAAAGAAAGGTGTCTTTAAAACGGGGGGAATCCCAACATTATAATTAATTTTTTAATATGGTTTGTCATTCAGCGGGATTCCCCATACTAATTCACATCATTATTTTCGATAAAAATACTCATCATGAAAAGGAATTGCTATAAGAAATGAACTGGATGCTTCCTGCCAACTACCTCACTCTGACTGTCTGACTGTCGTATTTAACTTCTTTTTTTTGTAAACTTATAAATATACTTGTTTCTTCTTTATTTAGCGAAATATTGAAGGAAAAAATTAATATCAGGTTAATTGTTTGTTATTCGGGTATAATCGTCAGTATAATTATTAATCTCAATATTTAATTAGATGGAATTAGTTTAATTAAAGCATTATTGTTATATTTATAAATTTTTATTACTTATATTATAATTTGTAATGCTAATGCTAATATTGTGCTTTCTGATTAATTATATTCTAATTAATTATTTTGAGGTTAAGGTCGGTTATTTTTATGTATGCATGTATGTGTGTATGTATATATGTATGTATATAATTTTTTATATATATAAATTTTTTTTAATTAATTTTTTTTTATATACATATGTATGTATAAATTTTTGTAAAACTTTAAAAAAAATAAATATTTATTAAACATGTATATATATATTATATTATATTTAAATAAATATAATTATTTTAATTATAATTTTAATTATTAATATACAGTAATTTTAATTACTAATTTTAATTATTATAATTTATTAATAATTAATAATTAATTAATTGGATATGTATGTACATTCGTATTTGTATGTACATATACATATGTATGTAAATATGTATATATTTGTATATTCTTGTATTTATGTATGTATGTTAATTTTCAATGTATTGCATTGACGAAGTTATTTCTCTATATAGTTTTTTTATTTATTTGCTTTTAATCATAAAACTAGTTAATAATTTTTTTTTACTGTGGAAAATAACATATTACATTAAACTGGTCCCCAGCCACTGTCTCTACTAATACATATTATAATTATTTTCAATTAATTATATTATTCAGTAACTCAATAAATAATAATGAAATTTTTCATGGAATAAAAAGTATATTCTGTTTATTTATATTAAATATTGTGAATAATTTTTTATTTCCTTATGATAAAATAAATAAAATAAAAAATCAAAAAGAAAAACAAAAATTGTGAAAAAAGTTTTTAAGCAAAATTTCTTTACAATTTGAAAAATTAATAATAATTAAAAATTATATTTCAATTTTTTTAAAACTGAGAGCTTTTCAAGTTTTCTTCAGTTTTCAGAGATTTTGCACAACAAATGCCGTGTCCATGTTGTTGCATAGTGGAATTTCACATATTGTGTGGATTTTACTGCATGTAAAAGCATGTAAAGCACTTTAATAAAACCAGATTTTGTTTGCTTAAAATGAGAATTAAATGTGGCTACAAACACACCAATTCTTACGAAATAAATATACAAACATACATACATGCATACGTATTCAAATAAATACGTTCATATATGAGTAAGTAAATGCACTTGTATGCAGATACATACATAAGTCAATACATCCATACTTATGTACCTATTCAAAACAGATTGCCGAGTTATAAAAAAGGGCTGTAATCAGATGTAAACAATACGAGTGTCAATACTTTAAACAGCATGTTAAATAGTAAAAGATCGATACTGCTGATAAGGAGTATCAGTTTAATACAATTACGTGTACGATTGTAAATGCATACAAACATACATACACATTTATGTTCGTACAGTAATTTAAGGCTAAAAGTATTTATGGTACTACACTTAAGTAGCTCTTACGCTTAAACAAGTAATTCAAAAATTAAACTGTATCCAAGCCTGCATATATGTATGTACGTATATCCTTGGTCTCAAGTGGGAACCCCCAACTCGCAATTATTTTACAATATACTTTTTGCTAATTTCAATGTACAATCCAATTCAATTCGTAGAAGTTTGCGAATTAATAAAATGGCAAATATTGTGTTTTTTCGAGACTTGTCGGCCACTGTGCATTTATATGTAGATATGCTAACTTATTTACATATGTATGCATATGCACATGTATGCATGTATGTACACACGTTTATAAAAGTTACTCAATTCAAAATATGTTGACAGCCTACTATGTTTGCCGGCCACTATATTTTGTATAACCTTGGAGTGCTGCCGCCTAACCCGCGACACTTAACAACCATCGTCACGATGTGTTTCCCTAAATACATACATACATATGTATGTAAGCAGTTGTTGTTGGCTGCTCACAAATTGTAGTTGTCCTGACCTGCACCACCGCAGAGATGTTTACAATCAAACAAGTTATTGGTATATACATACATCCATACATACATACATGCATACATACATAACACATCCATGCATACATATGTATTTAGTATATGTTTCTCGGCAGTGTGTCTGATGTGGCAAAACCATGTAAACACAATTATTCTTTATAAGCCAATCAGGGGTGTACAATTATAAGTTTGTACGAAATATGCATATACATGCATTCATACATATATGTATGTAAATTGATACATATGTCCCATATCCATATATATCATTGATACATCCATATGTTTGTATACACAAAGTTAAGTTATTTACTAGACTGTGAATAAGAAAATGGACTTTGGAACTATTTAATTTTATTAAAAAATGCATTACTAAATTCTATTGCATATGCACATACATAGTAACTATAATATACATCCATTCATAAAAGTAGATAATTTTCTGTACTATTATTTTATGTGTATGTATATACATACACATGTACATACATACGGATATTATAAATACAAAACCTCCTCAACATGCAAGTTGTGTAAATATTTGCAATAGGGCTTTTTTGAATAGTGTTGCTAGTTTTAATACATTTACCTACATACATATGGATTTGCATGTATGTGTGTATGTATGTATAAATGTGTGTGCTATTGTTCAACTTTTTAGAATTTATTCACACAAATTAACGTTTATTGGATTCCAATGTAGATGTATTGTGCTTAATTAACATTAAGTAATTAATCCCTTCTCTGCATGCCTCTAATGTAGCTTAGAGCAACAATTTTTATTTTCAATAGTTACAAAAATTATACTTACAGTGAACTCCCAGAAACGCAATTCTTTTTTCCAATGTAGTTTCTAAGACGGCAGGTAAGGTTCTCCTTTCTAGCTTATATTATTGAATTCATCACAAATAGCCGGAATCTGGTAGTTAAGTGCTACCGACTATTTTATATACATAATTATATATTATATTTTTTTTAAAGCTGACAACGACTTGCTTGAGCGACCGTAACACTTTATGAACACTACATATGAGCCTATTAAGCGTCCTCTATATTAACTACAATTACTGTCTTTTCGTAAAATGGATTCATCATCTTTAGAGCTTTCTTCCAATTACACATTTTTCAATGGCATTCGCATTTTTCTTTGGGTTATTAATGTAACACAAAAAAAAACCCGCGTTCTCGTAGTTCATGATAACACATGATCAGGTTTTTGCGAGTTCACTGTGTTGTACATGCAATGGAACACTTGTTTCTTTGATTTTTATGTTAACCTTGTAAAGTTCCTAAATATTTCACTTGTTGGAATTATGAATATAAAGAATTTTGGAAGTTTTTTATGTAAGGCTGCCACATGTGTTGAATTTTGCCTGTCGCGATTTATGCCCTAATAAATTCTCAAGCAACACTGTAAGTGATTTATATAATGTCGTTATGTGCTGCTGGCTATTAAAAAAATTACGAATACTGTAAAGCCGATTTGTATAGAATATACTATTATTGTTATTTTGTAATTTCTGTCTTCTTTTTACTTTTTATTGTATACATACTTCTAATCCGGCTTTGGGTCTTTTTAAATCTTCAATATAAAAATATACGATACACATATACATATATATTAATATTATATATAACTATATATATGAGGGGATATGTATATATCATATAATAGATAAAGGTAATAAGTATAAAAATTATAATTAAAACTAATAATAATACAATAATTTTAATATATTAAATATGTTAGAAGGACGCTTAAAGCGAAAATAATTCCTTGTAATATTTTATGTCGACAACTATATACGACTATACAAAATATCTTACAATGGGAAATTCCAGTTGTAGCAGAAATGTCTAAAGTATGCTGGCTTAGTCCATTAAAACTCCAATTTCACCAGCAATGTATTTAATGTAACCGTGTCATCATTATAAAATAATAAATCAAATAAATAATAAATATTGAGAATCATATTTTGTTATAAAGCTGGTAATTGTAATGCATATGGCAATACCCTTGTAAAATGTTATTATATCTATATAAAGTTATCTGGCACCGCTGTCGATATTGTTTAGTAAGTCCAGTCTACTCATATCACTCTCTTCCTTTTTTTATGGTAACTTCAGACCAAATATTGCGTTTGCTTAATATATTTTTGATGTTTGTTTTTAATGCATTGGAATCGGTAAAAAAATTGTATAGATTGAACGAAAGCATTTCTTGCTTGTGCCTGCGATAACCTTCTTTGTGCATTCCAATGTTTTTTCTAAAAATTGGAATCATTGTCATAATTCAATATTCCTTTTAATTGACTTTGTGGTGTTGTGGAATCAAGTTGAGCAATTTTTAATGATGAAAAATGAAGAAAAGTGTTTTCTAGAAAGTGCGGGTAGATGTATGTATATGTACACACATGTAAACATTCAAAGAAGTGATATTCAGTTGATATGCAATGGGAATATGTTATTGTGCCCTTTCAAAATGGGTCTAGTACATAATTAATTTTGTAAATCTAAAAAAGAACATCAATATACATATATAAAAAACTTTAGTGAGTTTGTGAATAAGTGGCGTCGTTTACCATCAAGCAGCGAAATCTAAACTATGATGATTATATTTGGCATTGGATTATACATTTGGAATCAGGTACATACATACATACATATGTGTATATTTACAGGCAGCATTATGTACATAAGTGTTATGTGCGTGCACATATGCATACATATTTGCTTACAAAATAAAAATGATTTAATGAATTTATTTTCGGAAAGAAATTCTAGTGAGAAATGTTATTAATAAGGCTGCATAAATTATTGGCGTCCATACAAATATTGCATCTGCTTATATAAATATATATGTATACATGTGGGTATGGGTTTACGTACATGCATACATCCATATATAGAGTTAATCTCATGTAAAGTAGGCATAACTGCCGTTTTTCGCAAAACTAATAATTTTCCTTATATACATTTGTATGTGTACATGCATACATAGAATTTGCTTATACATATGTACATATGTATTGTAACCATTAAAAAAATATTTACAAACATACATATGTACATATATTGCAAAAAATTCCAGTGTTTTTTTTCTGCATGAGACCAACGATATGCTTATCTGTATACATGTGTGTTGTGTGCAAATCATACGTAACGGTATTCATTGAAATATGAATAATCATGATGGGAAAGGGCAGCAATAAGACAAATATGTACATATACATACATATTACATTCGTATGCCTTCCCAGTTTCCAATATATCCCCAAACTTTGGTGCTCTTCTTCGGAGAGTCCATTCCATGCTGTGAGTTATTGAAACTATTTCTCTAATTAAAAATGAAATAATTGCAAATATGTTTGTTTATCCATACATACATACATATGTGTGTGAAATATGTATGCATATAAAACTGTGTACATAAAACTAATGGCGTTTTCTTTTCTACATTAAAAATGTCGCCCTGTGAAAAGGTGCGTTTTTAAAATATTTTGACCGCCCTGTGAAAGTGCAATTTTTTATATGTATAACGAAAAAAGAACACAAATTAGAAAAAAGGGCAATGCCTTTTTTTTAACAGCTGATAAACAAACATTTTCTGTATATTTTACGAAATGTGTATACAAAAATGATCAGTTGCCAGATTGCTAATTCATCTGCTTGAGAAAACAAATATTTTTTTTTTTTAATATCTCATACAAATAAGCAGCCGCATAGTGTTCTTTTGATTTTTTTATATGATACAAAATATAAAAATAATTATTAAAATCTAATTTTGTGACACTTTCAACTCAAAAGACTTTTTTTGAACATTTTCTGGTAACGCTGTGCAAAAATAAAAACCAAGTGTTTTACAAGGCAATTTCTGCCCTGTTGATTTGTTCAGGGCAAAAGTGCAATGCCTTTTGCACTGCGAAAGGGCAACATTTTTTAGAAAGAGAACACGCAACCCTTTCACAGGGCAACACATTTTCGAGAAAAGAACACAAAATTGCCCTCCCTGTGGGTAGTGTTACCTTTTTTTGTAGAAAAGAAAACGCCATAAGCTATTTTGCCTCACAAGAACTTTGAATCGTCAAGCCTTCAGATTTTTATATAAACGGGTGAGGTGAATGTAATGAACTATAAAGCAGACCTCACCATGAAGTTCCGAAAATTTTTATACTTGATGTTGACTGTAAAGCGATATAAAGTGGAAAGCAAAGAAAACGAAGCCTGATGAAACAATATACGTATGTACGTGTATGAACTTCAGTTCATGCTCAAAAGAAAATTGAAGAAAAACTGTTAAATTTAACCTGATTTGTGTGACAGGGGAAATGAAGGTTGGAAAATATATGTATGTACATACTTAAATACATATGTATATACATATGCACTGCTGCAATCCTGCTGACAATACATTTATACCGCATTATGGAATAATAATAAATTGTTCTACAGTTGTTGCCATAAAAGTAGTTCTGTAATATGTTTCAAAGACTTGGGCTTGTTGTGGGGTGCCTAACATACATACATACATATGTACATATGTAAATTAGGCTTAAATTTTTTCAGTGTTTGCACAGTGTCAAATACCTTGTAATTAATTAAATATTTTTTGCCTAGAATCTCATTCGACATGGATTGATCCGCATAATAGTCTTTAATTCAAAGCTGAATTTCTGGCATCCTTATTTTGTTGCATCGGATTTTAATATAAACAATTTAAAGTGTACAGTAGACTAAAAAAGTATGCTTACATTCATTCCGAAAGCAGCACTCACTATTTTTTTGGTTTATGATAAACTTGTAAACAGAAAATTACTACAGTAAAAAGAAAATAATTTACACACAGTTCACTTCAGAACTTTGTTTTATAAATTAAAACTAGATAAAAAATGCGTTAAAATTTTCTTTTTTAGTTTTTTTTTCGGCCACCTTTGGAATCTATTAAAGATGGTATACGCCTTGGTATTGCATCTGGCTGGTTATTGTATGCCATTCCTCTAGCAATATGGGTAGTTTTAACTTGCACCATATTTGCCATTGGCCGATTCATGTTACGTGATTGGGCAGCCAAATGCAATTGTGTAATGGGCTACATTGTAAAGCATTGGGATCATTATTCTGCTGGTAGAGCCACTCCGCCAAGATATTCATTTTATTAGCGGAAGCTTTTTGATGGGCTTTTTAATAAATCTATGTAGATAAACCAAACGGTTCAGAATTATGTCAGCAGTTTTCACTGACATGCATTTGCTAACAATGACACTGCCACCCCCGCCACTATAGTTGGAAACAAATTTTGCATTGCCCTCACTGTATTAGATTTTCTCCAAACTCGTTAGTTTAACCTTGTATACCAACATGTTAAGCTTTGGGTGATCACTTGAGCATGATGTAAATGTAAGAATTAAAAATGTCAACTTTTGGATTGATATTTTTAAATTAATCAGGTTGAAGTATATAATGTTCGAGATCATAAAAAAAATTATGGTTAATTGTTGTTGACTTTATTGTGGTACTGTATGCCTGTAGTGGCATAACTTTATGATGCGTATAACCTTTCGAGAGCTTTGACACTACAAGTATGTATGTAAATATCTGCTTATAAGTATGTATGTTTATATTTTGCTTGCCTTTTCTGTCATGATTATTCATGCTTTAGTGGCTGCGGTTACGCATACGAATGGAATGAGTCGTCCGTAAGGTTTATTTTCACTTTTACTTATTTTTTATTGTTTCACTTTTCAATTACAATAATCGCATTCCATGTTGCTGGTTAGAGTTTATTGATCTTACATTTGTTACGCATCATCTTGACGTCATTATGATAATGATATTCATCATATGTGTGTTGGCATTATAGTTTCGTGTGCATTGAGTTCCCTCTTTTCTTCTTTGGATGTTAAACAAATTTCCAGTAGTCCTGACTCCGCTGACCCATTTACCTTCTTCGGCTAATTGAATTTCAATCGTCTCATTACTATTATTGCTAACACTGTGGGAAATAATTGTATATTTCACACTGTCCGCTGGAGGATAATTTACATCCTAAGTGATATTGAAGGCGTTTATAACTATATATACCTTGTTTGTGACAGGACACTTTGAAGGTTTTCAATGTTTTTCTCAAGTAATATTATTTCTGCATCTCAAGTCGGTGAAATTTGAAAATTTTGAAGTGTATGTATTTGGTTTTTAAATACTGCGTGTATACACACATGCACACATACATGCATAAATATTTTCATATTAATTTAAATGCAAAACAGCAGAGTCTCATACTTTTGTTTGAAAATTGCAACAATTGAATTGTCTGTTTTGCTTTATGAGTCAGGACAGAAATAATGTATGTGGGAGTTATTTATGCCTATACTGTTGCTATTAACTGCCAGCTGTAATTTTCTCTCTTTCCCCCGTACACATCTTTCCTTTTCATTTCCTTTTTGTCAATTAGTGGAGAGGCCTCTCCGTAATTTTCTTTCTTTTAATGTAGATTACAGTTCATGGAATCGCTTACTTTAATTAAAATGGTTCTATAAAAGTCACTTATCGAACAATCCACACGTTTTGCTTTGCAAAATCTTAAAGCGTTGATGTGATTTAAGAAGGACGTATCCGAAACTAAAATGTGGAAGAATATTCTGGGACAAAACAATAGGCTGTGCTTGAACGATTTTAGCATCAGTTAAGACAATTTTTCAAATATCAAAATATTAGCCGTTAATGGTATAAATAAGACAACTGCATTTTATGTTATTGCTCGTTATGTAATAATTTGCATTTGTAGGGTGTTAAGCCGATTCGAATCGTTTTATTTTTTTAACTTGTCTAATTGGATTTAAATTTACTGTGGAAAAATTGTTGGTTAAGTTACTTGATTTTTCTCATTTTCAAAATCGCTAATTTTCTGGCGATGGTGGAAAAACAGGCAATAAAGCTGCTCTACACTTACGTACTGTAGACTGTGATTGATCGAAATCAAATCTGACTGGTTTTTAGGCCATACTATCCTATATTTGCTACATTTTTTCGGTATAATATATTTGACAAATCGTGCGACATTAAGTCATAATGAAAATGCTGTTTGACAAGTTTACTTGTTACGTTTCGCTTTCGATTGATGTGTGTTTTGATCGTCTCCATCACATTGAATTCAGAGTTTTGCTAATCAACCTTTGAAAATACTATTGGCATATATATTTTATAAATAGGTGTGTACGCATGTATGTACATATGTGGGTAAGGAGTGAGAAAATAATCGGTTGTGAAGTAAAATATCCTAAAAGAATAATTTTAGTTATTATGATAAAATTGTAATATATCTTTTTTCTAAAATAAAATTTTTGTTGTTTCATTTCAGGTATGTTTTACTGAAAATATTTCCAATCTGTCCTAATTAATGGATTAAGTTAAATTGGTGGCAGTTATTTCATGTCATAATCTTCGAAAAGAATTTAATATATATTGAAAAACTGCACCTGATACATGAAAGATATGAAGCCCCGAACGGTTTTCTGGAAGTGGCTGTGAAAATAAAATATTATGTTGTATATTTTTGGTGAATCATATTACCTTGTGTTGGTTAAAACCGAGAGGTATTTAAATTCATATATTTTTGCCATTCAATCTTGTGAACTGCTAAATTATTATAATGACTAATTTCAATCGTTATATTTCAAGACAGGCTCAGTAGTTGAATATATTAAACGTGTGCTTGCTTGAGAGGAAATAAATTTTATGCAAAATTTCATAAATTTGTAAAGGTAACAAAAATACTCTTTTTAAGATGTAAGTTTTGAACTGAAAATATTTTTATACATTTTTAAATATTTTTAGTAAAATTTAAAGGGCAAAAATGGAAATTAATCAAAGCAAAGTAGAGTGAATTACTTTACATTTACTTTTAACATGAAAGTATTTAAAACATTTTGCAGGAGAATAGCAAAATAATAGTTATATGTTGGGATTTCAAATGTATTCGGTATACTCTGAGCTGTTCCAAATTTGGAAGCTTTTCACACAACTTTGCTTTACTTGTTCCTCTAATTGTTCATGTGGCGGCGACCATGTTCGATTTCCATAAAATTATATTGTTTTATCGCTCAAATTAAAAAGTTGTTTAATTTGAAAGGGGCTTGTATGCTATAAAGTTGAATACATTTACTGTCTTGTTCATAAAAATGTATATTGAACTTAATACAGATTTATTAAACAGATTTTCAGACTGCAATAAAACCTTAATTAATAAAAATTAATTTCATACAGTTTCACAGTCAATATTTAATAATGAAACACGTCAATAACCCAAGTTTTGTAATTAAAATCAATCGATATAACATTTCCGGTTTCTTAACAATAAAAATAGGAGGAAATCCTTTTGATTAATCACTAATTAAAAATATTTGAAATGAAATTAACAAATTTTATTGGAATAATTTTTTAGCGACATTGAGAGAGAGTGTATTATATATGAGAATTATTACATTGTATAAATGAAATGTTTTCATTACATTGACAACGATTTGTTTAGGCGTTACGAAAACATTAAAAAAATAAAATTAAATTGATATAACAACTTTTATCTAGCATATGATTTCATGCCTGGCCAACATAATTCATTTTATACGGATAGAAAATATATTGGAAATTTATTGGATTTCATAAATTTATCTATATTTTCTGTAAAACGGATTTTTTTTTTTATTTAAATTAATTTAAGAAATTTTTATTAATACAATGAACACTTTTATAAATGCAAAGAACTTTTTTATGAATATAATCTACTGATTATCTTTAAAGAAGTTTAAATGATTTAAATGTTTTTGTATTCGAAATTATTATTCGAATAAAACTAGCTTTCGAATCATCCAAATTTGTTTTCTAATTATTCAAATCAAAATTGTTTGCTCAAAATCTATTCGAATGTGAATAATTTTATTCATTTCAATGTTGTCAAATGGGGGGAAAAATATATCGTTTGTCAGTTGGATTTATATTGCGACATGGATGTACATATACAAATGTTTTTTACCTAGTGAGCTTTAATAACTACATGCACAAACATTAGGAATATTTCTTGCTAATCAAAAATTTTCATAATATTTATTATTGATAGAGATTTTTTAGTAATTTTTGGGAAGATCCTCGCAAAGTGGTGGGGACTTTGCTTTGCTCTTTGTTTGATTGCAGAGTTAATGCACTTTTGCTAAGAACTACTTACATATATTTTTGTCTAACATTTCTAAAATATATTTTAGTAATTCTCTTGCATCGCCAGCTTTTTTAACCCATTAGTGCCCACCGTGCCAATTTTAGTACACTTCATTATTTCGTGCATACGACATCGCTGTTGACATTATTTGTGATTTTTTTTTGCACTATGGATTAGGTGAAGGTTCAAACATTATATATAACATCTAAAGTTTTTATTGCCTTACATAATTTTGCGAGAAAATGTTATTAAATTTTACCACAAGCACATCTGTGGAGATGGATATGCTTTTCTGAAAATATTTTTTTTATCCAAAATGAATATTACCTTAAATTACATATTTGTTAATAAATGCAATATAATGAAGAAATGATAAATATGTGATAAATTAAATTTTTTAGGGTTTTATAGAATGTAACATATTGATGTGCCGATTTTGGCACAATGGTAATAAGTGTACTAAATTTTAAAATTGTGCAAAAAGGCATTTTTGTATTAGATTTATAGGTGTGCAATGCGAATGGTTTGGGCATGAAAATTCCGTAGCTGTTTCAAAAATATAATAAAGGCATGGGCGGAGTGGATAAGATGGACCAATCGATTTGTCTATATAGAATTGGTATACATGGAAAAAAATGGCGGGGGGTTTTGTTTTCGTATATGATTAATATTTCCATATCAAATGCGTGGAGGCTACATGTAGTTTCTAGAGATGACAGCATAGACCAATTATTATTCCGCAGAAATATCACACGATATTACCTCAGCCAAATGCCTCAAAGATATTCTGCTCGTCCAAAATCATACAGCATTGAAGGCTTACGTTCAGATGGAATCGATCACGTGCCCGAGAAACTATCAAATCGCGTGGTTTGTATTGTTTGCCATCACAGAAGTCGCTGGTGTTGCAAAAAGTGCAGGAAAACCCTTTGTATTGAAAAAAGTTGCTTCAGAAATTTTCACACCTTAGTGGTCATTGTGCCAATTTGGGCACACCACTTTAACTTTTAAAAAACAAATTTTTTAAAATTTTTTTTTGTTTTTTTTTCTTTTGTATAGGTAATGGTTTTAATAATAATATAAAAAAAAGAACCTAAAAATTTCCCTGTGGTTTTGGCTTGGGTCCAAATGGGTTAATTACACTCTCGATGTGCATATTTGTTGTTTAATTGAAACCTTCACAAATGCTGAAATTAAAATGATGATCATCATGATCGTTAAAGTCACTACTTTATCTTAACTCTTCCTTTTGGGGGAAAAAACATCTTAAATTCCACTTCATCATTATTATTATAAAACTTAATGCACTTCCGCTTTTCTTTTGCTGTAAATTAAGTGCTGAAAAAATAATTTCCTAAAATATTACTTCTGTATAAAAAATACTAAAAAAGGCCCTGCTTGGGATGTACATACATCACTCCAAACCAAAAGTAAAAATGGGCAAAAAGTATGCTCGTGTTAAAAATATAAATGCACAGTTTAATGTTATTCAAATAATATTGCCTGTCCGTCTGCCTGTCTGTCTTTTATTAAGATTAATGTTAACTGCCAATTTAAAAGCTGTTAAACCAGCAAAAGAGGAGCAAAACTTTAATAAGTCTGAAATCCACTCTAAACCTCTCGTATTCAGAAAGATACAAAATAAAGCTAGTTTAGCCTATTGACTTTTAGTTTTGTGGGGTGACAACGATGTCAATGATGTGTGCCTACAAGATACAAGATGCTCATGGTAACTTTAATAATGATGTAGATCAAATGAAAATTAACAATATTAAAATGAAAACAAAGTATTAAAGTGCATACGAATTTAAACAAGTAAAAGTGCTATATTCGACTGTGCCGAATCTTCTATACCCTTCTCCATGGATATGTTCTCTCAAAAAATAAGCAACATAAAGAAGAACTTAAAAACGTACTCATATCGTCATAGTATTACTTCGTGAGGAGGTGTTCACCGATTACTACTTTCTAAGATTACCTTTCTTTCTCTTTCTGCTGCTCTCTGCAGCGCTAGGAATTCTTTTGCGACGCCACCCACCAAATTCAAGATCTCCATTGATAACAGCTCCACGGAGGCTCTCATGGCTCCATATCGCAGGCAATCGAAACACAATAGCTATATATAGTTGGAGAAATTTTTGCAACACTGTGCATGCATGTACAAAAATGCTTAAGAAAACTATGATGGCAAAAAAACACTTCATATGCCAGAATACTATACAATCGTATTGCAAACACATAAAAGTATACACAAACAAAACCACCACCAAATGAATTTGCGTTTGCTACAACAAAAACAAAAAACAAAACAAAAACAAAAATTTTCTATTCATATACATAAGCATCCCGCCACGGATCCGCAGTGGCTCCGTTGCTTTACAAATATACTCAAAAAAAAAAAAAATATAGCACATATGTCGTTCAAAAAGGGTAAAATTAAGAAAAAATAGTCGTTTATGTACCCAACTTTATAGTGAAATTTTAACAGCAAGTTTGGCTGCAAACGTAGACGTGCTTGTCAATACACATGCTCTTGGTTTGTTACTCAGCGTGGATTTTTTGCATTTTCTTCATATAAATATATGAAATTATTTTTTGGCTATATTTTTTTTATTTATCGGCCGATTTTGCTTTTTTTTATAAGTGGTACTTTTGAAAGAAATTAGAACAGATAGGTAAAAAAATTTTTGATTTTAGACAAAATTTAAGGTCAATTTTGAGCGCAACAAAATTACCGGAAGGAAATGAGGACAGACAGACAGACAGACAGACAGACAGACGGACAGACGAAATACTCCCCTTCTTATAACGATCCAGAATATATATACTTTATATGGTCGGAAATCAATATTTATTGAAATTGCATCCCCTATATCAAACTTATTTATACCCTTCCATCCTTTTTGGAGAAGGGTATAAAAATGTGACACACATACATACATATATATAATAAATATATATGGCAGACAGTGGTGTTTGAAATTATGGTAACAGGAGAATTGAAATATAAAGTAGAAGAGTAGAAAGTATAGCGATACTTTCTAGCCCCTTCAAACAAATACAGATTTAGAAAATCCCTCGAGAGGGGTTCTATTTCCTTTGAATTTTTCTTGTAATAAACCTGATCTAAAGAGATCATTTGTATGAATGAATTTGAATTCTTTTGAATTCCAATATTGAAAAATTTTTAATTTTTTTGCGAATTTACTTATTTGAAAATTTTTTTTATAATTGAGATTTTTCTAAAAAAAAATTGCTTTGGAAACAATCTCGTTCAGATGTTTATGAATACCCCTATGAATTCTATTGTATATAATTGTTCACAGATAAAAAATATTTGTAAACTAATTTGTATAAAATTATTTAACAATTTAGTCATTATAAACTACCATAAATAAAATAAAAAAATATATATTTCTTTTTTAAAAAATATATAAAATTCAATCATTTTCGTTATAAATCAATTACTAATTAATTTAATGCTTAAAAAAAATTATTTTAATTTTCAAATTACCTTATTTGGTATTGTTGATTGGAATTTTTTTTGGCAGATCAGATTTTTAGAAAATATTTTCTTTTCATTTTAATTTATAAAGAGATCAATAACATACTCGATTAAATTTTTAAAAATTTTTAGATAATACGAAAACTAATTTGGATACAAAAAATTTTAATTTTATTGGAATAATTTTTATGAAATATAATAATGGAATATATAATTTTTGTGCTGTTGTAATTTATTTTTTAAAATAGCCAACGTTAGTTTTGAAATTGATAATCGTTTGCAATAGATTTTGAATGATTTAGTATTAATTATTTCTTAACTTTCTAATTATTAACTCTCAAGATGTTTGAGCAGTAGCTTCAACTAAGGCGATAAATTTGATAATTATATTCAAATAGATCATTATAAAATTTATCGAGATCCCCTGCTTACTCAACTTATAAGAGGAATTCCATTTGCCGGTTACTATTATTTTTACCCCGACTGTTTTCTTTAGTTTTCACATGCCGGAATAATCTGATTCGTATTACTAATATAATGAAAGCTCTCGTATGACCCTCTTCCACTCTTGCATGACTTAAAAGAATAAATATTAAATTAAACTTTGATCATGTCAGACAATATGACTGATTGTCTAAATGCCAGCAACCAAATTAAAGTGTGTGTGTGTTTGTGTGTGTTGGGAGAAGGGAATTGGCAGTTAATTTAACTGATCATACGCAGTTTCTCTTACTTGCTTGTTTGTTTAATCGAATATTTCTATCAAATGTTAAAAATGATATCCCCGTCGGTTAATCGTCAATTGCATGATCGTTGTAAAAGCTTTTTTTAATATTTAAAATTTTATATTATTTTTTCCAAAAGAGTTAAAATAATAAATTTTCCAAGAATATGAAGGATTAATTTATTTAGCGGAATTTTTTTTTTTTTTTAAATTTTTTGTTTACTATGCGGGTTGCAATCTACTGACCCAAAATTGGTGTCCCAGCGACTTAAAGATATGATCTGTATGCATTTGCTTTTCCAAATAATAAAATAATTAATTCTTAAATGCACTATATATATCTGTAGATCTACATATTTATTGGCCTTTGACAGAATTTTCTATTCAAAACAAATTCAAGGAGTATTGGTAGCTGGCAGATGCCATATCAAGCTCATTAAGCTACTCCTAAGCCGAATTAATCAAAAGAAGAAATAGTACCAGAAGGACTATTTTGCATACAGAATGTTATGTAATGTGGGATGTGAACTATAGGGCACAGTTTTCTAATCAAATTGTAGAAATATTTCCCTTATCCTGTTACTATTCCTGCAGATAAAATGTGATTACCCCTTCCGTCTTTGTTGCAAAATTTAAAGGATAAAATTCGCCATTTCATTCTTTTGTTGTTATTGGGCTTTGCTTATGTCTATACCAAATTTGTCAGACACTAAAAAAGTACCACTGTATCAAGTTTTTCGCTTTCTCAACTTTTAAAAAATATCATATATATTAAAACACTTTGGATCAATAAGTGATTATGGCTTCACTGTGCTTTAGTGCAAAATTCAAATTCGTTTTCTGAGTTCTTCCAAACTCACATTTGTGATTTTAATGGTGTGAAAAAGTACTTAAATTGAGAATTCTGTGAAATATGACGTATAAATAAATCCAGACATTACCAAAATCAGTGAGTAAAGTCTGAATTCAAATTTTCATTTCCACGGGATAAACATTCGCTTTAAAGGATAATAAAACCAACATGATTATTTTATTTATTTTTACAGTTTTCTTTTTTGATGATTTCTTTATAACAATTTTTTTAGTTTAAAATATTCTCTACAATTTTTATACAATTTTTATACAATTTTTAATGTTTAAAAAAAAATTTCATTTGTTTAAAGATGAAAGTTGTAACATTTTTCACCTCGAAAGTAAAATAATTTTACTACGAAGGTGAGATTTTTTATTGAATCTAAAACGAGAAATCGGAAACTTCTTTCAATTCTCATTTGGTTTTTGTTCAGGCTCAAAATCGTGCAGCTTCAATAATAACCGATTTTTAGATAATTTAAATATATATTATTTGATTATTATTTTAAAAAATATATTATTTGTATTGTTCTTTTTTCATTCTTTCGGTACTATTTTGAAAGAGAAATGGAAAATTTGATTTTTAAAGAAGTTCTTTAAATTTAGTAATTATTTCACACATTTTTAAAATTTAATTCATTTTACTATATTTCATTGAGGAGAAGGTTTTAAGCTTGTTATAATTAAAAAGGAGAAATTATATTTTACTAGCCCTCTAAACCAAAGAGGAATTAAATTTAAACTGATATTAATAAAATCTTATAATTTATTAATTAAAACTCACAGGGTCTAAGCAGGAATCGAACCCGCGATCTCCTGTTTAGTAGGCTGTGCATAATTCACTTGCCTTTTCGTAATTGTTATCACGTGCATTAAATGAGTTGTAATGCATTCCAAGACTATTTTTTTTTATAAATGAAAATAATGTTAAAATAATTAATTTATAATCAGAAATACGGATTTACTTTTACAGCTAAACTTGCAAATTATTTCCCCAAAAAGTTTTCTTTTTATTTCTTAACTATATTGCATATCATCCAGCGCCTAAACACTTTTCTTCCAACTGCTTCTCTGCCGGCTTTTATGAGCCATTAAATTTATACTTTTTCCTTTCCATGCTTTCCATTAGTTTATTAAATTTTACTTATTTATCAATTCATTTTCATTTAAAACTAGATTTTACAAATTAATATTTTATTTAATTTATTAACCAGTTTAACAATTCAAGATCAGTTTATGTTACACATCGCTAATTAACAGCATTTTTTATTACTTTTTATATTTTGCTTTCCGTTTATTGGATGAGTTTCTATTTTTTCTATATCTCATTTATCTCTTTCTTTAATTGCAATATTAAAGCAAATAATTTTTGTTTTCATTTTAATAACCGCCACCCACTTAACAAATCTTTTAAATAGATTTTCTCATTCGACTTGTAATCAAAGCATTTTCACAGAAATAATAAATAATATTAATTAATTTTTATTGTAGTTCGCATTTCACAATTTTCTTTTACAATTTTTTGTTGTGCATTTTCTTTGGAAAAAAAGCTCACACTTTAACGCCTCACTTACTTTGCAAATGCGAATTACAGCATTCACTCATTTTACGATTTGCAACTGCTCTGGTCTTTTTGTTAAATGTTATACTCGAACACAGCAAGTTAATACTATTGTTGCTATTTTGTTGTTGTTGTTGTTTTTGTTGTCATTATATTATATTCATTGATAGTGACGTTTTATGGTCAATTGTCATAAAAGTTTCCTCTTTAGCGCCGTTTAGTGGTAAATAAGAAAATCATTCATATCCAACAACAGCGTTTGTCATTGTGCTCTCTTGTTATGCACTTATTTCAGGGTTGGCAAATGCAGTGTATATTGGAATGTTTCATACGAGCGTTGTGCTCAAAAATTTCTCAAAGAAAACACATGGGGCGTTGTTAATGTTTGGCTTACTAGGTCTTTATAAAAGTTTTCAAGCAAATATGTTGTTGCAAAGATGCGGCGATTAGATGGCAAGCCGTTTGAACCAAAGCTTAGCTAGTTAAGCTTAAGGACTTCCACACATGTATTGTGGATTAATAGATTTAAATGAACAATTGCTACAATGCTTTGAATTATTAAAGTCCTTGTTTTACCATCCTAGACAATCGAACGATTCATTCAGACTGTAATCCGATAGTGATATCGGCATTTTCAATGTCATTGCAATGTCAGACTATCATTCAAAAAAAAAAAAAAAAAAATGCGAATGAATTATTCTTTGCTGATTGAAATAAAAACAACTCCGATCGCATGAAAATGAATAAATAAATAAATAATAAATATTAGCTTGTCACAAAAATCTGACATTTGTAGGACACACTATACTATTTTTTCATATATGCCATATTTGCCAAATCTTACAACCCTCTAGGATGAAAAGAAGTGAAATGATGTATATTAAACCAATTTTTTTTTTTTATATTTTCGATCAGAAGAATCGTGTTTTTAAAATTATTCTTAAGAAAAGATATTTCTACTAAATTCTGTTTCGTCCAAACATAGTAAGTCAAAATTAACTCGTGTTCAACGAAATTTCTCAAGTGGCAAATGTAACATTCGTGAGTCTAATTTCTGAGCCATATAATCACATGGCAATTAAATCCGTGATACTTCAAAGGACAGCATACAATATTTCTTTAAAGCCCTGTTATTTCTAACTGTTCACTTAAATTGAAATCGGTTCGTAAACCCTTAGACCAGTTCGCAGCGCATTGGGCTCGCATCGTGGAAATGGTCTTATTTACAGTTCTCAAAATCTAAGAGCGATTGTCAAGCAAAGGGTTTCTACAATTTATATAAATTTTCTTGGTCAAAACTGAGTAGTTTTAGGAAATTTTAACTCTAACAAATTGTTTAATATTTTCTATGTTTTGTTATTAAAATGGCCCATCCCTGATTATACGTTTGAGCATGTCCAGATAGCTTGGATAGCTTGTAATTAGCGTACAATGTCAAAAATTTATTACAATTGCATTTACATTGAAGCGATTTTGTATGGCAAGTTTTACACATTTACAAAATTCTAGAATCTGTGTAAATAATAGTTGAATCACGTAATTTGTAATTTATGTGAATTTTGTTTCAAAAGTGACTCGCACCAACTTGTCCTACAACAAGTTGTTCGATCCGCTGTTACACTATCCTACGCAATTCAAAAATGTAAAAAATTATTTCGATGACAGATTTTTTTTATAATTTTTCCAACTTACATATGATAATTATCAAGTGACCAGAGTTGCATTTACTTTAATCAGCAAAGAGAAAATTTGTTTGCATTATTTTTGTATGATGGTGTGGCACCAGCAACACCTTTTCCATGCGATTTTTTAAAATAAGAGGCTAGCACAACAGATTCACGTGTGAGGGAGTCGTTCTACTGTCTAGGATAGTGAAGCATGTCCTTAAGTTATCCGGTGTCCATGTTTTTTTTTAATTATACATCAAATAATTACATTATTATCATTATATACAAATAATCTCCATGGCCAGAGCTTTGTTGTTGTAATAGGAATTTTTCTTAAAAATTTTTATTTTGTAATAAAAACTACTCACTGGTTCGTGCAACTTAGTTGTACGATCATACGCAACAACTTCTTTTACAATTTCTTTTTTAAACGGAACAAGTTTTAGCTTTAGTACACATACCAGTCATCGATTGATCTTCAGTTATTTGATCAGTCGATGTTGTTATGTATTCAAACTGCAAGCGATTGCATTTAGTTTTGATTTTCTTTTGTGAAGCAGGCAATAAATAATATAATTAACATAAACTATAAAGCCCATGGTGGGTCTATAAAAGTTATTTTTATTTATAAAATTTATTGATATTTTTTTTTTATTTTAATTTATGTTGAAAATCAAGTACTGTTTTATGCAACTTAATAGTTCAATCGAACGCAACGTGTAGAGGTGAAACTTTTAAGAAAGTCGTACACACGTCATTAATTATTATTTATGTAACTTATTTCATTGACTGCTGGGTATTCGTTTTATTACGGTGTGACTAACATTTGACCTCTTTTTTTTTCTTAACTAGTATTAAATCAATTTTAGTTTGTTTAAAAATTAGAAATTACGGAAGTTAATGAAGGTTTGGGGAAAACTGATGATTCAGAAATTGCACATACCTATATTTAATGCCGTTCAATACTGGCAATGATATTTATAACCAGTTATCGGAATGTGTTATAATATGGCAGCTTGTCCCTTATAGAGTTGTTTTATTTTCATATAACTTTGGAAATGGTGTAATTCGCTTGCTTGCAGTATTTGAGCGAATAGCCGCATTGTATTGCAAGCTTTTCATCGCATATTCTTTACTTACCATCCACTCTAATAAAAGATCGGAGAGCTAACAAAAAAGCTTTCAATAATTCTACATAATAATCGGTTTTACAAAGCAAACACAACAACTGCATTAAGCTCTAAGAGACAGCTTTTTTATAATATGTAATTCAAAACAAAAACGTTCTGAAACTAATTATTGCATTCTGTTAATTGTATAATTTATAAACGAGCTGTGAAATTTTTAATTCAACACACAATACGAGCACTGAAAATGGCATAATTAAATTTTCTTGTTTGTGTTTGTTTGTGTATGTGTTTGGAGCTGCTTTGCAACATGTAACTTTTCTTCAAAATTAATGTCATTGTTGTTGTTGCTGCTGGTTAATTGTTGTCTTAGGAAGACCCACTTAACATTTGATGACCCTGAAGAGGCTACAAATAAGATAAAAGTAGCAATTGTTGTGCTTGCAAATGTGCATGCATCTACTAAATATTGAAATATTAAAAATAAAACAAAAGATTTGAAAGAATGTTATCGTTAAATAATCTGGTTGTTTTGTAGGTTTCATATTTACCAAAATTTTAATTAAAATTATTCTTAAAATTATAGAAAATAAACGTTTCTGAATGTTTCAATTACAAATCTGTTCGCTAAATGGAAAAAAATTGGTGGTCAATGCGAAACTGCTCGGCGTTTTGTAATTTTTATACTCTGCTGATTCATATGACACCGAGGGGGTGTGTGCTACAGAGTACGTGAGTTCCTGCCTGTGAGGCTTAACTTCACGGTGCCCTTAGCACTGAGTAAATTAATGCAGGTGGCAAATCTTGATTAAAAGATTCAGTTCTAACCAAGCTCCTTGCTAAGACGTTCGGCACTGTCCCAGCCTTACCAATAGGCACTTCGCAAGAATAACTCTCCCGCCATCTTCGGTGTAAACCACATCTGTCTATTCAATTCATGCATGCAAGAAATTATATATCACTCCAAGAATTGCAGAGAGGCCGCCCTCAGAGGGGAGAACCATCTTACTGCCTGCTAGCGTCTGTTGAATGGCAACAGCACCTAGATAACTAATCGCTTGACCGGATCGTATCGAGCATTAGCATCAATGCGATACCAGCCACTCAAGAGAAATCTCCCAAGCAAATTTTAGTATCAACCACATTCCACCATGTGATCTCCTAGGAGGCCTCACCAAAAACCGGTCACAACTTCATTCTATGTTGTTATGTTGAAGCGAACTTGGTCTATGGACAAAGTCACTATAGCCGCACAAATTTATCCACGAGCACAATCAATTAACTCCGTGGAGTGTGAACTAAGTCCGTCCTCGATAAAAGTTCGGTTCAGGTATGGTGCAAACCCAAAATCACTCATAACCTACGCAATAGAAATCCATTGTGGGGCTGCCTGTACCCGTGGAACCAGGTGGTGCTTTCGGAGAGAACTCTCAAGAGAGAACTATCCCACAATATTCTACCCTGAATCGATTAGGTTATGCTAGACCTAATCCCAGACCAACAAGCATAGCTTGCCTTTATCTTTTCATTACTTATAAGCACGCCCGTTGCCATGTTATTTCAAGGATTGGGTAGTGGCAGACAAGTTTTACCGGTGTCTGCCAAAGTTCATGGTCTGGAAACGCAGAATACCGTCTACAAAGTGCACCCCACCAACATATAAATTTCACCAAGGTGCAAGGACCCTGGGGGTGGCACCGAGGTGGTATACATTTTGCCACTATGCTTACTTTGTCTGTAACTGTAATTAGACATTTTCGGAAAAGCTTTTTCTATATGAGTAATTTTCACCCCAAAGGGAATATTTATTTTACCGCCCAGCCAAAGGATTTTATTAAACATTCTAGATTATAATAATAAAAAAAATTCATTAATAAAATGAACAAGTTCGTTAGACACATGAACATTTCAATACACCTAAACTTTTACCAGCTTTTCATATTATATTGTGTTGTGCCAATGAAAGCTTTCTTTTCGTACTAAAAACATTATAAATTTGCAAAAAAATTTTAGTTAGTAGAAAATTTGATTTTTTAATTTAAAAAATAATTTAAAATTGATTACAAAAGGCTAATGAATTTTTTCGATGACAACTGGAAAAACCTCTCGGTTTTCTATGCTTCTTTATTTTGCTGGAATCGTAACAGAAAATTTTTCCCTTAAATGGTGTTTTAATACGATCATAAATATAATGAAATAATACATTTAATACATGTTTTTTGACATAAGTATATTAATAGTGCATTTCGATAGTTTTTAACGATTTAACCTGACAACAGCTTGTCTATAAGTGTTATCGTTAGCAATAATGATTATTCGGTGCACTAAATATATTTTTCTTAACACTTTTTTTTATATATTAACCGATAAACAATTGCATGATTTGTGAAAAAAAACAAAAATCTTAATAGTTTTTACATTTCAATTTTGAAAAGGCATACCTTTCCTAATTTTTAGTCCATCTTTGAAATAGAGCGTTCTATAGATGATATTTAATAGTATTTTGCCTCTGACATGAACTCACATTAATCATTTTTTATTAGGAAAATGTATATAAAATATGAGGGACAAGTGAAGGCAGCTTTAGAACTGTATTAGTAAATGACGTTTGAATTGCTTCCAATTTAATTTTAACTCCAGTTGCTGTAGTCTGTTCAAATTAGTTTATATGTTTAGTTTGTTGAGTTGGAGCCCATCCCAAGTCTCATCACTTGCTTAAATTATCAAAGGTAGCAGCTTCCTCAGAAAACAATCTGATTAACGTTTAGACCGATTTTTATTTTGACTGCATTTACCTGTATGGCTAAACTTTGCGCGTTCACTATAATATTTTCATTTATACAATGTAACATTTCTTTTATAACATGAAACAATATCATTAGAATAATGAAATAATTACATTTATTTAATGAATGCATTTCTGTATAGTTTTCCATTAATTGCAATTATCATTTATTATAGAATAATACTATAAAATAAGCTTTCATAGTAAATTTTCAGAAATTCTCTGTCTGTATCAAAACTTTTTTATAATATGCGTTTGCGATCAAGCACACATTATCACTCCATATGTTTCAAATGTCTCTTAGAACCACATCAATATATTTCTCCACATGTCTGCCCTACCACACTTGGTATTTGGCAGCACGTGGACAAAAAAAAAAAAAAAAAAATAAGTCTTACGTAAAGAAAAAGAAAAAATTGAAAATTAATCTAAATATTTAGAAACGTGACTAAAATTTAGAAATATGATTTTTAGTTGTTGCGATGTGCCGTAATTTTCTACAAGTGTTCTCAGGTGTTATTAACTTCCAAAACAAAAAGTTAATTTATTTTCGGTGTAAGCGAGGTTTCTAGCGTTTTATTTTGATCAGATTGTCGTTACGTGAAAGTAATGGGAACGTTCAAAAATGTGCGCTGACGCAACACAGTGTTTTTAAGCAATGAATGAAAATTATTATCAAATAAATATTAATATATGAAATAAATAATTTTTAATTTGAATTTTATTAATTTCTATTTTTATTTTATTAACAAATTTATTTTTTCAATCATTTATTTTTTAAGCTTTTGAGTTTTTTCTTTTTTATTAAAAATAATCTACTTATTATAAAACAAATTTAATTAGTATGAAGTTGACTCGTTTACAATGCGAAATGCTTTTAGTTTGCCAATTTCCGACTTTAAATTGTAATTAAAAAAAAATTCCATCCCCGGAGTTGAACTCGGATTTCCTAAATTCGTATTTAAAATAACTTGCTGGTTTTTAGTTTTCTATTGAATTTTAATTTTATAAAAATGTTTAAAATAAAAAATTGAAATATTAGGGAGAGGTGTTTAAAAAGCTGCTAAAGTCCCCTTATAAAACAAATGCTTATGGTCTCTCAGAATATGTATCAAGATTAGCATGCAAAACTGTCTGTCAAAGATCTTTAAATTTTAAGCAACAATTTTAGATGTTACGTTGTCTGCTAAATGGGCTTGTCATGCAGACCATGGCAGCTCATACAAAATGAATTGAAGAAGTTTTAAATCTAATTTAGAAAAAAAATACTGTGTATCTCTCAGAAACGTTCGTTTACACTCGCTGGTAAGGATGGCTAGTTAATAGTTTAAACTGGAGCACCCCTAATAAATCTTTTTTTTTTATTGACTGAATCTATAGATTTTACTTGAATCTAAAAATCTCAAAGGCTGTATCTTTTTAAAATTTTAAATCATAAATTAATTTTTATATAAAATTCTATGGAATTTAAAGAAGTAACAGATTTTCAATTATAACAAAAACTTTGTATAATAAATATTTTTATATTATTAATATTTTTAAAATTAAATAAATAAATGTTTTTATATTATTAATATTTTTTTTTTATTATATTAATATTGCTATATAAATTTATTATTTGTCAAAAACAATTTTATTTTTATATTAATACTTTTCCGAAAACTCGTTGGAACAATTTTAATTTATTTTTAAAATGCTGATTTTCTTTTTTTAATTCTTTTTTATATTATTAAATACTAATAGTTTTTTTTTTGCTAAAAAAAAGCATATTTAATTTAGCACAAAAAAAATTAATTCCTATTTATTCACACTTTTTCTGTACCAGCTGACGTAAAGTTCATTGATTTGCAATTAAAGGATCCGGCAACGCTGAGCTGTTTTGTTTTTCTACAAAATCAGTTTAACGGAATGAATAGTCTTAAAATTCAATTGGTAAATTTAACGTCATCATAATTAATCGAGAGGTCAAATCTGAATAGATATCATTCTTATGCCGTCCTGCATTTACTATAACGATATGTTTCTTAGCATATATTTTTTTTTTTTTGAAGAGAAATGTTGCGAAACAAACTTTACCAAAGAGAAATATTTAAATTAATTAAAATTGATAACTGCTAAAAGCTCATTATTATTATTTTACAGAAATAAAGTTTGAAAGCTCACACACAAGTGATTATTAAATGTTTTTGTAAAGAAATTCTTTTCTCTGATTAATTTAAAATTAAAAATGTTTGTGTTCTATTTTCGATTAATCTGCATAATTTTCTTCTAACCGACATTAAGACAAAATCAAATTTGGAACACACCAACCAAAATACTTTTACGAGTATTTCTCGCGTTAAGAAAACCATTCAATAGAATTTAGTGTAAAAAAAACCACATTCATGTAACTATTAAATTTCTCTCTCTCTCTCTGTCTCTGTCTCTCTCTAAAACTCTGTTGTGTTATTACGAACAGCGATGCCAATTTAGCATATTTCTTTGAACTGAAGCTGGTTTGTTTTCGTTTGTCGTTCTAAAAAATCGTTAAAGGCAATTAAATGTCGTGATGTAATTAAAAGGTTTAACAAAGTATAAGGCGATCTTAATGGCTTGTTTTTCTACTGCCCGCGTCTCTCTTTTAAGTCCCGCTGATTGGTGTTGTGGAAAAAGTATAATTGCTGGGAACAATAATGAATTTAGTTCAGCACTCGGTAGCTACGGAGTGTGCTAGTTTTGACTATTGTTGACAAATTTTGCTATAAATGTTGCATCTTGAGCGTATCGGGGAACTGACCAATACAGACCAATTCAACACGGCTAGTCACAACCCAGTTGATTTTCCTCTCAAGATGGCAACCATATTTTTTTATATAATAATATAAAGTATTATATTCTTAGGAAAATAATAATAATAACAATAATAAAAATTTCAGCCAGAGTAGGGAAATTTCGTCCACTGTTTGTAGTTTATATGCTAAAGGGGCATTTTGGACCTGTGCAACCAAACTATATATTACATTGCATTCAATTAGTCAGTTTCTATTAGTTTTAACAATAACACGGGATGTTAATTTGTCGTTTGTTTTAAATATTGTACAATCCTATGCTTTGAGCAGTTGATCACGCCCACAAAAATTAAAGGCTAATTGCAGCTCTGTGGGAAAATTTCATAAACGGGGGAAACCCATAGAGGCAAATTAAAAAAACCACTCAAAATATACTGCTAAATATCCTGCCTAAACGAGTATGTTAATTATATATATATGTATATATATAATATATAGCATAAATATGTATATTATATAGCATATATATATATACTGCATTTTTTTATGTTTATTATACCTTTTTCTCTAAAGCTTTAACTAGTACGCATTACTAAGTTTTTTAAAACAGCTGCTATTTGCTGATTTCTTAACTGACCACATTTGTGTCGTTATATTAACTACATTTTTTATCGTTAAAACGGCTGTAGAATATAAAAAATACTAAAATTACTCATCAAATTGTTTGTGAATGAAACTTAAAATTAGGAAGAGACTGGATTTTAAACTTTCACCTGTGAAGAACTTGATTGTCACTACGGGCCCACTAGTGCGGATATGCAGATATGCATCTCTGGCGTAACACAACTTTTATAATTTTTTTTTGTTAGCTTTTATTGACCGAATTGTTTTTAACTTGATTTATTAAAGCGATTGGAAATTAATTTTATTTTTGTGCAAAAATTAAAAAAAAAAAAAAAATACCAACTTCGAATGGTTGAAATTGAAAAGAAATTCCATCTCGCAAAGATCTAGAAGACAATGAACTGGCATTTGGCTACGTATAGTGTGCTTAGATGAGAGCAAAAGCTTATGACCGCTTTAATATTGATGGACAGAATTCTTTAAAAGTTTAATGAATAAATTATAGAATGACAATAGAGATATTTGGTTTGAAGATGTCTATTTTATATTTCAGAAGACTAAAACATGTTGCTGACATTTTTTAACAAACTAGTTTAAAGCGAACGTTTAAGCGTGAAAGACGAAGTTTAGTTTGTTTCTTTTTTTTTTCAATACCAAACAAAGACGGAATAAAATAGTGGCCAGCAAATTGCTCTCATTTAAATAACAGCAAAAGAAAAATTATTTACAAAACAAAAAAAAAAAAAAAAAAAATCATTACAAATCATGTGTTCAAATGCAAATACTCGATTTCTAATGAGACTTGTTGTAGACATTCTATTGCTGACCAGTGTTTACTGTGTAGCCTTGCTGATTGTGCCACATTTTGTAAGAAGCCATCAACGTGGTTTCTTTTGCGGCGATGAGAGCCTGTTGTATCCCTACAAGCCCGTTACTGTACTGAAACGTCTACATATGATTATTTTTGTGGTTGCTTTGCCTGCTGCCTTGGTGCTGTGCGTAGAAATGTTGCGTGTGGCATTTCCGGCCCCTAAAACGAATTTCACCTCCAAGTGTCTTGTGCCTAAATCTCCTCAACGTTACAGATTTGTTGGCATAAATATTCCCACCTTTGTAAGCGAATATTATAATACGATGGGTATTTATTTGTTTGGCTTGGCTTTGGTAGTGATTATAAACAGATTGTGTCAAGCAGTTAGTGGCCGCTTAACGCCCTACTTCTTTGAAGTGTGCGAGCCACTGCTGTCTCCTAATGAAACTGCCTGCTCTTCCCAGGAACATTTTGGCATTTATATAGAGAATTATAGCTGTGGCTCGTTAACATCTTCTCAACGGCTGCTCAACAATATGCGACGTTCATTTCCCAGTTGTTACGCCTCATCAGCAGCTTATGCCATGCTCTATATGGCCGTTTATTTGCAGGCCCGTTTGCAAACCGGTTGGCTTCTTTTGTGGCGCACAGTTTTGCAAATATCTACAGTTTCAATTTCTCTATTGGTGTCGTTGGAACGTGTTATGGCTTTTCGTCATCATTGGAGCGACGTCTTGGCCGGCATGGTAATCGGTTATGCGATGGCCCTCTTTATGACCAATTTGGTATCACAGCTCTTTAAAAAGGTGACCATTAAAGTTCGGCGCGTACGTGAAGAAAGCTCCAACATCTATGGTTACTACACTGTCATGCCCAGACCGAGATATTGTTGAGCGCACACATCTGTAATTTAAATCTTAAAGACATTTAAAATTTCTAGTTTTATAGAATAAAATAAAGTAAAAAAAAAAGAAATTATTTAAATTATTTATTCCGATAAAAATTAATAAAGAAAAAGTTTATATCAATTTTTTCTTTCGTTTTTCTGTTTTACCTGCCATTCGCTCGTTCGCATACACACGCACACAAATACGTAAATTTTTTGAAAATTTTCTCCCCACTACACACATCCATACATACATATCAGAAGACTTAATCGCGCAGTATAACTTTAAAAGAAAATTGAAAAAAATCATGAAAACAGTGATGGGAAACTTTAAAAACGAATGTAGTTTCGAACTAGAAAAATATCACTTGCGATAAATTTTGTTTTGGTCGTCTATTATAAAACTTTCGTATTGAATGTGAGACATTTCTTAGGAAAGGTGATGGAGAGTTGCGTAAAGACTGGCGTGTCAGCAATATCTGTAAATATAAAGTTTATATGCAAATGGGTTTGAGGCAGCTTCCCTTACGTAAATACAAATTTTGAAACTTCAATATATTCATGGAAAGTGTTCATGTGTGTAAGGTAATTATTCATTTGTTTTAAGAAAATTTTCATTAATATAATGCACAATCTTTAATGAATTGTATTCATCAGCTGAATGATTAAATAATCTTATTTTGTATGCCAGCAATAATTTATGATATGATTACATATCATTTTATGATTAGTAGAAGAAAACCTATTAATTATTTTCACTTAATGGAAATTTATTATTAAAATTGGTTAAAAAAAAAGTGCTTGATTGTCAGAAATGTTGAAATCTAAAATGATACAATAAAAAATGGTTCGTAAAAAGAAAGAAAAACCATCAATTTTTTTTTTTTTTTTGTTTCATTTAGTTGTCTTCCCCTTTTGTTATACTCATCTCAGGCATGCATAATAATGGACTGAGTTTAAGATCCTCATTTAATTTTTTTTTTTTATAAAAATGAAAAATATTAATAAATTTTTAATAAGGAAAATGCCATAAAAAGGTCTCTTACTTTGCTTTGGCCTCTATCGAATCGTACCCAAGAACCTAAATTTATAATTTTGTTTTTGTGGTTGTTGTAGCTTTTGGCGTTGGTATTGTAAAATTTGTTACGCTGCAATTCCAAACAAATTCTGCTGCATCAAACATTGAAAGAATCTCTTGCAATTCTCCTTGTGACCTATTTAATCTCTCCAACTGATATGAAATTTGTTTTTAAAACGAAAAGTTAGCCAATTTGTGTCAGATGCAAATATTGCTGCATGTTCTTTTATCTGTAACCTCTTTACAGACTACCCCGCCAATAGCAAAAAAATCGATTTAAGAAAAAATATTTCTACAAAACTGAAACCCAACCCATTGCAATAATTAATTACGACAAAGCCAGCAAACTTGTAATTTATGCTGCAATATTACGTATATTCATTTATGCTTTGCTGGCTTTTAACATTCTTGGCGTGCTTGGAAGTGGTGCTGCGTTTAATACGGGCATCGCTTACCACACACTCAATCAAATTGGAGCTGGTTCTTGTTATGACGGTTTTAAGAAACCAATAAATAAAATACATATTTGTTGAGGTGCATTTTCTGTAAGTAATTTTTTATTTTTTATTATTTTTTTTATTTTCTTCAAATCCAGTCTTAAGACTATTTTACAAAATTATAAACATTATTTAAATGTATTTTATGTAAATTTTTATTACCAATACAGGTTTACATGTCTACCAGTATTGGCTAAAGAATTTATATAAAAATAATAAAATAAAGTCAAATGATTAAAAATAAAAAATATTAACTCAATAACGAAATTTTTAAAGAAACTAATACAGTGGAACCTTCTTAATGTGGATTGGAGGCAGAGGTTTTTATTTATCAACTTTTCTTATTCACATTATTCTCAGTTGTTTTTTATAAAGCTAATTAATGCAAAAAAAGCGCTTTTGGGGTACCATCCCTCCTGAAAATCAATAGTACGGGGCAGTCTATGAGCTGGCTAATTTAGTATAGAAAGTATAAAAAACTGGTTTGTGAAGATTTTGTCTGTTCCAGAAACAAATATAGAAGATTTAAAATTAAGCAAATTTTCTGGATATCCGCAAAAAATAATATTTCATATCGCATTTAATATTTATATCTTGCTCCATGATATAAGTCAACTTCCATACAAAAAGTTTCTATTTTTAATGTAATAAAAATTAATATCCAATGTCCTTAATGAACCTCCAACACCCCTGAGTTATAGTGAGAAATTGCATTGAAATGCTTTATATGAAACCTCCAACACTCCTGGGGTATAGTGAGAAATTGCATTGAAATGCTTTATATGGAACCTCCAACACTCCTGGGGTATAGTGAGAAATTGCATTGAAATGCTTTATATGGAACTTCCAACACTCCTGGGCTATACTGAGAAATTGTATTAAAATACTTTATATGCAACCTCCAACACTCCTGGGGTATAGTGAGAAATTGCATTGAAATGCTTTATATGAAACCTCCAACACTCCTGAGGTATAGTGAGAAATTGCATTGAAATGCTTTATATGCAACTTCCAACACTCCTGGGCTATACTGAGAAATTGTATTAAAATACTTTATATGCAACCTCCAACACTCCTGGGGTATAGTGAGAAATTGCATTGAAATGCTTTATATGAAACCTCCAACACTCCTGAGGTATAGTGAGAAATTGCATTGAAATGCTTTATATGCAACTTCCAACACACCTGGGGTATAGTGAGAAATTGCATTAAAATGCTTTATATGGAAGCTCCAACACTCCTGGGGTATAGTGCGAAATTCCATTGAAATGATTTATATGGAACCTCCAAGACTCCTGGGCTATAGTGCGAAATTGCGTTAAAATTTTTATATGCAACCTCCAACACTCCTGGGGTATAGTGAGAAATTGCATTGAAATGCTTTATATGCAACTTCCAACACACCTGGGGTATAGTGCGAAATTCCATTGAAATGATTTATATGGAACCTCCAAGACTCCTGGGCTATAGTGCGAAATTGCGTTAAAATTTTTATATGCAACCTCCAACACTCCTGGGGTATAGTGCGAAATTGCATTAATGCTTTATATGAAATTTCCAAGACTCGTGGGGTATAGTGCGAAATTGCGCTACATCTTATATATTCAAGAGCAAATCTCGACGGCCGATGCGCTATAGATGTAGTCGTTTTGATATATTTATTGATCTTATTGATCAGCAATCCTTGACACATTGAAAAATCTCCAAAACCTCAACAATATTCCAGGCTGTCCAAGTTGCCTAGTTTTTCCAACTATCTGTATTTTAAAATGTTAACCAGATAAAGCCGAATTGATAACCTTTTTGTAGTGCGAGGAATTGGAAATAATATATCATATATTAATTTAGGTTGAAATAGCGTAAATAGCGAAGGCAAAGGCAGTGCTGACTTAGATTGCAGGTTATACACATGGGATCTCCTTCGCCGTTTTTCTTTAGCAATTTTTCAATGAATGAAAATGCTATTAGCATAGCAACTCAAGAGCGGCAGTTCGCTATTCTGTCTTCTCTATTGCAGCTATCGCAAAGCATTGACTGAGTGTGCACACCGCGGGAGAACTGTACACCGAGTGTTGGTCTTAAGACCTCATTGAGCGTCATAAACTACATCATCAGTTGCAATGAAAAAATGGTTTTACGTATGCCAAATATTTTAGGCTTCTTAGGGATGGCGCTGCTATTAAAAAAAAAATTGTCGTACACTGAATGATCACTGGGGTATAACATCTCACGATTGGACACAATCGTAATCGTGTGCTAACTTCGCTGGAGTGGTACCTGTTTTATAACCGTGATTTTAACGTGAATCCTTCAGAACATACTCGAAACCAACTAGTGGATTTCTTTTTGTGAATCGTCTGAAAAGAAGTGTATGATACTCGTATAGCTGTCAGCAAATAAGGTGATGTCAAAGAGGCAAAACAATCAATTTTGAATATTATACACATGTGTACAGTTTCCATGGCAAAAAACCGCTTAATTGTTGTATTCGCCGCATTCAGGCAGGCAATTGCGATCAAACCTCAAGAAGTGAGACGGCATTAAAAAATTTTACTTCCCACTTGAGATAAAATCCGGCAAAAACTCAAAGTTTAAGAACATCCCAAAAGATTTAAAAATTGGAAAAATTGGAAAAATTGGAAAATTTTTTTGACATTTTCTAAAAAATTTGGAGAATTATTTTGCAGGTCCTCGTATTTGCCTTCTAACTAATTTTAAGTTTTCATGTAACACACCACCGATTGCCAAATACTTGGCATGCATATGAATCCATTGTAACCTTTTCCGTGCCCCTTTCTTCAGCAAAATGAAAAGGTTTCATGTGTAGGGCTGCTAATATGTTTTGGCTCTAAATATTACGCCCTCTATCGGAGGCGTTTTCAATTTATAGTCTTTTCTTCACAATTTGCCAACTTTTGCAAAATGTTCAAAAATTTTAAAGTATTTCTCTTAAGATACCCAAGTATTTCGCCACGCCCCTGCATTACATGTTAATCCATTAATGGTGCCAAACCTCTTAAGGTGATTCCACTGTATTTCAATATTTCAAAACTCTTACCAACTATTAAAATATTTGCTTACTCTCCTCTACTCACAGGCATCTAAACCAAATACTAACGAACAAATTTCCATTGAAGGTGGACAGGTAACACTAAAAAGAATCCAAAAAATCCAAAAGGCATTTAAAATGCACTCGAGTAACAAAATGACAAATAATTTTTGTTTGTTTGCTTTCAACAAATATGTATGTACAACGTTTTGTGGCGGTTTTGTTGTTTTTTTTTGCTTGGCTATATTTGGTTGCACACTTAAAAAAAACTAACTTATTTCATAAATACTAAGTAGAGACAAGTTTTGTGATAGCGATTGATTTGAAATTTAAAAAAAAAGAATTTAAAAAAAAAAATGAAAAGATGAAAATGAAAAATAAACAACCAAAAATAAACACGCAAAAAATAAAAGATAAAAAAACTGTTTATGGTGCATGCAACATTTTTAAAAGCTCTCATACACGTTTGACTACTTTCACATCATCATGATCATGATTATCGTCTCCATTTAAGCAACTTTTGATGCGTGTCTTTAAGGCACGTAGCCATAGTTGTGATAGGTCTGGGCATATTGGGCCTGTTGTTGGGCAGCAGCTGCAGCGGCTATGGCTGCGGCAGTGGCCGCATGGGGATGAGGCAGATAGGGCAAAGTTCCAAAGGTATAGGCTGGCAAGACGGGGGGTGTAGTATTTGATTTTGCCGAAGAGGAATTGGTGGGTGAAGCCGCTGGTTTGGCAGGTGGCTTGGGAGCAATATTAACATTCGATCTTGTTGGTTTTCTGGCAAAAATTCTTGCCACAAATACAGCCACCACAAAAGCCAACAGTGAGCCCAGAATGGTGCCAGCCACTACATCCGACCAATGATGCCAATAATCCGAAATACGTGTCAAGGCCACATACCAAGCAAAAATGATGAATATGAATTGTAGTAAATGTTTGAGTAATTTTGAGGCGCGCGTACTTAAAGCAGCCTGTAAGTAAATTGCTAAATACACCATGCTGTAAAAGAAAATGCTGGCATGACCACTGGGGAATGACTGGCCCAATTGCGCCATAGTACTGGCGGTATAGTTTTGTCCCATACATTCGTATTTCTCTATATAGCGACCACTATTGAAAGAGTCTTTGCATGTTGAACTGTCCGGCAGCTGGGGTTGACAGACGGCAAAAAAATGTGGTCTTAAACGGCCCACAGTATACTTGGTGATGTGGGTTGAAACCAAACACAAGGCCAAGCCAAATAGATAATAACCAATTTGCATGTAACAGTGCATTAAACGTTCGCCTATTCTACAGCCCTCCTTAGAGTTGTTGGGCTGCGTAGATTTCCTTTTCTCAACTGTTGTTGGGGAAAGCTGTTTAAATAACTCCACTATTACCATGACGGAGGAGGGCACTGCCAAAGCTACGGTTACCAAAAATATCGTGCCAATAGTGCTTTCACGATACGGATACTGCAGTGATTCATCGTTGCAAAAGAAACCCCGCTTGTAAGGCTTGAACCATTTTCTCAAAGCCACTTCCGATAAGCATAAACCAGCAAATATTAGTAAATCGAAACTAATACGAGCTATACTCTTAAGACTTTTCATATTGTTAAGCACAAACACACGAACGCACTCTTAAAATATCAATACAATTTCAAGCTTAATAACAAATTCTTCCCCGTTCTTTTTTTTTTTTTGTCTTTTCTTCTTAAATTAATTTTTTATCTCGTAGGCGCGTGCGCATTCTATTTAGTTTTGCACCTGCTCGTATGGAACTTTGTATGACTTTGTTGAAATTTATTTATTGTTAAGATGTGATTCGCGTTTGGTTTTTAAGCTGAACGTATCCCCAGTAGGTTTAAGTAATAACTAATTTAAGCCAGCGTTTACTAGGCTTGTGTGAGGTGCCTCCTGCCGTTTCGTTGGCTCTTAGGCTGACTTGCCAAAATATGCTCAATCATTGATTGCTTGTTATAAGAGAGAGCCAGTCCATTTGCAGTTTATTGAAAATACTCTCTGCAGAAAGCACACATGTTCTATTTATATTGTCAGTAATGTAAATGTATGAAGTGACAATGGCAATGCAAACATGAAAAAAAAAAATTCAAATATATTCTTATTATAATTACAAGAAAATAACTTTGCAAATATTATTATTTTTAGAATTTTGGTTAATATTTTCTTATGCGAGAATATATATACATATATACATATATAAAGGTATAGAAATTAATTATTGAGAGGTATCAGCAGACTGTCATTCATGTTAATATATTTATTTCTTTTCGCTGGCTTGCCATGAATAAAGCGATGGAATGCTAAGTGAACCAAACTAAAATTTTTAATACTATAACCGCCGAAGGTAGGGTTCGAACCCTGGACTTTGGCAAATTCATAAAGCCTTTTATAGATATCAATTACTTGTATTAAAAATGTTTTTAAAAAGGTAGAATATTAAACAATTTTCTAGAAAGCAATAACAATAAATTCCTAAAATCAATATCTGACGGAAAAGAAATATTTTTTATTTGAAAATATATTGTAATTGATTTTTGAGGTATATCTACTTTAGGCTTTAAGGGCCTTCATTTGGTACTTTCTCGTACTAAAGTCTAATGATTCACATTAACAGAAATCAGTTTAAAAACAGCTCATTTAAGAAACAGCCAAAGAGAGTTAAGACTAGGACTTTAAAGGATTATGTTCTGCCTCAGTAATATTTTAGTTATCTCTTCAATATCCTCGCATTTTCTAAAATCCGAAAAGATTACAAAATTGCGGCCGTGGTTTTTTTTTGGTGATTTTTAGCAACGATTTTTCTAACGATTTTTGTTTATGTACCGAAATCTTGAGAAACAGTCAAAAGATAAAATTAAAATAAAGTTTAAATAGTCTTATTATTTAACATTAAACACAAAAATATGTACAGTATGAACTCGCTAACCGCAACTAATAGACATTTAGGTAATTGCACTTATTAAGATGTTGCAACCAACGAGAAAAAAAATATATAACTAGAAAAATGATATATCAAAACGATTTGATAGTATATTCTTTCTAAAAAAAATTATTTTTTTATACATATAGATTATTGTTGTCCGCACTTTCTTCTTATTACGGTTTATTATAATAGCCGTCTCACGAAGATCTTTCAGAACTACAATATCTTTTATAGGAATATCGGTTTTCCTCAGCAAACTGAATTCAGGTGTTAAAAATGCAGGTGGAATATCTTTCGCTTCACTGTTATCTGAACCTTGAATTTCTACGGCTTCAATCTCCACGTCTAAGGTTACAATGCTATATTTCACAGGGTGGCAAAAATCGTGGGATTGCGATTACCGAGTTCGTACTGTATATTATTGAAAAACTATACGAAAAAATTATTATAATATTTTTAATTTTATTGAAAAAAAAAATAGTGAAAAATATTTTGGCCTTTCAAAATAATTTAGGAAATTTGCGTATAAAATAATTTTTTTTTTACAAAAACCAATAAAGAATAAATTGTATTAAGTTTATGTATGGAATCGTTTTATTATAAAAAAAAAAACACCAACTTGTTCATATTTGTTTTTTTAATCATTGAAAATGCAACGTTACTCACAATCAGTTACTTTGGTTACACTGTTCTGCTACAAACAGTTTGACTGGCATATTTATATGCGAGTACCTGCACAACTAATGCTGCACAGTGGGCCATATCTTAAAAATAAATATGGAAAGTTTTTTTTTTTTTAAAAAATATATAGGTTTTAAGTAAGTGGCACGTTTGATCATTTGTTTAATACAGCTGTGGTTTTCAATGCCAAACTTTGCCTTTAGTGAGACTGGGTGCCTAGCAATTGAAATTGTGCTTCATGGTTATGATCTTACTTCACTCTCCTTAAGGATTCTATGAGCTGTGGCTTCGAGGTTTTATAAGCTGCCGTCTTAGTCTCCTGCTGGCATAGTCTACTGCCTTTATTCTCAAGAATACCTTTCTCTTCTGGATTTGTTGCGAGCAATTGCAAAGTTACGTTTAAATGTATTACGTACTGCTTAACCTATTCACCTTTTTATCAGAGACAAAACCTGTTATCCCATTACCCATATCCCAACATACATCATGTTGTTTCTCGGGATTTCGGTATGTACCTCAAACTTACATAATTCTCAACTGGTTTATTGAATTTCATCTGTTTAAATTTTTCCATTTATAGCCGCACTCCATCATAAATCGAAACCACATTTTTCTTTGAAAGTATCACTGGCCATTATCTTGCCCTTTACCTCAACTCTCAAGTAATTTAGGCTAAGAATTTTTTCCCGGTATAATGACATCCACTTCTACGAAAGTAAGTCTCCCTTCCACCTTGCAATGACCAATATCGGGTTCTTATATATCGTTGGCTTTAATAAACATTGTCGCGGCTACAGAGGAATTGTAGCTGAGCTGAAAATTCATATCAAATATTAATTTTTTTCCATTAATTCATATTTCATTTTTTTCATAAATAGCCCACTGTATGATTTTTAAATTCGTTTCAAGGCTTTTAGCTGTTAAATTTTTAAAGTCTTGTTTATTATTTTTAATATTTTTTTTTTTTCAGTTTCTCATCAGCTGTTTTAGTTTGCAGATACTTGCTTGTGTGCTCAACTTGTAGCTCGAGTACGTGATATTTTTCTTTCGGTGCCTCTTCTCATGGCTGCTTGCATAGTTTTTCTTTTCATAAATCATTTTAATTGTTATCTTTTTCAATTTGCATTTACGTGCTGCATGCCATGTGAATTTATTTTTAAATATTTCAATGTTTTCTTAATTTTCTCTCTCTTTTGTTTGGTTCGATTTACTCTTCGAAGCCTCTCGCACTTGTAAGTAACCGGTTTAGATATCGCTCAAGTACCTGTTTGGACGTTGCAACGTGAAAGGTCTGTAGTGCGTTACTTTATATGTGACTTCTTCCAAGCCTTTGTTTTTTTAGGTTGTTATTGTTGCTGTTTTGTTTGTATGAAAGAATGTATGATGACGTTTATTTTTGGTTACACCAGTAGAAAAATGTTTGTAAATTGCATAGATGTCGTCGGCATTGATATAAACTTATTTACTAGATTTGTTGAATTAAAGGAATTACATAAATTTGTCATAGAGTGGAGCCTCAATTATGTGCCATTTGATTAAGGAGCATAATCATTTATTCGATACTGAAAAAATCAGTTTTATACCGATTTGAACTTTCTTGCATCGATAACTTTTTTTGTAACATAAAACCATAATTCCTGTTTCAATTACTTACTTCGTCGTAGTTTTTTTTAAGCAACTTAACTTGCAAAGCTTTCGCCTATGTCTGCAGGAGAACACATGGTGTCGATTCCGGAATTGAACTCGTGACATCCGGTTTAGTAGGCTGTGCATTTTTCATTCACTTTCGGTGGCATAGTGAAAGCAAAAAGAAGGGAAATTATCTGGTTTGCGGAATACGAATCGGTGGCGTATACAAAATTTTGAATTGTACATTTAATAGGTGCGAGTTTTGACTGTGTTTATTTGTCTGATTTCTTTATTAGTATCGTATGAAGGAAGAAAAGATTTTGTATTGTCGTACATTAAATCTCTATATTGAGTTTGCTGTTATTTAAAAATGTTATATTATATATTATGTATATAGATTATATGTGTATATATATACATATATATAAAAATAAAATGTATATATATATATAGATATACATATGTGCTTGCAAAGTTAGTTATTTGTTATTTATTAAAAAAACTGCTCAAAATTGTTGTGGAATTGGAAATGAGTAATGACTGAGAATTTTGGATATGCGGAAAATTTATTATGCAGAATGAACATAATCGAGGTTTTACTGTATTTCGAAATAAATTGCACAGCCGATTCAGATGACGTTTTTTGACTGTGGCGTGGTGCAACATAATTTTTCCTTGTTTAATAGACGAAATTATATATATATATATATATATATATGACTTTGTTAGTCCTGTTCACGTACTCTTTTCCTTCTTGCCAAAATTTGTAATAATAATTTTTAACCAATTTCGAAAACGCAAAAAGGTTTTACAATCGAATTTTTCTCAATTACCGATAATTGTAATTTTTCTTTTTATCTATATTATTTACCATTTCCAGCCCTGGAATTGTTTTTTGGCCAAACCTGTATTAATCAATTAATAGCTAAACTACAATTTATTATTTTATTTCAATTTTATATTGCTAATGATTTATTAGCAGCGCAAAAACATTCTGAAATTTCTTGCAGTGATATCGAATAGAGACTTTGCTATAAACTGTACTCTAAATTAGAATGGCATCGATTAGCAGTTCCTTCCGATCTACATGAGTAGTTGTAGCCGTTGCCGTTCTCTGTTGCGCATGTGAAGTAGTTGCATATTGTTTGAATCAAACGTGGCTTCTAAATAATTTTTATTTCAATTGTGAGCAGCCGATTTTTTTAATAGAATTTAATATCGAGTTGCGTCGAACTTATTTAGTTCGATTGGTTCGAATCAAATGTGGCTTCAAACTTATTTAAGTTGTAGTCATTGATAGTTATACTTTGATTCAAAATGATCTGCTGCGCACAATTCTAAATTTTAATAATTATTCTCTTTCCCCCTCAGTAGATAAATGATACAGTTTTATACAAAAACAAAAAAAAAATTTTAAATTTCATAAGAATGAAATAAATGAGTCATTTAGTTCTTACAACTAATTCGTTTGGATACCTGTTACCAGGCCAACGTCCTTCTACTCATATTAGCGTGCAACAAATATTTAAAAATCTAAAAATGGCTTTATATGTTACAGCAGCCACTCAACAGTTCTATATTATGACTAATACTGATCAAGATGACGCTGCTACTGATCATTGGCTTTTCATGTTTACACAATATATAATTCCCTTACCTGGTCCCGCTTGTCTGCATTTGCATAATTTTGGGCTTTTATCTGGTATTGAAGTTGTTTTGGTATTTTTTCGTGTCCTACTGATTAATTCAATGAAGCTTTACTTTTTAAAAATGTTCCATGTCTACCGGTTTAAGCTGTGCTTTTAATTTCATTTGATTGGCTTATACTCGCGGTATGGCACATTGCTTTGCTCAATAAAATTGAAATGCTTTTATGACACTGTTGGAGGTATGAGTTTGAAATTGGGTTTGTGCATTAAAGTGGCTTAATTTAACCTTTAAATGGCTGACGTAAAAAAGTGGGTTCATTGTGGTTGCTATGAATACATTATACGAGTATGTTTTCTTTATAGGAAAACGGCAGAAAGGCCTGTAAAGGTTAAGACAACCGGTATGCCAGCCTGTAAAGCTTGTGGCTTGTCGGCAGGAAAACACCCAGGATCAAGGCAGAAATCGAACCCGCCAACACCGGTTCAGTAGGCTGAGCATTATTCACTCCCTTGACTTTAAGAAATCAGAGATTTAGTGTATTCAAAATTTTGTTAATCACTGTCACTTTTAATAAATAAATTATTTTATTCAGTAAAATATTTATTGTGAACTCTGCCAGAATAAAAAATTATTATTTTCTGAAATTTTCATAAAACAAGGGGCGTAATTCATATATATGTATGTATAATTGCATCCGCAAATTTATAAGGTGGTCCTTAAATTTATTGCCTATACAAGGTGGTTATTTTAAATTTTTTACATTACCTTGAACATTTTCATAAATGCAATAACCAATTACATTGCATACATGACATTTTTTAATATATGTTTTTCTTAAAAGTTTATTATATTAATGGAAGATATTACATTGTGTTGAAGAATTTATTTCTAAAGAAATGTGTGATTGCATAGAAATTATTTGCAAACCAAGAGAAATATATTTATAAATACAGTTAAAATAATTGATTTATTCTGTATACATATATATATTATAAATATATATTATAAAAATATTCCTTTCTCATATCCTCCTAATGTAAATGGGTATATATTTTTTCATCAAACTGAAACTAGCTCTGCCTTCTCTGCTGAAGGCTCACAACCGCTATTCACTGTAAGCTGTAAGGACTCGGGTCCTTTCTTCGAAACCAATTGCAATAAATGGCTTTTAAATAAAATAGAATAAAATTAGAGTGGTAATTAAAATTTATTTCAGAGACGAAAAATGTATAAAACTGCATTTAAATATAAAATTAATATAGTGAGAGAACTTTTTTTTAGGAATTAATAAAATGCCTAGAATATTTCTATTTCCTGACGTTCAAAATTATTTAAAATAAAAGGGAGAATAAAATATAATGTGAGATTTTTTCACCAACGTTAAATAGGGGCGTTCTTGGTGGATACATATTTTTCAGTCTGTCTAACAATTTTTCTTATCAGTTCTTATAATAGTGTAAGAATCTCGAAGCTTGTAAAATAGACTAGGTTGGGTACATATATAAACGTGACAATCAAGATCTGAAATTCTTTCTTCGAGGCTTCCATTTTTTGCTTTTGAAGGATTGCGTTCTATCTGGCCATATGCCAGATATGAAGATAAGTTGAAGTTACTACCAAGCCAAGTTGGGAAACATTTTTAAAATGTATTGGCTTGCTATTTCCTGTTAATGTTTCCGAGAATGGGTGCAGTCACATATCAACAAATTTATCGGAATATTTCTAAAATCCCTGATGTGAATTTGGCTGAGCAGTTTGTGTAAACTGCCTCGAATGTATATACATACATATATGTATATATGTATACGTGTCATATTTAACAGATCCTGCGATTGTGTGGTATAGTGAATCATGACCTTTCTTATTTATATTTATTTTAATTTAAATAAAAACTTAAATGTAAACTCCTTTTACTCAATCTGTATCCTAGATGACCCCTTGATACGTTTGAGGCTTAAGACAGCAAAATATTTTTTATATTCCTTTTTTTTTATATCGTTTATTAATATGCAGTTATATTAAGTTTTCGTACTTATTTACACCTTGTATGGTGATTTTAAATTAATCCTTATCATTTACATTTAATTTAAAAAAAAAACATTTTTTAAAACAGATCACATACGTCTGATCATTTGGAGACATACAAGCATGCAAATCCACTCGTATGCAGCACACAATTTTTATAAAAAAGAAATCGCATTGCAATCTAGTTTTGGAAGTCATCAATAACATATTTTATTTGATAAATGAAAAGTATTTATATATGTGCTACCAGTGGCCTGCATCGCCGCTATTCACCTGTGTCGGGCATGCGCTATTTAAATTGAAATTATGAAATTCATGAATAAATTTTTTTTATAATAACTTTTAGTTCTTATCTGAAATTTTTCCCTGCCATTTTAGCAATTTTATCGCAAATTCTTATCGTTCTGAATAATTGACATTCTTTGTTTATTAGTGTATTTAATTTCTTAATGAAAATATTTTCAACAAATTGCACGCCTTTTGTTGGCACCTGTTGGCTTATAGTTGCTTCTCCGTTAACATGAGTTATTGGTTGGTTTGTGTGTGTTACCTGCTGTCAGCAGTATTGTTTGTAAATGAATTGCTAAAAGAGCCCCAACGAGACCAATGTTGCCAAATATTAAAGAATGCAATTAAAGGTGTTTGGAATTATAAAAATATCTGATAAAAGAAATTGTGTTAAATATAAATAAGAAATTAGACTAGGCCATGATTCACTATCCTAGACAATCATACGATCTGAAAAATTTTATTGCATCATACTTGCATGATAGTATGCCACCCACACAACACCATTTTAATGCAGTTTTTTTATAATGGGGGGGAATCACATCAGATTTTCCTGTAAAGGAATTGAACAATTGTAGAGTGAAGCATGTCCTTAAAGATTTATGGATGTTATTGTTGTATTCACTACAAAATTTTCCAATTGTGACCTCCAGCAGTTTTGGTTGTACAAACACGTATTAGAAGTCGACTTCGAAAGGTCATGGCTGCCACAAGTTATGTGGCAACACTTCTTTGCTACTTGCTGGAAATAACTTACACGACTTGCAGCTGAAACTGGGAATAAGTTGGTTCAACATCTTCTTTCAATTTTTATTATCCGTTTCCTTTTGACTTCTCTTCGACAAAAAAATTAATTCCTCTTGTGTAGTGAAAAAGGAAATTTGATCAAAACAAATTTTTTTGGTGGTTTATAATGTCAAATTTTTAAACCCAAATTTTCCTTAAATATTTTCCAAAGATAAAGTCAATTTACTTTTTTTTTGTTGGAGATTTTTACACCTCGCAAATTTTCAGCTGGGAAAAAGTTTGCTAAATTCAAGAGGAAAACCGTAAAAGTTTAATGCTGGCAGGGAACCTGAGGAGAAATGCGATTTTAAAGAACTATCAAATGTACTCAATTTGTAGCTGGACCAAAGTCGAAGGGAAGATACGAAGTAGAAAAGAGAGGAGAATTTGAGGGACTACCACGGTGGAAGAGTTTATTGATTGTTGGGCAAAAAATTTGAAAGGAATGGTATGAAAGGATCGCCTATTGTAGTATGTAAAAAAATTCACCTCACTTCCTAGTCACATTGAGGCATTTTTAAAACCTGTCTTAATCTAGTCGTGCAGAGCAATTCATTCAGTCGACACAAGCCGGACTTTCCTTAATTTTTCTTCTAACCGCAACCAGCAGTCCGTTAAATCACATGGCTTGGAAACATTGAATCAATGACTTTCATCCTTAAAAATGCACAAAATATCAAGTTGCATTAGTTATAAGATGATTCGACTTCTGTTCCACAAAATATCTTTCATTCAGTTAAAGAAACGATTCCTTTATTGAACATACTCGTACATTGTTTGCTCAAACATGTATGAGCAAACAATACTGTTTTGCCCTTGCAACTGGCAGTAGAGAATTTGTATGAAAAAAAGAAAAATTTTTTTTAGTGTGCAGCAGGTGTGAATGGTGTTAAAACATTTATAAAAAAAAATATCATGGCAACCCTGCTTATGGTTCCAAATCACTTACAATTAATAAGCATGCAAAACAAAAATAATGTCAACAGAACCTCAATTAAAATAAATACTTTTATTGTTGTTGCTGTAATTTTTAGCGCCTGCTTATCACGCACGCCAAATACCCAACAATTTGTATGACAAGTATTTATTGTGATCGGCAACTATTAAATTCCTCTGTCTCCCAACATTATCAGTTATCAATTAACTTTTTTTTTAAACAAAAAAAAAAAAAAAAAAAAAAATTATAGAAAAATTCATAGTTTTGGTTTTTAGAAAGCAAATCAAATAAACAGCGAACGTTCAGTTGCGCTGTGAACGCTGCCCTGAAGTACAATCATCGAGCATTGTACCTCAGAGACATGCTGCAAATAATCTCTCAACAAAAACAACAAACTTTTATAAGCATTTTAGATAAAATATTTTTTGGTGTTTTCATTTAAAAATAAACAATAATTATAGTTAAAAATATTTGCTATAAAAAATGGTTTTGGGGCTCCCCTGAGTAAAATATGTATGTTGTACACAATGAAAGATATTTTAAGATAACAATTGTTTATTTATACAACGCAAAAACAGAAAAAAATTTCACTAATCAAATAAAATAAAAGGCGGAGTATGAAGAATTTGCGGCAATTTTTTCGCAACCACTACAATGTAATTGTGTTCGTCCATGGCAAGAACTCCCTACAGACGATTCTCCAATTTGAAGCAATTGAATACTCTCTCATGTTAGTGGAAATAAAATATTGTACAATATTTGTACTGACTTGAAACTTTCGACAACTTTCCAATTCCATTCTTTAAGGCATATTTTTGCATATTTTTGCATATTTTTGCATATTTTTAATTTTTTTATGCATCTCTAAAATTAATTATCCTGTAAATAATTTTTGAACTGAATCAGCTGCCTTCATATCTAAAGGAACATTTTTATAGGGCGTTATTTGAACTCACTTATAACGTTTGAGCATTTTTAAAGGATTTTCCATTCGATTCTTTAAAGCATTTTTTGCATATTTTTAATTTTTTTTATGCATTTCTAAAATTTATTATCCTGTAAATAATTTTTGAACTGAATCAGCTTCCTTCATATCTAAAGAAAATTATTACCGGGTGTTATTTGAAGTCTCTTATAAGGTGTGAGGATTTTTAAAGGATTTTCCATTCGATTCTTTAAAGCATATTTTTGCATATTTTACTTTTTATTGCATATTAATGATATATTGCTGAGTTATTTAATTTTTCTCTTGCATTTCTAGTAACAGATTTTATTCCCTAATTTTTTTCAATTAAATTATATTAAAAAAATATATATATTATATATTGTTTTTATATACGTTTCACAATTTCTATAATGATTTTAAAAAGTATTTCTATAATGATTTGTAAAAGTAACCCGTTACAAAAATTTAAAAAGAAATTAAATTAAAGTTTGAATAAATTTTGAAATAAAATTAAAGAAATTTTATTTACTTTTCGTAACATACAAGGGACTAAAAATAGCGTAGCGTGCACGAGTTTCCTATCTGCTAAATGTATTTTTTTCTATTACCAATTTGTCTTAACAACGAACGATACAATTAATTATAAGTGTTAAATATTAACGGGTCTGGTCGTTATCGCAAATACTTTGCTATGAAAATTTTCTAGATAAGCATTCAAGGTTTTACTGTATGTTTGTTTAAAAAAACTTTTTAGAGAGCTGATAAACCATCGACTAGCTAGTCGACTATCGTTAGCTTTATTTTCGTAGGATTACAATCGATAAATGTTAATTACAAACTCGTTTGGATGCAGAGTTGTGGTATTTTGGGGCGAGTCCAATGAAAAAATGTCTTGCCTGCTCTCTCTCCTCTCTCTCTTTTTTTGGACTTGCTGCTCTTTGCTGTGGTGTTTAATGTAGAAGCGTCACTGCCTTCCGAAAGGGAGCGTGAGTAGCTTCGATTATCGAAATGTGATTATTAAGATGATATAGATGAACGAGCACAATTGGCAATCGGACTCTTTAGCTCTGTACTGATTTAAGGCTTAAAGGATGTCATTTGTCTGGTTTACGAGATCACAGAGAGGTAAAGGTGCAAATTTTTTGATGGTATAAGAAGAGTGGCCGAGGCATTTGTTTGGGTGGCATACACACCCTCCTCTTTGTAACTAAAAAATCACTATATGATCTCGCTTTCAAATACATAATATAGAAAGAGTCAAGCTATAAAATTTTTTATATTGATGTTTTCGACATTTCTCATAGGGGCAGTAGTAAAAGGAATTGGATTTTTTTCGAAAACTCTTTAATTGATCTTGATCTGATGTAAATGAACTATTGTAAATGAACAATTTTATATGAATTTAAAAGCCACTTCGAAGGTTTTTATCGTTTGCATGTGTAATTGCAAAAGTGTTACGAACGTCAACTCCTGCTGAACTTTCCGATTGTAGAGTACACACGGCCAATAGCAACTTTAACCGAAACAAATTATTGCACCCAGTCAAAAATAATTAAGTTTCTTTGTAGCAAAAAAAAGGTTTAAAATTTAGTCTGCTCTCACTTATATGTTGTACATTTACCACTTGAGGCCTTTGCAAAAGAAATATACTCAGAATATGTATATTGTGGTCGTCATTAAGTACAATCGTGTATCTCCTGCATACCCAAATTATCGGTTTGCTGCTTTAGCGATTATCATTTAATTACGTTTTATTTTTGTTTTAGTTTTATAATTTTCTTTTTTTTTTTTGTTTTATATTTTTTGATTTTTTTTTTCGATGAGTCTAATATTTTTTGGTTTCCTCTTGCGGTTTTGTTTCATGATATTCGCTTTCGTATTTCCAATTCAGAACATCTTAAAAAATTACTTACTTTGATAATTAATATGCACTCGCATCGCATTCGCATTTGCTATTGTTATCATTTCCAATTTGCTCTCAATTTCAATAATATTGTAGTAATTCGAATGGAGCTTTCAAGTATTTATTATTTTTTTTTTCTTGTTTCTTCTTGAATATACAAAACCAGAAGCCTTATAAGTAATTAAGACAAGAAACGAAATGCACAAACTCTATGATAAGTGCTGCTTTTAAATTAGTTTTTCTATTTGCTGCATTATTTATTTTACAGAACGTGTGGGCGTATTAATGTAACGGTAGCTGGTTTTGTAACCAACACCCACAATGGATTTTGGGAAAAAATGAAATAGAATTTCAATTTTTAATCAATTTAATTTTTAAACGATTTTAAAATTATTAATTATTTATAAGATTTATATGACATTTAATGAAAAATTAAAGTCAGTTAGATTTTTTATACTCAGAATAGTCCGCTGTAGAGCTTCATATTGTAAAATATGATTGCTCTGCTGGTCTGCTGCCAGTAACGCTAAATTGTTCCACTAATTTAGTCTAAACACTTTTTTCGGTGTTTAATGTAAATCGATATCATATGGCATATCTTTATACTCAGAATGGTGTGATGGAGTTAATTGGAATTGGGGAAATATATTTTTTTTAAATTTTATTAATATAAAATATAAAATAATTATATTGGCCTCTTCACCAGCAACGTATCCATTGGCCACTTGACTGATCAAACCTTTTAAAGTTTTTGTTGTTAAGGACAACCCCACCAAGATTAAGTGCGTCTATTTATGCCAGACAAAATCAGCTGTTTTTAAATATTTACAGGTATCGCTTAAAATGTTAGCAAGTGGAAAAAGTGCACAGCTTTTAACCATAATGGGTATTAGCATCCTCCTTTGGCGTAGACAAGTTACTGATTTTCATTAATCTAATATAATCTTAAACCAGAGTAAACTACATAGATCTTTTTCATCTTGACTTTCATATGTCAAGTAGAAAAATAAAATAATACTCTCTGTTCTGAAACTGAAAAAAACGAGGATTTTTTTATATTACTGCTTAAGGTCATGTTTGACTACGATTCATTCGCAGGAATATCTTATAGCGATACCCTCCTATTTTAAAAAATCTAATCAAAATAGCAAACAATTATTTCTTTGCTGATTTAAGTAAAAGCAACTCTGAAAATTTTAATAAACTTTTGGTTGTCACAAAAATCTGATATTTTTTAGGCCACACTATTTTAGTTTCTCAGCAGAGATGCCATATATAAGAAATCGTACAACCTTTAATCTAAAGAAATTTAATTTCTTAGCTGATGTAAGTGAAAGCAACTCTGAATACTTTAGTTGTCACAAAAATCTGATATTTTTTAGGCCACACTATTTTAGTTTCTCAGCAGAGATGCCATATATAAGAAATCGTATAACTGTTAATCTAAAGTAATTTTGCAGTATGAACTGTAAATTTGTATATCTAAATTGTAATTTTACAAAATTTAATTTTAATTTGTCTAGCTGTCGTATCTGCCTGCCTTGTGCATGGTAATATTTATTTTACATGTGTATAGGGGAAGAAATCTTGGCAGGTGGATCTCTGGAAGTGTTCCCATTTTCCTGCAGTATTCTGTCGCTTGTCGATAACTTTTGTAACTGAAATTGAAACCATCTTTCTTGCCTGAGATGTTAGTTTCTACTGTTTGGCACAACAAGTAAACATGAGAATAGGGGTCTTCGCTCCAGCCAGTACCCTGAAAGGAGCAGCACCGTGAAAGGTGTTTTTGACAGTGTTCACTTAAAACCCCGCAGCAGAGAAAGATGTGTGCCCTAGTATGTGGCTAGTCCTCCATACTCGTACCCTGCTTTCAATGACAACAGTTATCCACGACTTGTAGATATCTTATGGCGTTTTCTTTTCTACATTAAAAATGTCGCCCTGTGAAAAGGTGCCTTTTTAAAATGCATTGCCCGCCCTGTGAAAGTGCAATTTTTTATACAACGAGAAAAGAACACAAATTAGAAAAAAGTGCAATGCCTTTTTTTAACGTCTGATAAACAAACATTTTCTGTATATTTTATGAAATGTGTATACAAAAATGATCAGTTGCCAGATTGCTAATTCATCTGCTTGAGAAAACAAATATTTTTTATTTAATATCTCATACAAATAAGCAGCCGCATAGTGTTCTTTTGTTTGTTTTATATGATACAAAATATAAAAATAATTATTAAAATCTAATTTTGTGACACTTTCAACTCAAAAGACTTTTTTTGAACATTTTCTGGTAACGCTGTGCAAGAATAAAAACCATTTGTTTTACAAGGCAATTTCTGCCCTGTTGATTTGTTCAGGGCAAAAGTGCAATGCCTTTTGCACTGCGAAAGGGCAACATTTTTTAGAAGAGAACACGCAACCCTTTCACAGGGCAATGCATTTTCGAGAAAAGAACACAAAATTGCCCTCCCTGCGGGTAGTGTTGCCTTTTTTTGTAGAAAAGAAAACGCCATTAGACTTATCTTAGACTTGTGATTGATATCTTATTAACTCAGTGGATAATGATGTTTAATTTATCCAAGAGGTCGATCTTGTTTGTCTAAAGTCCTTGAACGATTCTAAAGAGAGCATTTTAACTTTGTGCAAAAATGTCTGCGGACTCCTTATTTTTGATCATTAGCAAATTAACATGCACTAGTTGCAGGCTTAATAATAATGTTTGTCGTACTAAGTAATTGTCTTTTAAATTTAATTGCTGCTTGATAAAATGGAATTACTGCAAAAGGTGTGAAAAACAGAAACAGCCTGCAGAGATCAAAGACACACTGCACTGATTGCATGTCTATGGCATTTTTATTTTATTTGTTTGGGGATTTTCTTTTATTTCTACTGTTTTAACTAACGATGTGCATTTTGTTCACTTTTGCAGCACGTTTTCTTTTTTTTTTTTTTTTTATATTTCAAGCCTTCAGTTTTGAGCGCGATCGCATTACGGTAGTTGCGCCACGTTCACTTTTTTTTTTATTTATACATTTCAAACGTTTTTTGATTTTAATCGTAGAGGTTTTTATTAGTCCGCTTTTTTAAAGCCTTTACGACGACGCAGTAATAAAAGCAATGAAACGTTTTGTCATTGTTTAGTGGCACAGCAATTGAAGGAAACAATTGAACAGATTAAGATGCTGAAAAGATTTTCTTTTTTAAGTGAATATGGAATATTACAAGTCGTGTTAACTGAGCAAAATGTTTTTGTGTAGCTTATTTAAAGCAATTACGAATTTAAAGGAAACCTTTTTAAATCTACAATTCAGAACGTCTTAATGCACTCGTAAAAGCCAAATTACAAGTGCATATTATGCTAAGCCACTCCCTGTTGTGCAGTGTACAAGGGCTTTTACTTCCACTCAGCTATTTGGGACAAGAAGTCAAGACAGTTTTAGAATGTTTCGTTGTTTTGTTGCAGTCTTAAGCATTTGTAAATATTTATTTATTTGTTTATTTATTCTCTAACCGCTATCTGAGGTGTGAATCGGTTGTTTATGCAGTTTGTTGTCCACATCATTTGCGGATTTTATGATTTTTGCCGTTTTCCTATAAGATGTTGCTACTTCTTTGTTGTGGCTTAAATAATTTATGCTGTTGCACGTACATACTTGTACGGGCATGTTTATGGTATTGTTTTTGCTATTTTAGACGAAATCACAAGCAAATAAAAATTTCGAATAAACAGACAATCAGCCAGCCAGTCAGCCTTGTCAGTCACATAATACAAATACAAATGTTCATGTATTTTATATATATATACATATTTTTTTTTTGGCGTACAGCAACGTAATGATGTCTTTTACATGAATTAATGTTGGGAGGTGGCACAACTAAATGTGCTGTCTACCTCTGGTATCTTGTTGAAATGCCATCTTACCTGCAGACAGCAGTGTTAGTGTTCAATTTAAAATTCTTTTTATTTAATAGGGGCCATTTCGTAGGTAGAGAACCGCATTTGCTTTAGATTTTTCATTTAATTACATTTTAAAGCACCAGGGCTGGTAAATTAATTTTTTTGTTTTGTTGTGATCAACACACAAACCGTTTGTACGGAAGTTTCAACCACCAATAAGCAACTCCCACCTGTTTCTTGGCCCCCTGTTTGTGCGTTTTTATTATTGATTAGTAACTCAAATATTAATTGAAATAATAATCACTTTCACCCCGCATTTCTCAAAATAAATCAAAATTTGTAACTATATATGTAAGTATGTATGTAGATATTTAGCTATATTAACTCAGTTATAATAATTTAAAATTGATAATACTTTTCTTAATTATGTATATAAATATAAATTCAGATAATTTATTAAAAAAAAGAGCAAATACATATTATATGTATATTGTGTGCAGGATATAACTTATGTTATGCACTGTATCTAGTTCATTGTCTCTTTATGAAGATCATAATTTTTTATGGGCGTGTAAAGTGTTCCCTTCTATTTCCCTTTGATGCTGTCTAAAACGGATGACCTTGAAGGTTGAAGTTCGATTCCCATCCTCATTCTAATCATTTTATGTTCACAAATATTTCGAATTAAAAACTTTCATGCCGCATTATTTTTTTTTTATATGAGAAAATCAATCGGACAAGCACTTGCATGTCTCTGTAAGCCAATGAGACTTAACAGGAAAGTGTCCTTGTTGGTACAATATAGAAAAATTTCTCAATTTCTTATTAACAAAATCTATATGAATTAACTCCAACAGGGGCATTTTCGAAAATCATAAATTTTGTACAGAAGCACGAAAAAAGTTGTACTCTCCTGTTCTACGGTGTGTTTTTTTTTTATTATAAACTCATACTGTCTGTTAAATAAATGCCGACTAGCGCCAGTAATAACACACATTCATCATTATAATATCGCAGTGGACAATTCAAAGAAGAAGAGCAAGAAATAAATGCCCATTTATTATTGAAAGAAAAAAGAGTGAATAAAGCGAAACAGAGTGTTTTAATTGTAACAACAAAATTTATAGCAAAAGCAAGAGTAAAAGCAATTTGTTTTTGTGTTTATTTTTTGTTTTTTTTTTAATCGTATTAAGAGAGCACATGCACATCAAGACAAAACCCAATCACCATTTTTGCCATCAAATAAAAATAAATTAAAATATTTATGTAGATATTATTGTAAATATATAAATATTTATATATTAAGTATTTATGAGGATTTTTTCTCTTAAATTTATTGTTGGAAATCAAAAATATTAGAATAAATATATATGTATATATGGAAAAAAAATTTATATGAATATATAAATACATATATCTACATATTTATATATATATAATACAATATAAGATTATAAATTTTTATATATGTACATATGTATGTTTATATGAATAGCATATATATGCATGTATACATTTGTAATATATGTAAAATATTAATTTGTAATTTGTAATATATTAAAAAAAATTTTCAATCTTTGTATATAAAATAAAATTAAGTTAAATAAATATTCGTACATGAAAACATAATTATTTTACATTCTCGTACATAAAAAATTCTTTATGCAGTATGGCAGTATTGTCGCAAAATGTTATTGCCAACTGCTTAATGATCCTGTATAACATATCTCTATACATATTAGTTGGTGTAGTATTTCTCGGAAGATTTTTTTTTTGTGCAACATGTAAGAGTGTAAGAATGCTCGAATTTCTGCCGGCTTGTTTTAATCAGAAGTTGTAAAATATTTAGAATTATTAAATTTACTTTGTAAAGTTCTTCAAGCTTCTCCTGCGTATGTTATAACAGTTATAAATATAGTTTTGTTCAAATTCCTTTTTGTAAGTTCCATTATGAATTCGATAATTATTGCCCCTGATCTGATCAACATGAATCGATTAAATGTGTTGGCTGGGTTATACTGAAAGAATTGTTTATTTTGTAGTTGTTGATTTTAATTTCGTAAAATCAATAAGACGGTTAAGAAGTATATACGAGTAAAACGATCTCGCACGACGTACCTACCAAAAACAAGAACAATACGAGCAACAACAACGGTAAATATTAAGCACATGGAAATTTCATAACAGAGAGAACTTTTTGTTGTTGTACTTTTATAGTAATATAAAACCTTACGATTGTTTTAATAACAACAACACGTATGCACAAATATTGTGAGAGAAAAAATAATAGTATGAGAAGGCAACAAATCAAACACTGTTCAATTTGTTTTTGCTGTTCTGTTCTAGTCAAATGAAAAACGAGCATTCAATGAAGAAATAAAAAAATAAATAAATAAAAATCAAATCCGACACCACAACAGCGACGATCATTTAGGCGAAGTCATTGTGATCACCGTCGTCGTAAACATTGTCGCTTTGGCATTTATTTTGTTTTTGTAGAGTGTATTTTTTTCGTTGGTGGGATTTTAAAAGAAGTAAAAATCGTTAATATTCGGAAAAACACAATTAGAAGGATTTGCATCTCATGCTGGTATTTTTTTTTCTTTTTTTTTTTATAAGAAATATGTGTTTTAAAGTTGCAAATAATTCGCCAACTTGCAGTGAAGGTCTTCAGGAATTTTTTTTATAAGAATTATTGGCAGCAATTATTTACTATATATATTATATATAAATGATATATATATGATATATATATGATATATATATGATATATATGTATATGATATATATATGATATATATATGATATATATATGATATATATATGATATATATATGTACATATAATGGTATATACTCATAGATAATTATTTGTGCAATTGATATCTGATCTTTTTAGTGCCGCCAATTTCAAAAGCCTTAACGGATTTCAGGGAAAAATATGCTGTTTATACTAAATCCTATGCATTTGAAATATAATTTCAATCGACATCGAAGTCGAAAATTTTACCTCGGTTTTTTGAATTGCTGGTCAAATGATCACATCGAGCAATCATTACAATTGTGGAATTGTTGATACTTAATGTACATTAAATTGGAAACAATCTAATTAATTTTCTTTGTGATTAATAAAATTATTTTTCTGATCTATAGGGAATCAGTAAGCTTATATATACATACATACGTGTATATATTTGTATATATGTTTTTATTGTGTGTTTGGTCAATGCTGGGATTGTCTTATTAACGATGTGGGGGTAAACCATTACCGCTTCCCTCCAATCCCGTAACATGGCAATATTACACCGAAATATCCTGTTTAATACTTGTAAGTACGATGTATTGTGGACCATTTCTTATTAGTATGTGTGCACACAGTACGAATCTTAATTTTAAGATTAATAGTTTTTAGGTGCGGAAGAAGTATTAGAGGAGGGGGAAAGAAGCGAGCACGCAATATAATGCAGAGCAGCATACTTTTACTCACAGCCATTATAAAACCGAAATATTTTTGTAATAAAGACTGTAATAGTGTAAATATCAAAAATAGTGTAAAGAAGAAAAGGTGCCAAGTTTTGCAGTAAGACTAGCATTGTGTGAACTTGAACCTAGTGGTCTTTACGAAGAAGAAATATGCCTTCCTTTGTCTCTTAGTTTGTAATTTTGTAATTTTGAAGTGATAATGGCCTCTATGCCGTTTTAATTGTTTATATAGTGAAAAATGAACGGCCCATTTATTAGATGGGTACAGCAAAGGAAAAATCTCTATAAAAAGATCACCCTGTACTAATAAGTCTTTGTTGTCTAAATCAAACATAAGTACGTCCAACCACCACAAGAAGAAGTTCATTTGTTAGTGTGTTGCGTAGTAAGTAGTAAGTAAGTGTCGTTGACGGCACCGTTGCTGCAACAATAATTACAGAAAAAAGGAGCGAGCTCTGCTGCAATAGTCCAACTTTAGCTCGAATAGACAAACTACTACGCCAAACGATTCCAACAGATCAGACCGCTGTTGGCTGTATTTATTCCACAATAACAACTCATTGAGACCAGCAGAGACCCCAAACAGACGGACAAGTAACGAGCGAAAAAAAAATAATATTTTATAAAACGCGAAAATAACGAATTTTGTTTGAACACAAAAGTCTAGTACGAAACGGACAGACAAACCAACAGCACGCGCAATATAAATAAAATTGTTTAAATAAAACCTAAAGTGTCCGTTCAACAGTTGATTTTATAACACGACTACGACAAGTAGTTACAAATAAGTGTGGTAAATAAAATGTTTTATTATTTTTTTTTTTTTTAAATAACTGGCGAGACAATAAATAGATAATCTTCATTGGGAAGAAAAGTTTCGTCCTACATCTTCGCAAAAAAAAGTCAGGCACAATAATTAAAAAAAAAAAAAAAAATAAATAATTTTCTCGCAAGAATATATGCCAGCAAAAACAAATAATAAATTAATTAAGCAAATTAAAAGCAGAGTAAATACAGCAACAAAGTGATTGAACTAATTTCAAAACGAAGGAATTTATGAAAACAATAAAACCAGCAATCTTATCTTTAGCACTGCTAGAGGGAAAAATATTATTCAATCAAAAGAAATTAATTTTGACGACTAATTTCGAAAATACTAAATTTTAAAGTGGGAAGTTGTCAATTGACTGGCGTGCATTAACTTACAAAAAGAATTAATTCAGAGAAAAAAAATTAAAAATAAAAGAACTCTGTATGGAATGCAATGAGTTGTGACAATATAAAATAAGAAAACTGAACTGAAAATGTAATTCTAGATAAACTTCATTTAAATATTTTGTGTGGACATAAAAATTTTTGTGGCACATATTGAAATGGAGCCATAGATGAAAATACATATATGTATATTCAAAATTCTTTATACAGCAATAAAGATAGTGTGAAGTATTGTGAAGGGAAAAATATTTATTTTATTCCAGACAAGATTTGAAATGTTCCAGCCACATAAAGAGAAAAAAATAGGAATTTGGTCGTTTTTTTATGTTAATTAACATTTATTTAAATTAAAGTTAAATAGAAAGGACTTTTAAGAAGTAATGTTGTAAATACCAGGAATCAGAGAACCCTTTGACCGGGTTCGAAATACCATGTATCAAAAGATATTTTTCTTACTTTTCTGACTACGAATAAATAAGCCAATGTTGTACAGGTTAACCCTTTTTCCAAAAAATTTGGTACAATTACTAACAAGTGGTGTTTGGGGATGCCGAATATCCTTCTTCTACAAAAGGCAATATGCCTACTTTAGCTCGTATTAAAAATTTTAAGGCTGCTTCTATGTCTTGAGCGATTTCTTCATGGTCCGCTACACCATATTCTACTATTTTTCTTTTTTCCATTGCAAAGCTTTTCCTCAGATATTCTTTTTACTTCGATTAAAACCGGTATTTGATACCATATCGGGAAAAAGTAGTGTAGAGCTTTTGATAAGCAACACTGTGTAGGTAGTAGTTAACAAATCTGGCATGTCACAAGTTCCTAGCAGGACCCTTTTTTTTTTATTTTTTTACACTAATTCACTATACTGAAAAGATTTGCTATAATACAGAGCAAATTTTCAATTGGAGAATTAACTTATCGCAGGAAAATTTTTATTTCCAGCAATAAAATTGTTATAATCTGGTAACAAAAGTTGCTGCAGCAAATTTGCTATATAGAGTTATTATATCAAGTATGAGAATTGCCGTCATATGTAGCAAATGTGCAATAGGAAAAATACTACTTTAGCACTGGGAAAGAGTTATATGAAGCATGAAAATATCTGCAATATATAGCAAATTTGCAATAGGAGAAATACTACTTTGGCAAGGGAAAATTGCAATAACAAGCATTAAAATAGCAGCAAGTTTGCAATAGGTGAATTGTTTCAGCACTGGAAAATTGCCATTTCTAACTTGCAAATTTCCTATAAGAGAAATGTTATGATGCAAGAAAATGGCTATTAAAAACTTGCTTTACAGAAAATATTCTATGGCATTTACCATCCTTTCTATAGAAAATTTCCTGTGGCAAGGACAAGATTTTCTATACTAAAAAAACAATCTTACTAAGAAAAGAAAGGAGTATTCTATTAAACCCAAACCATTTTGCAATAGAACGCCTGCTTGCTTTCGTATAAAAGAACTTTTACTTAATTTAGGCAATTGCCATGGTGTTGCAATGATTTTTATCTCATGCTGGCGTTTTTACAAAAGTAGTTAATTATTTTCCTATAAACGCTACTAGACTTTATAAATTGATTAAAAAAAAAACTGTAATCACAAGTAAACAAACTAATCTTTTTCTAATATTTTAAAATAGAAATATTTGATAAATATTTCCTCTACGCAGTAACAAGCGAGGAAAATGGTAGATAACATATTGTTATCGTTAACTAATAATCGTTAAACATTTTCCACAATCATTTTAAACCTTTTCTAATAAAACCAAAATTTTCTAAAGTAACTGTTCGTCTTGTAAGTAAGAAAGAAAATATGAGAAAATAAAATTTAAAATTGTTTTCTTCTCTACTGTAAACCATCCAATAATCTTTAACATGTCAACAAATAAATTTGTGACAAAAATCGTTAAAAGCAATAATTTATTGCCATCATGTTCGTACAACAGAATATGATAAATTGGCTTTGCGCACAAACTATTTTTCTCATTGTTAGTTAATTTATTATTTTTCTTTGTTTATGTTTTTTTTAAAATAGTTAATAAATTATAAATACAGTTTTAACAAAAACAACCGTTAAAGAAACAATTTTAAAAAATAATATTTTCGGCCAATAACAAATCAATCAGCAAAAAAAAAAAAAAAAATCTGTTTTAATGCAATTTTTACAATAAATTTCGACAATAAATTTCACATAATTTTTTTTTTTTTTTTTTTTAATTTGCCGTTAAATATTTTATTGCTCATTAACCGATGCCATTAATAAAGAAATAAAAAACGCCTCAGCTTTATTTTGACTGGCAAATATTGTATGGCCATTCTTTTCCAATCAGCAACAAAGTTATTGATCTTGAACAGAAGAGCTCTTGAAAGACAGCGGGGGGAAAAAAAAAATTTAGGAAAATTTCTTCTGGGAAAACACATATCAAGTCTGAAGTTGAAACACAAAATAATTCGATTCAAAAGAAAACCTGCCTTATGAATGGCCGCCTTTAACTTAAAGCAGACAAAAAAAAAAAAAAAAAAAAGAAAAAAAAATTAATTGGTTTCTAAGAAGGTTTCTTTTTTAAATTTATCTTATTTTATCTGTTATAGAAAATATATTTCTAGTCTGGCAATTTTTCTGTGGGCAAGTGGTTTCCATTCCAAGAAATTTTTTATAATTTATTACTTTTTTTTCTTCTATTTAATATGAGTTTAAAAATTTTTGTCTTGACAAAACTTTATGTAGAAAACTTGCCTCAAACTTGAACAAAATTCACTTTAATTCGGACTTGCTTCAAGTCTAATTACAAAAATATACTTTTTTAAAAATATTTAAAAATATTTTAAAATATATATTGAGCATGTGCAGCGACTTCATAATACTTTATCAAGCAGAGTTCTTTAACTGCTTTCGCTGGCGAAATTTCTTTACAGTGAACTTGCTTCAAGTTTGAGAAATTTCTTGTCTAATCTAGTGAGTAAAGGCCTTGCCAGACTTTCTTTCTTACTTTAAAGGATTGTCATATATTTTACGAACTTGGTTCTAGAAAATTTAATATCAGATATTGAGAAAGCTTTCATTAGACTTGCTTTGAGTCAAAGAAAAAGTTTCCTAATGAAAATTTTCTCAAAGTCGAAATTGAACCGACAATTTGTTTCTATTTCAATTAAGCTCTCTACACGAAACTTGTATTTAGTCTGAAAAAATTATAAAACTTTCTCGCTTCTCAATAGAAAATTTAAATGAAGTTTTGCTTCTATTGTAACAAAGTTTTCTTATGGAAATTTAAACAAGATTAGAGGATTTCAAGATTATCTCTCCTGCAAAGGAAACTTTTTTAAATTGCAAATGCTTCTATTCCTAATAAATTTTATTTATAAATTAATTATCCATTTATTTTTAAATAAAACTTGTTCCGAGTTTAAAGAATTTTCTATAAAAAACTTAAATATAAATAAAATTGAAATTGAGCCTAAAAAATTTTCTAGAGAGCAATAATTACTTCGGGTCTTAATAAATACTCTACTAAAAAAAAAAAAAAAAAAATTCGCTCGAGTCTAAACAAATTTCCAAAATTCAATTTGCTTCAAGACTTATGAAAGCTTTTAAAGAAATCAGTAATACCTTTTCCAATGTAAACAAATTTAAATATAATTTTCAGATAATCTGCTCGATAAAACTTTCTTTGAGTTTATAAAATTTTTTTTTTAGGAGAAAACTTCTTCTTAAGTCTAAGCAATCATTTTAAAAAACACGATTCTGTAATTAATAATTTTTTTAAAAACCATTTTCCATATAAAACGTTCGTGCTTCGAGCTTTTTACAACTTTCTACGTAAAACTTTGCTCTCGTTGCTTGCTTTTCTACGCCAATCGAGCTTTTTAAAGATGCTCTGCTTCCAGTCTTCTATAGTACAGTCTTCTTGATACATAAAACATAACTCGGTCTTATAATTATTTAAAAAAAAATAATTCTTCTAATTTAATAACACTTTTTATAAGAAAACTTGTTTACGTCTGTGAAATCGACCAATTTTCGGCAAATTTTTGAATGAAAATTTATAAAAATATTCTATAAAAATTGGAAGATGGAATTTCATAAAAATCTTTTTGCAAAAGCGACTGACTCTGCTAACAAGTCCTGATCAGCTGATCCATTGCAAGCAAGTTTTCTACAATAAAAGCATGAACAACCAATTTCTAACAAAAAGCTTTGCTAACAAAAGCTTTGCTCAGCTGATCAATTGCAAGCAATTTCTCTGCAATAAAAAGCATGAACCACCAATTTCCTTCAAGTTTGTACAAGTTTATGAAAGAAAATTTATAAAAATATTCTATAAAAATTGGAAAATGGAATTTCATAAAAATCTTTTTGCAAAAGCGACTGACTCTGCTAACAAGTCCTGATCAGCTGATCCATTGCAAGCAAGTTCTCTACAATAAAAGCATGAACAAACAATTTCTAACAAAAAGCTTTTCTAACAAAAGCTTTGCTCAGCTGATCAAAGTTCTCTGCAATAAAAAGCATGAACCACCAATTTCCTGCAAGTTTGTACAAGTTTATGAAAGAAAATTTATAAAAATATTCTATAAAAATTGGAAAATGGAATTTTATAAAAATCTTTTTGCAAAAGCGACTGGCTCTGCTAACAAGTCTTGATCAGCTGATCCATTGCAGTCAAGTTTTCTGCAATAAGTAGCAAAGTCGTTTTACAAGTGATCAATTTTTATAATAGAATGTTCTTTTTGGAAAGGAAACGTCCTGTGGTTTGTGTAGAATCTTTTTTTTTTTTTTTTTTTTTTAAAAAAAAAATTATTTTTTGGTGTATCCTTAAAATGTTTAAAGTAATGAATTGTTTTTCGGCGAGTCGCTCTGAAGCGGAGCAAATTCCATGATCGGGGCTGCTAATTAAAATTGATAAAACATTTGAGCTTTTCTGGAATAAAATAAATTTTAAATATTTTTTTTTTCCTTCACTACAAGTTTTTTTTTTAAAGTTTCAACAACCTCCTATAAATTCTTCACATTTTCAATAAATAAACAAAAAAAAAAAAAAAAGGAAAAATTGCGCAATCAATGAAAAACTTTAATAAATAAATTTGTATAAAATATATAACAAACTACTTAACAAAAACTATAAATATTGAAAGACAACGACAAGGAAACTTTAAAGATGTCTTTGAAGGAAAATGCCAAATTTTCTCATAAATTTAACGCTCAAAATTGAACGCAAAGTTGAACTACTGGGGATACTTCGTGATTGTGTAAATGTGTGATTGAAAACATTTGAATCTGAACGCACGCACTCGTTGTAAGTGGTAATTGTTGCTGACTCGACTGTACGTTGGTGTTCACAGGCATCGTTTGCAGCCACCGTTGTTTTAAGGCAAACAATCCAAATATGCGTTCATATCAGCGCGGTTTCTTTTGCGGCGATCTAACCATACGCTATCCATATCAGGAGAATACAATTACCGTGGCGATGCTGTTGGTATGTATGCTGTTGCTGCCTATGTTGTTTCTCGGTGTGGTGGAGATTATGCGCTTGTGCCACAACTTTCGCTGGCGCCAATATCTACGGAATGTTACTTTTAGTTTGGGCTGTTTCAGCTGTGGCTTCATAGCTACTTATCTGTCTACCGAATTGGCTAAAAATGTGGTACGTCGTTTGAGGCCGCATTTCTATGCGGCCTGCCAACCTAAATTCAATGATGGCTCCAGCTGTGAAGATGCCAAAAATCGTGTACTCTTCATAGAGCAATACTACTGTTCGAATCCGAATCTATCAGCGATGCAGTTCCGAGAATTGTATGCTTCATTTCCCAGTGCTCACTCCTCGCTCTCGTTTTACGCCATGTTATTTTTGTCATTTTATCTGCATGCCATATGGCGTGGCGGCCGCGGCATACAGCGCGTCCTACGTCATTTGTTGCAATTTTTGTTGCTCTCGCTCGCTTGGTTCATTTCGCTGAGTCGTGTGGCCGACTATTGGCATCACTGGTCAGACGTGTTGGTCGGTATGCTAATGGGTGTCGCATATGCCACACTAACCGCCTTATATGTGGGCAGGTTTTTCCAAATAAATAACCAAACAAACAAACATGCCTCACGCACTTTGCCTCACGCCAATTGCAATTTCAACTTGCAGCATTGTGGGGTTGGTGGGGCGGGCGGCACCGCAGCTGCCATGGTTGTGTCCAACAAGTTAAAGTCGAATTTGAAAAAGTCATCATTGCAACATGTACCGTCCAGTGTTAGTTTCAATCAGGCAATGCAAAAGTTGCAGTTGCAGCATGAAGATCAAACCTCTGCCTCCAATACAGGCTTATCGTCGTCATCACCATTACAATCATCGTTGGCAGCCGCCAAAGAGCATCTTATATCATCTAATGAATGTGTATGGAAATCGGGAACGTAAGAGCTGTTTGGAGTCAGCACTTAATAGCATAATGAAACGTATTAAGTTACTACGTCTGTATTCGCATGCAACTTTTAAAAAAAAACATAATTTTTTTTTTTTTTTTTTTTTTACTTTTTAAGTCCATTATTTATTGTTATTGTTGTTGCTTCTAGTAGTGCTGCTGTTGTAGGCATCATCGAAAACCGTTCTGCTGGATTTAGAGTTCTTTCTTTATTTCCATTTTTATTTTATTTTTTTTTCTCCCAACAATTATTGTAATTGAGAAATTATTATGATGTGTATTGAAATGTGATAACCTTTTTTATTTTATATTTTCTATCTTTAATTTTATTTATAAGTATCTGTGTTTTCGCAGACAGTAGAGGGAAGAATGTAGCAGGCTCGAAAGCTGTTTCAATACGAAATTGCCAAATTTGAAACGAATAAAATCATTAAACGTTTTAAGGAAAAAATTTGATTTCTAATTTAAATTAAATTTATTTGCCTTCTTGATGATTAGCTTTTCTATAGAAAAGTTTATACGATTTATTTCATATAAAATATTTTTTTAAAAATTTTTTGTGTAAAAAATTTAGTTTTTTACAAATTTAAAAGAGGAATTTTCTTAAGTACTCAATGATAACGTAGATTTCATTTTCTCATAAGTCTAATTAAAAAGAAAAAATGAAACATCTGCTTGTTTGATAAATTATTTCCCAGTGTGATCAATGACTTAATAGGAATCATGACCAAAAGATTGATCAGTCTTAGTTTGCAACAAATTTGAAAATTGTTTTTCTATTAAAATCTCATTAAAACATTTTTTTTTAATAAAAGAAGAAAAAAGTCCCAAAACAAATCCCACAAAAAATCCCAGAAAAATCCCAATTTTCGTCTATGGTTATAGTATAAAAATTTAAATTCTTATCGTTTGTACTATCAGCCGTACAATTGTGATTTAATTTTTTTTTTTTTTAATTTTAGAAACTATTGTTCTATTTATTGTTCTTCTTGAAATAATTTTTCATTTTAATAAAAAAAAATTTTTAAAGAAAAGTTTTACAGTAGGAACAGTGATTCCATAGAGTGTCTTTCCGTGTTTAGATTACACATAATTTCACCTTTTTTTTATTTTATTTATTTTATTTTATTTAGTAATTTTTTTTTTAAGAAAATCTTTACAATGTGAACAGTGATTCTGTAGAGATTTCTACTCTTTATTAGAATTGCTTTATTTATCACAAAGTTTATTTATTTTTCCTTTGAGGGGAATTTGAGTCTCAACATTTCTTGACATAATACAGTACAAACAGTGAGTTCGTAGAGATCTTTCTCGTGATTAGGATCATCTTAATTTTTCAGAATATTTCAAAATATTTCTTTCAAGGAAAAAAATTGTCCCTAAATATCTTGAACAATAAATTTTTTCAAAGGACAAAATTTTAGAGTAGGACAAGCTTCTCTACACAGATCTTTGCCATCGTTATGATGACCTAAAGCTATTAAAAAGTAATAGTTTCAAATTAGTGTTTAGATTTAATAAATTTTGTTTTTTTTTTTAAAGATTGCCTAGAGTGAACAGGGATTTCTGTGAGATTATTGTGATTTGCCACAGAATAATTAATTTATTGCATAGGAAATAATTAAGTTAAAATTTCTGGAAATAATAATTACTAATTTCTTTTTGTACAAAATATTGCCTAGTGGGAACAGGGATGTCTTTCAGATTATTATGATTTGCCACAGAACAATTAATTTATTGTTTAGAAAATAATTGAGGTAAAATTTTTTGAAATAATAATTACTAATTTTTTTTTTTTTTTTTTTTTTTGATAGAGTTCTTTTTAGAAAAATGTTTATTGTGTGGTCAGTGATTGCATGGATTGCAGTGATTGGCGACAATCTTTAAAGAATGACTTTGTATTTACTTGCAATAGAATTTTACTTTGATAGATTATTTTTAAAGGTAAATAGTTTTCAGTGCGATCAATGAGTTTCCAGAAATTATAATCAGCTTTATTTGAAGAATACTTTCAATTTTTATATAATTTTTAATTCGATATATATAGTTAAAGTAGAAAAATTTCTCATTGTGCTCAATGACTTTTATTTGCTTTCACATGTTTTCTTAGAGAAAACAACTGCTGATGGCTCTCTCATATATTAAAAAAGCTTTCTTCAATAACCTGCTACATTTCTCAACACCACTGTCCTATTTTAAGTATGTATGTGTGCACCTAAATGTTATATAGTAAAATATGCTTTTGTATTTGCTTCTTTCCTTTTTGCCAATTTACGAAGCATATAATTTTTTATGATAATTTGTATTTTTTTTTTTGTTTTGTTTTGCTTTTGTTTTATTTATATTTCGTTGTTATTTATTCCAAATGAAGATATAAATTTCAATAAGAAACAATGTAGAGATGATGCTGTTAATGGATGCGTGTATTACATAAAGAGACATTTATGAATAAAGAATGACGATTGTAAGCCATTAAGATTTCTGTGGAAAAAAAAAAAAAAAAAAAAGTGAAACGGAAATATGGGATTGTCGTTATAATAATTGTCTATTTGTTACATTCCTTTTAATTAATTTGTTTAATGCCTCTGTTGCTTTTCATAAATATTGCTCTAACAGCCGGTACCGGGTCCTGTCTGTTGTTTAACTATTTTAATAATTTAATTCTACTTTATGAGTGCCCATAACTTATTACTTACTTATTCACCTTTTTCTAAGTTTAATTTAAAAATATTGCCTTAAAATATATTTATTAAATATAAAATATTCGAATTGTGCACATTCTTAACAATCACGTATCTTAATCCTATTGATATCTATATCTTTGGTTTCAGGTAGAAAAGCCCTAACTCGATTTTTTTTTTTTTTTTTGGCTATAGATTCTATTTAGTGAGTTCCATCTGTGAACTGATTATACAGTACGAACTCGATTTGCGCAACCGAAAGGTAACTGAGGTTATTGCTTTTACAGGAAAATTGGTATGACCGGCCACACCCTTTTTCGCTAAAATTCGTTAAACGTCTAGAGCCACATTTTTACTGGAATATACTTCTCTAATCCATTCTCCAATTTCATCATCAGTCATGTTTATATCCAGTAAAGTCTCCATCCAGCAACAAATTTAAAATGGAGGGTATAATTGAAGCCTGCCATCCTCCTATCTGATCGTCTTTGCCAGTTTATTGGAAATTTTTCGATATTAAAACCCTGCAACGTTTCTTAATGAGGCAGACGGAAATATTTGGCTAAAACATTCTTAACTCCTTTAGTCCTTCTTTAAATCCTTTTTGAAACGACGTTGCTGAAGAAATAAACTAAAAGAAAAATTCCTTTTAATTTTATAAACACATAAAAAGTTGTACTAATTGAGGCCGGTTTTTGAAAGAAGTTGAACTTATCGGGACTGGTTTTTGGAAGAAGTTGAACTTATCGGGACTGGTTTTTGGAAAAAGTTCCACTTACAAAGACTGTAATGTAAGAAAATTGCCTCTTGCTCTCATCGGTGTGTACTCATTAAAGTTATCATACATAAATATATATTGCAAAAAAGATGCGAGTTAAGGCCTTTCTAACTGAGACCAATGCTATACATATATAATACTTTTTTTCCGATTTATTAGTTTAGGTCTGGTGTGTTTAAATAAGTTATTAAATAAATTTACAATTGCATTTACATTTGCATTGTATTGTTATTTTTCGTACTTGCCTTTTGTTTAATTTAAATCGAAAGTAAATTTCCTTTATTTATTTATTTGTTTCTGTTTAAACTACTAACAAAATATCAATAACATTTTATAATGTAAAGATTCTTTGTTTGCCAAAAAAAAAAAAAAAAAATAATAATAATATACATATATACAAATATATATATGTAAAATATAAAAAAAAGAAAATTAAAATAAATAAATATTGTGTTAATTTTATTACAGAAGTTACAAATAAAATCTGTGGTAACAGAAAAATAAAAAAATAATTTTGCTTTTGAATAGAAATGATGTTAAAATTAGTAAAACGAGCTCTTTCGCTACCTGGTAAATTAAACAAGTTGTACACAATAAAAATCTCATAGTCTGCTCGATATATTTTGTGAAAAACAAAACTTGCTTAAACATTGAGCAAAAAAAGTCGCAGAAAAGTTGCTGTCAGTTTAAGATAAACTTGCTCAAAGACTAGGCAAGAAAACTCGCAGAAGAGTTCCTCTCAGTTTTAGATAAACTTGCTCAAAGACTAAGCAAGAAAACTCGTAGAAAAGTTGCTCTAAGTTAAAGATAAACTTGCTCAAACACTAGGCAAGAAAACTCGCAGAAAAGTTGCTCTCAGTTTTAGATAAACTTGCTCAAAGACTAGGCAAGAAAACTCGTAGAAAAGTTGCTCTAAGTTAAAGATAAACTTGCTCAAACACTAAGCAAGAAAACTCGCAGAAAAGTTGCTCTAAGTTATAGATAAACTTGCTCAAACACTAAGCAAGAAAACTCGCAGAAAAGTTGCTCTCAGTTTGAGATAAACTTGCTCAAAGACTAGGCAAGAAAACTCGCAGAAAAGTTGCTCTCAGTTTAGGATAAACTTAAGCAAGTTCTTTGCATAAGAGTGGCTTACTGTGTGCGAACTTCGTTGAGGCAAAATTGTTCAGATTTTAAGCAAGAACTTGGACTTACACGTGTGGCAATTGTTTCATAGAAACATTCTTTGCGGCCTTAGCAAAGCCTGTCATTTTTTCTCATATAAATAAGGACAGGCAATTTGGCTCTCAGTGACACAAAGAATGTGTTCTAAAATGAATTCGCCAAGTCAGGGTGGAAAAATGGTCTCATTAGACTGAACTATTATATAGTAAGACCAATAATTTTGTATATAATTATCGCCAAAAAACTTGCCTTATACTCAAACAACATAGTCTAAGGGCAGCTCTTTTAAGACTTGTTTAGAACTATTTGAATTCCTAATGTAAAATGGGATAATGTGGATAAGTTTCTCTTGAAGACTATTGCCCTGCTTGCAAATGAGATTTTGGGCATTCTAAAGGTAAGTATAGGTATATATAATAGAAAATATGAAAGATTGACGGTTGGTCGGCCGAATCGATACTTTACTCAGGTTTCTTAGAGGCGTTCATCACAACCAAAAACAAAGTCCCTTGCAGTCAAAAGTGAAACCTCTCGAAATAGTCATTAACAGCAACGAGGACTTCCCTGGTGCTCTTAAATTTTTTCCTCCTAGCCATTTTTTAAAACTAAGGAATAACAGATAATAGTTGCAGAGGCCTAAGTGTATTGAATATAGTCGTTGCGGGAAGAAAGCGAACTTGAATTCGCTAATTTTAGCCATCGCAGGGAGCGAAGAATTGGCTGGTTAGGTGGATTGTCGTGGTGAAACAAGATTTTTTCCTTGCTTAGTGTAGCCGTTTATTCTTCACTAAGTCCAGCAAACTCAGATTAGGAGTAGCCATTGATGGTGTTACACTTCTCTGATGCTAATGCCTTTCGGATCCCAAAACACAGTCGCCGTAACCTTATTCACCGTTAAACTTGGTTCACCTGTTCCAATCTTTTGTTTACTTTCATGAGTGGAGTAGTGAATTCACGTTTCATATATAGTTATAAGTCGTTGCACCAATTCGCTGGACTTTCGCTGGGCTTTCGCTGGAAATAGTTTTCGTATTAGACAGATACAAAATAATAAATATTGAGGCAACTTTGCACAAGCCTAGAAAGTGGCGTTTTTTTTATAAAATTTTATTACTCAACTCGCTCGTTCGTTCCAAAGTTATCCATTGTTGGCACAACGAGTACGTCAATATTTTCCAGCGTTTACCTTTTATGCTTTTACGCTTTATAAAGCAAAACTTTTCAAATTCATTATTATTATTATTATATGGAATTTATTCATGAATAAAAAATGATATTTTGTTTGTCATGAATGCTATAAAGAAATTCAATCGTTCTGCCAGTAAAACTGTAAATGCATTTGAGAACGAAGACATCAAATATCTAATTATATTTCCAATTGCATTTCACAAAACGTTTGCGACAAATGAGCAGAAAACCAACTAATTGCAACATTGTGCAACAAACACACTTCAGTAAATATTAGGGGGGCATCATTTTATGCAACAATAATTTGTGAAATTTTTAAATCATGACTTAACAAAATATTTATAGCAGTAAATCTTGGCTTAAGTGCCAATAATGGAAATTCCAAAATTGAAACCTCCTTCCCCCTTCAAAAGAACTAAAAAAAGAATTTATTCTGCTGCCGGCTTTAAGAAAACTGCTGCAAAAAAATATTTCGATTTATTTGAAAAAAATCCTTTTGGATTCTTAAATTGTGCAACTCTGCGCTGTTTAAAGCTGAAATTTTAAGAAAGTTAACAAAACCGAGTGCAAGCAAAATGAAAATGATGGAAACATAAGAATGCCTCTCAACAATAGAAGCTCTGCATGGTTCAATTATCGTATTTCACGATTCGTTAAATTCACATCGAATCATACATACATATGTTTTCCTTTATTTTCCTTTGTTCTATTTTTTTTTTTTACTACTGCCATCTCCATCTTCATCTGGTTTCTATTTTTATCTCAATTTTATCTTCCTTAAGGTTTATTTAAAGTAACATACAAGTTTCCAAAGTCAACATTTTTAAGCAATGAAAGAGTTACTCTACACCATTTCCCACACAAATTCAATGCCCAATAAAAATCATTATTTTCTGATACATAAATTTTTTTCTATATAATTCTCGCAAGTTCCCCATTATAATGTCAGTACCCTTCCGTGAAAAATATACTCCTATAAGTGCTCGTTCAAAAACTCAATTTTCCGATTAAAATTTTTTCCTCTAGTTTTCTTACGATTTACGCAAACTTTTTAAATTTAGTACAGAAATTTTTCTTATGAATTCACTTTTTATATATTTTTCTTACAGACATTTCTAAATTTTCTTGTAATTTTTATTTGCGCAAATTTCTTATAACAAGTTTAGAATTTGCGCATTTTACATTTTTCTTATAATAATAAATAATTTTATTATGAATTACTTTCTTATACGAGTAATTTGCGCAAATTCATCATTTATGATTTTTATTATTTGTTTTAAAAATTTCACTGTTTTTTCTTACAAAATTATTATTTTAATTTGTTTAATTTTTTTTTACCGAAATTTTCATTATGAACACACTTTTTATATATTTTTCTTACATACTTTTCTAAATTTTTTTGTAACTTTTATTTGCGCAATTTTCTTATAAAAAGTTTAGAAGTTGTGCAAATGTTTTGTACAATTTTACGATGAATTTTTTTCTTATAATTTGTGCAAAATTTTTTTATAAGTTATGTATATTTGATATATGTTTGTATATATTTTTTGGGATTCCCGCAAAGTTTGTGCAAATTTCTTTGGAATAGCTTTTATTACTGGCATAAGTTATTATTGACACTTTTTCTATAATTTATCATAGATATTTTTCGCACAATTTTATTGGAATTGTTTGTAATTTCTTGCACAATTTGCGCAAATTTATTTTACATTTCTTATGGAATTTGTCCTACAATTTCTTCGAAATCTTATGGCAATCATTCTTAATGTTTGCGCAATTTTTTTTTATTTAATTTATAGTTTGATTTTTTTTTTATAATTTGCATAAAAATTAGATGCCGTCAGTACGACTTGGATCAGACACATGGCCGCTTTTGCGTTTTCCCAGATCGTGTTTTTGATGTCGTGGAGTGGATTGTGTCGTTTTGTCAAGCCTATTAGAGATTCTTAGATCACTTTACGTTTTCGTGTTAAGCACTAAAGTTCATTACACCAGTAAATGCCGTGAGATTGCTGGAATTTTCTACCTGCGAAATCTTCAACTCGACAATTATAAGGTTAGATCGTTTTGGTCGCTGCCCACATAAATCTTAGAAAATATTTCGCTTGCTAAGTCCGCAATATGTGACGATTATTTTGCAGTCTGCAGTCTGCAGTCGTCAGTCGTAAAGAGCAGGTGTTTACCTTTTTTCACTTTTGCTTAGAAATTTCCAATTTTATTCTCTATATTATTAGCAAGTTTCTCTCTTCCAGTACATCGCCCGATCCGTAGAATTTTTGCCAGCAATAGTGTGACAACTCCAATATGGCCCCGCATTACTGGAATTTACTAACTGTGGCTTAGATTTTCTCGTTGTCGTTACTGCGATAGTAGTAGCATATCATGAGCTCTTTGCAGGGTTGTATTTCTTTCGAACTACATGTTAACTCTGTTCTGCCGACTTTAGAATGTTTATAAGGGAAAAGAAATAGGGGAAACGGTGCAAACTATGTGGTAATACAAAAACAACAAAGAGAATGTTTCGAAGGTACGAATGTACCATTGTATGGATATGAAAGTAAGTATATATTTCTGCAGATACATGTTACTTGCGATGTAACCAAAGAAATAAGTGATATGTAAGGAAAACTAACTGAAATGGTATAGAAGTAAGAAGAAGGAAAGTTTACACAATATAACAAGTAGAAAAAGAACCGACACATTTTTCGTCGACAATACACAGTCAGCCATTAAATCGCTTTTCTCTGAACACTCTTCATTCACGCACGCTTGGACACATAAAGAAAAAAGATTGCATAACGAATTCATTATAAAAATGCTAACATTTTGAAATCGTAACTAAGAAGGCATTAAGCAGTCTGCAACTTTCTTTCTTTGTTTATGCAAAATATTCTCTCTAAAGAAAAGAATCTTGAATTGTATCAGATAAGTGAAACGATTGTCTATGCGAGTGCTCTGTCCCTGCTGATAACTTGCGATCCTGCTGCATTGATAAACACAATATAACAATTTATCACACAAATTTTTATTTGAGTTATTCTAGTCTGGCTGCCTGCGACAAATATTTTCCATTCTTTTTTTATATTTTTCCTTTTTTTTTTTTTCTTATTTCAACATTTACTGTTTATCTTCTCCTTTTAAATATTGTCTTAAAGGATTTCGTTGCATGCATGCATACACGTATGCATCACACATTCGTCCCTCCTGTAATTTTACGGAAATCTATGATTATTTGTTGTAACTTAACATACAAATCCTTCATCCATATGCTTGATAAGTTTGTATTATTCAGTTCAGGTGCATTTTACATTCAATATGTGCAATTGAATTTCATTTTTATCGTTTCCTCAGCAAGAAATTGTGTTTTAAGAAGAAAAAAAAAAAAAAAGTTGGCAACAACTGTGGCAGGACAATATAAAAAGGTTTATTGTTCTGTTTTCTTTTCTTCCAGTGATTAAATAAAACCAGTGACCAATTGCTGGAAAATTAAATACATTTTCGATATCATGCTTACACTCATATAGCAAAATTAATCTGCTCAGATTTAACAGGAAATTGAGAAATTTTAAAATATTGCTTTTTTTCTAGAATTTTGTATTTTTAAAGAAAATTTTACCAACAAAAAATAAATGCTGGAATTTTTTTTTGCTTGCAAAATAATACTCAGGAATTGAACTTCTGCTCTTCTATTCAGTACTCTTACTGTCTCACAAACATTATTCTAATTCTTAAATTTGTTGAAAAAATCTTTTGAAGAAAGTTTTAAGTAATTTTTTCAAAAAAAAAAAATTTTTTTTCTAATAAATATATTTTTTTTGAATTAATAAGTTCGGTGCTAAAAATTCGTCTTCCAAGAGCATAACGCTTAGCATTTATCCCAATAATAGAGGAAAAAGTAAATATATACATATATATTATTTACAATTTAAAAAATAAATCCACTTTTGTTACAGAAAATTACTTTATTATATATAAATAGTTTTTGATTTTATTAGTCAATTGAATTTTTTTTATCGGGTATACAGTTTTAGGGATTTTGTTATAAAGTAAATTTTAGTTGCATATAATATGACCATCACTGTATATATTTAAAACCCTTTAATTTTTTGAAATTTATATTGAGTACTTATTACTTTGAAGATCATTCCGCATGAAATATATATAAAGTGATTCTATCTTAGAAGGGAAGTTGATTAATCTTCATCTGTTCATATGCCGATCTGTCAATCTGTCCATATATCCATGTGTCTGTATGTCGATCTGTCCATATGTCTATCTTTCCATATGTCCATTTGTCCATGTATCCACCTGTCCATATGTCCATCTCTCTATGTGTGCATAAGTCCACCTGTCCATATGTCTATATGCCCATAAGTCCATTGGTCCATTGGTCCATTTGTCCATTTGTCCATATGAGCATCTGTCAATATGTCCATCTGTCCATATGACCATCTGTCAATATGTCCATATAACCATCGGCCTATATGTCTTATTGTCCATATACCCATCTGTCCATATGACCATCTGTCAATATGTCCATATAACCATCGGCCTATATGTCTTATTGCCCATGTACACATCTGTCCATATGACCATCTGTCAATATGTCCATATAACCAACGGTCTATATGTCTTATTGTCCATATACCCATCTGTCAATATATCCATCTGTCCATATGACCATCTGTCAATATGTCCATCTGTCCATATGCCCATATAACCATCGGCCTATATGTCTTATTGTCCATATACCCATTTGTCAATATATCCATCTGTCCATGTGTCCATCTGTCCATTTGTCCATATGCCTATATGTCTATATTTCCTTATGTTCAGCTGTTCAAATATCCACCTGTTGATATGCCCATCGGTCCATATATCCATCTGCCCATCTGACCCCATTTCCATCTGTCTACATGTCTATATGCCCATATGTCCATCTGTCCATATGTCTAGCTGTCCACATATCCATCTGTCGACATGTTTTTCTGTCATGTCTGTCATTTAAATAACATGCTCATCTGTCCATATATCAACCTGACCATACATCCATATGTACATCTGTCCATATGTACATAGGACCATAAGTTCATCTGGCCATATATCCATCTGTCCATATGACCATCTGCCCATCGGTCCATATGTCCATCTGTCCGTTAGCAAATCGTTGATTAATTTTTCCTTAAAATAAAAAATTAAACTCATTTATATATAAATCGGCTGGTAAATTAAGATATATAACCAAATGATTTCTTTATCACACACGGTTGTCCACCACTGAAAATTTCTAAACTTATTATTTTATTAATTTCTTTATTTTTAATTATTATTTAAAATTCCTTTCTTTAGAAAAGTACGCTTTATAATATTCTTAGAAAAATAATAAATTAAAGTTAATAAAAAAAATTTTGGAAAAAAATGAAAAATAAATGTTTTGTCCCTTAGAGTGTTACATTTCAATTGGGGAGTCCGGGACGTTGTTTGTAATTTTCAATATATAATAAATATTTGTTTTAAGTCCTTATAGTCCTTTGCTGCAATATGTTTTCTTCGCCCTACGATTTTTATATCTATTATTATTTTTAAGTGTTCTTATGCTCTATTCTTACTTTGCAAGCGGCATTTAAGCCGGAATAAAGTTTACTCAACACTAACACGTAAACAATGTCAAACAAAAAGTCTATTGAGCGGGCAAATAGTCACATATATACGAAGTAATACAAATACAAAGTTGACAGGAATACAGCCAGAGAAAATAAATCAGAAGAAAAAATTAATTTAAATAACAAAACCTAAACATTCGCATACAAAAAAAAAAAAAAAAAAGAATTTGTGCTGAAAAATTAAATAAAAATATTCTGTTGAGAAATTTTAAAAATATATTTCTTAAAAATATTAATTTTAATTCAATTTGTTCAACAATCAGCTCTTGAAGTGCTTTAATTTACCTTTTTAAATTATAAACTTGCATTCACACACATATTTCATTTACAAATACACAGAAACAAATATTGTACACAAACATATCAGACCAAGCAAACACTAATGCGCTCTCACACAAACAGAAAGAAAATCTAGAAGAAAAAAAATTTAAGGCGTACGGCAAACTGTTAAAACCGGAGGCTTTTAAGGATTTTGAATAAATTGTAATAAAGTTGGTTCAAAGCAATTACACGTACAATTAAGCCACATTGTCAATAATCCTTATTAAATATTTCAAAAAAAATTTTAACTCATAAGTAAATTTTCACAAATTAAATGAGAATTACTATTGTATAACACTTATATACAAACATAAGCAAAATAAGAATGTGAAAAACGCGAATTAATTGTAAATTATTTGTAAAGAGTTCTCGGAGGATATTTATCAACATTTTTACGATAATCGTATCGTTAAAATGGATTTAACGACAATTTGTCGACTCTTGCAGACGACTAAGGTTTTTGGGCTAACATTTTTGGTATTGTTTTCTTTTTCCTTGTCCTTTAACATAGAAAGGCTCTCTTCTAGAGGTGAACGTATCATCAGTAGGGAACCTATATGTATCATAAGGGAACCTGTTAGACAGATGGACAGAAGATGGACAGATATATAGAACAGAATAAATTGTTTCTTATCGTCTAGTGATATCGGTTTTTTGTAAGGATTAATGAAATGCATATTTACTCCTTTAAGCTGCATATACTCCTTTATAATTATTTTTCGAAAAATTTAAAAAAATAATTTAAATTACCTTATCACTTTAACGTGCACCTGTTCTGGTAGTACATAATTTTTAATAGTCGATTCATGCAAAACACGATTGCATGTCATTCAAGTAAATTGAAAATAATATTGAATTGTAAAGTGTTTAAAGGATTATATTGTGCAATACATCAGCAGCAACAAAAACAACCACAACAACAGCAACAACAAGTACAACAAGTGCCTGTTGGAAAATTGTTATAAAAGGGAGTATGGAAAATTTGTTTTAATTCATTTATACAATTTTTGCATGTTAAATTCTTAAGGAAAATCTTTTCTTTCATTTTTTTTTTTATTTTATTTATTTTCCTTGTTTGCAAACAACAATTTAAATTATTATTGAATGAATGATTCAATGATTCAATAGAAATGAGAAAAAGAATTATGTGTATTATCAATACATGCAAAGAAGATAAAATATTGAGAAAAGAGGTGAAGATTTTATGAAAAATTCAATTTAATAATTTTTCTTTTATAATCGCATTCGTAATTGGCTTTAGAACTAAAAAAAAAAACATAAATAAATTAAATTTTTGTGCAAATTATTATTATTAATTTTGGGGCTTCTCCCAAAATAAATAATCATAAACACATTGAGAGAAATTGGGACGTGATTAATTTACCATTTAGTTTTAATTTTTGCCTGACAAAATACTTCGTATATAGTAAATCATACAAATTTGTTACTGACTGTAGAAGGGCTATAAGAAAAATCAAATGGATTCGTAAGGAATAATATTTCTTTATTGTGTAGATATGAAAAATATTTCAAAGCCTAATGAAATTATAGAATTGTAATTCTCAATCGGTTTTTAGCCAATTAGTTGATAAAAAGCAAAACTTTTTCATGGAGAGTGTATTGCGGAGATTGGTTTAATGTAGGCATGTGGACCAGCTTCATCTTAAACGAGCCAAAATATATAACCGTAAATTGGCAGGAGCATTTTTCTTGCATGTCTTAAGAGTTGTATTTCAATTAGTTGGATTTGAATTATTAAATTACAGTGAGCAACAAAATTATTTGTACACCTACAGAAGTAAAATGTATTGTATTATAATTCGGTATTAATGGGATTTATTTGGTATTGCTATTAATGCATAATGTAGGATATTTTATATACTTTCAAGTGTACGTTTAATATTTTCCTTATAGGGTAACCTAAAAAGCAAATATATCCGTCAACGGATGTAAAGGAAACTGTTATAAAATCGTTATATAGTACTAACGATTTATATACTAAGCCGGCCTCATAATACTGTTTATTACGTTGTACAAGCTTTCGAAAAAAAATTTATCTTCCGAAAGACGTAGTAAAAGATGAGCGTGCAAAGCAAAAAACTTATATCGTTGGTCCTGGTCGATATATATTTTTTTTTTAAATATATATGTTTTCGTTATTTACTTCAATGTAAAATAAAGTCATTTGCTAAAATCACTAGAAAACTTAATTGCAGGGAAAAATGCGTCAAGCAAAGATTGCGGCTTAAGGATCGAGTTTTATAGCGGAAGATTACTAGACGACAAATTACTCTGATTTTAAATTCATTTGGATCAGCTTAGCTTTTATATAGCGAAACTATTACAACTGTATTTGATTTCAGAAGACAATTTTTCTGCTAAGAATCTGCTAAAATTGATACATATTAAAATGTTATTTGCGATCGATTATTTAAGAAGTTTCCAAGGAAGTGGTCTCATCCGAGACCAGATGCTCAGCGACTTTATAGACAGAGTCTGTATGGCGGCGAATATATCTGGAGATAAATATTTCATATAATGTTGTTGGAAAGCAGTCACAAGAGAGCTGCTTAACGTAATCCTGTTCAGCGCCTACGACTGGTTGGAATTTATAAATTAGTTCCCAATATATGCGATATGTTTTAGGGGGCTACCCTGTACTTTCTTCTTTTCACTAATTGTGGGAATAGGGTCTTCTCATGGATTAGAAGAAAAGGTTTATGGTAGCGAAGACTAGTAGTTGCTTGTAGGAAACGCCTCTTTTTAGTCACTTCGACTATTTTGGTCGGGAGTTTTTATCTAAACTTACGATGTTGTGGTAAATATTTTAATTCTACCTTGTAGTAGTTTTAGTTAATTGTTTGTGATTCGTTTATTCCGATATTTCGCCAACGTCGTTTGATCTTCATTTGGAAATATTTTAAATATTCGAGAAAGCTTGTCGAGATTTTTGGGGAAAAAATTGAACTAAAAATTATGTAAGAGTGGAGGGAGTCTCTTGCTCAGAAAAACCCAAACAAAATTTTACCTAAAATCTTCGTACAGTTTGCAGTTACTTTCAGTGACGATATTTTTTTTTACTACGCCCCTGAAATACTGCTGCAGAAATAATCTATGTAAATGCATTTTTTCTGCATCTTCATTGCATTCATTGTGCCGTTTCAATGAACTCTTTGGTAAGGTCGCCCAAAATTACAGAAACCCATTTTCGTATTAAAAGCTTAAATTAAATATATAGTGAAGCAAAAAAAAATGGAATAAATAAATCCTACCTTGCGGTTAAAATGGCGATAAATTTCGACATAATTCACTTTAATTGAATTGTTTATTAATTCAATAATTTTCAATTCAATTTTCTTATAAACTACATTTCACTTAATCAGTTGCCAACCGGAAAAATTTATTTGGAAAGCTTAACTTTATAGCTTTTCCAGCAGCTGCAATAAGTATTTTGTTAAGCACTTGTTTTAATTCATGCATTCTTTGGCTTCCTTGTCCAGCCAGCCGTCCAAGTGAGCTGGTACTGTAAAATACCTTCTGCTCATGTGGCATTTTAATTAAACTTAATAATTAAGTCGAAATGAAATGAAATGTATTTATATGGAAATTGCAGAATAATTTCCTTTTTTTTTCTCGCTCATCACCAGTAAAAAATGAGAACAGCATGAAATGTCGCTTCTTGTAATAAAGTTAAGAATAATTTGCATGGGTGGAGGATGGTGGAGAAACTGGGAAACTGTGAATAACAAATTGAATGGACTTAAAGTGACATTTACAACCAGATAATTTACAATGTAAATGCATGCGCTCACGTGTGAAGAAAAGCTCATTGCAAAGCGTGGGTCAATTAATAACTTGTAAAATTATTGCAGAGAAATAATTTAAAATTATTGTATGAAATTTATGATATCGAAAGAAATGCTGGAGCAAAATTTTAAATTGAAATTTCTTCCTTGCAAATTTCCAACAGGCTTAACGGCACAGGACTACAAATTGTTACTTGTAGAGAAAAAAACCGAAAAGGACTTTCAAATGACATCTCCTTTAAGAATGCCTGCCAGTCCTTCACAGAGATCAAATTAATGATATTTTCTGAAAACGATTGTTCTGCTATCTAGTCTTGCATTTGATTGTACAGTATTGGTTTACACTATGCAATTTTTCTGGCATACCGTTAAATTTGTTGCCATCTAAGCCCTTTTATATTACTCATATTATCGTGCATTTGCTCACCTGCAAACCAGCAATTACTGCAACAAAAGTTGCCAGGTGTCAACAGTGACATTATGAAATATTTCTCTGCAATTAAACTTATTCTCACAAGTTTGTGCAAAAATTTGTTGTTAATTTAGCCAAAAAATTTCTTTAGAATGCAATCGTGAATTTGTATAAAAATTCATTGCCACTCTTTTTCTGGCGGCTGTTACATTGGTAGTAATTACAAAAAGTCACTGCTTACACTTGCTAGATTAACTAGCAGTAGGCTATCCTCACTATCTATTTGAAAATTTAACTGTTTGATCATTTTCTTTTTCAAATATTAAGAAAAACAAAATTTCACCGAAAAACATTACAAACCGTTTTAAAGTAAAACTATAAAAGAAAATGTTTCATAGTGTGAACCGGATATTATTTACAAGCACCGAATGGTACTTTCTATTTGTGAAATTAGGTCTTCACTAACATATTTAAAACTAATTGGTAATTCTAAAGAATGATATTGCACAATGGGGCTCAACTAGCAAATCTTTTGCAACCAGCAATCAGCTGATGACAGTTTCATTCCCACTGTTTTTTTTTTGTGTAAAATAATTTTTTTTCCTGCAAATTTTGCTTAACTTTATCACAAGAAGCGCTCTTTATTATTTCAGATTTACTTCTTGCAGTTTTTTTTCCAATAAAAAATCGGCTGGTCTCACTTTCTGCTTCAAAATCAAACTGATTAAGATCCCTTAGGATACTTGAATTGTTGTTGCGACTGGCATGTTTAAAAATAACTTCAAAGAGTAATATGGCCCAATAAAGCTCAATTAATCGGTTGTCACACAAATTTTCTTTCCTTTTCTTACCTTTTTCTTTGTACATCTTATTCGCCCTCCAAAACAAAAGCAGTTTTCTCTCTTCAGTAGCCAATCAGCTGATCACACAATACAATTCTTTCTTATTTAACTTATATTTTAAGCCATGCCTTTTTGTTTTCGCCTTTCCTAAAGGGTTAACAAATTAAAACAATACCTCCTAGCACAAGCCTCGCATAATTCATTCGTGCATTAAGCGATAATCCATATTTGTTGTGAAGTATAATTAAAAACGTTCACTGTATAATGACCGTACATGTTTATTACAATTGTAAGCAGCAGGATGAATAAAATTGACAATCTACCAACAGTAAAAGCGACCAAAAGAACTGACGTGAAATTATTTAAGTCATATGGCAGATCAACTGACACTCCGTCTCGCTCTTTGAAGTATTTAAAAGTTAATTAAAAGGGCTGCTGCTGCTTACTTTTGTTCAACGAACCGAAAATAATTCTTAAGTTTAATATAATTAATTTTTTTTTTTTAATATTTTAATTCTCAAGCATTTAATTGTTAAAACTATTTAAAAGAAATTTCTAAACCGTAATTGTTCTTAATATTTCATTCTCAAATTAAAATTCGCCTCTAAAAATATTTATAAACTAAAGTTGTTTATTCTGCGAATTTTTCTAGTTGCTGTTCTTTGAAATTTTGAAACATTTAGCAGCAGCCCTATTTACTTTTGCATGTGTGCCTGACCATGGAAGTGTTTGCCAGATATCATCATTGTCCTCATTATTATCATTGTATAATTTATTTGAATACATCATTTAGCTGGCTAGTGACAGTGGTGGAGAAAAGTACAACTTTTTTATTGCAACACTATGTGGGCAGATCGTGGCTTTTTTATAAAGCTCGATATCGGTTTTTAAAAACTTCTATTTTGTAGTTTATTTTTCAAAAATTTTTTTTTTTAAGTTGCTCTTAACAATTCAGGGGGCTGAAATCATACCCCGTTCACAATATGGAATTTTCTATTTTATAGTTTTATTTTAAATCGCCTTTGAATTTTTATACATCTCGAAACAACGTAACGGCTTTTAGCGGAATTTTACTTGTTATCAAATAATATATATATATATGTATATAGCCGACCTTCAATAGGGACTATATGTAATCTGTTTTACATCTCTGGACCATCAACTTTATATTCTTGTACTATTTGAACAGGGAAGGATTGCCCATTTGAGCCCAAGATTATGATTTCGCTGTGATATATACATACATACTTTTCGCCAATCCTTTTTGGTATTAAGGGAATCTCTTTCAGTATCTTTTTTACTCGTATATCTGATAAATTTTCGGATATTCTCTAATCATTCCTGTTGTTTTGTTTTATTTTTGTATTAAAGTATAAATTTTTGCCACCATACTGTTTGCATATTTTCTGAATTGCAAAGATCGAAAGAACTTTGCAAGGCATTTGGTGATAGTTGTTTCGAACTCAAAATCTTCGGTATTTTTTATTTTTTAAGCAAAATAAGTTTAAGCTGGAATCAAATAAACTTTAAGTGTGCATGAGAGATTTGTTAGACAATATATATCTAATGCTTTCTATGTGGAGAATTATGAGCTTCAGGAGTTAGCTAGGCATGCTAACTCCTTGAAAGGACCTGCGATTAAATAAGGAATTCCATCTGTGATTCTGAAAATTTTTTTTATTAAAAAGTTGGATCATCTGTATCTGAAAAACATTTCAAAATGTCTGTCTAACAACCATTTCACTGGTCACCCCTATGCCACTAAAGTCTAAACTAAAGACCATAAAAAATTAAGAAAGGAGTCTTGTCCTCTATGACAAACAGTATCATATTTTGTGGCATCCTCTAACGATAAGTATTTAAAGGCCAGTTTTTGTTGGAATTACACAGTTCTTTACATGGGCGTAAGAATGTGATATAATAGTCCTTGGCCAAGGATTCCATTTCTAACAAGAACTAAATGCTATTCTCGTTTCTAAGCAAACTACAGTATGAACTGGCTAACCGCAACTAATAGAAATTTAGGTAATTGCACTTATTGAGGATGCTGCAACCAGCGAGGGAAAATATATATAACTGGAAAAATGATATATCAAAGCCATTTGATGGAACAAAAAGTATATTCTTTATTAAAGGATTATTTTTTTTTTAAACATATAGATTATTGTTGTCCACACTTTCTTCTTATTTAAGGTTTGTTATAATAGCCGTCTCACGAAGCTCTATCAGAACTAGGATATCCTTTATTGGAATACCGTTTTCCTTAGCAAACTGAATGCCGGTGTTAAAAGCATGAATTGCAACTGATCCTTTTATTTTAGTAAGTGGAATATCATCCGCTTCGCTGTCAAATGAACTTTCAATTTCTACAGCTTCAATCTCCACGTCTTGATAAGCAACGCTTTCGTGCTTCTATTCATTCAGCTCTTCAAGTGTGAAGGAATCATTTGGTGCAAGTTCTTGGAGCATTGATGCAATTTTTGGGGTGCAAAAATCGAGGAATTGCGTGTATCGAAGGTTGTGATTACCGAGTTCGTACTGTAGCTTTAAAAAGTGTCTTTAAAAGCCTGTCCTACTGTGAAATTGTAATATCCTTGGAGCATTGATGCAATTTTTGGGGGTGCAAAAATCGAGGAATTGCGTGTATCGAAGGTTGTGATTACCGAGTTCGTACTGTAGCTTTAAAAAGTGTCTTTAAAAGCCTGTCCTACTGTGAAATTGTAATATTCTTGGAGAATTGATGCAATTTTTGGGTTGCAAAAATCGAGGGTTGCGATTACCGAGTTCCTACTGTAGCTTTAAAAAGTGTCTTTTTGAAATTGTAATATTCCTTAAATGCACGCATCTCACCTAAAAAAACATTTATGTATTTTCATACGTTCTTAAATAAAATATTAAATTAATTACAAAATTTATGTTGTAAATTACTTGTTTAGCCCACTGTAACCACCTTTTTGCGTCTATTCTAGCGAAAGAATTTAAGTCTTAAAGTCATTTCTATTCTGGTTGTCATTGCCGACATTGTCAATAGAGTCTTCGACATGATTTGAAACCTTAAAACAAAATCATATTTATATGAGACGCTGCTCTGGAATGATTTGCCAACAATTTGTACAAAATGAAAGGAAACTGAAAATTGTTATATTTTATGGTGCACGAAACCACCCACCGTGTTTTAATTTTTCCCAATTGGTTGACTTGCGTTTTATTTTCTTCCTCGAGGTTGTCTTTTGCTGCCAATTGACCACAAAAATGTTGATGTGTGTATTTATCGCAACAAAAAAAAAAAAAAAAAAAGGAAAAAAAAAAAAAAAAAAAAATTGTCTTCAAATTTTTAAAAGTCCTTTACAATGTTAAGTAGTGCGTAAGGAAATCATAATTGGATGCATGAACAAAAAATATATATATATATATATATAAGAAAAAAAAAAAAAAATAAATACCCAAAGCGAAGTTGTGTACGTGTTGGGTGTTTTTTTTCCTTTCATTTTGTATTGGGCTGGTTTTTGTGCTGAATGCTTGAATGCATCTGGTACACATGCTGGGAAAAATAAACTTTGGGATCATTTAGATAATTTTTGAAAGTTAATACTGCGAGTATATTTTGTTAGTATTAATGGAATAAGTTTAATTTTTTTTGTTGTTTTTTGGTTTTTTTTTTTTTTTTTTTTTATTGTTCGACGTTCTTGTCTTGATTGGTAGTCGCACATTTTAGAGATTTGGTTTGCATTAGCGTTGAGTGTAAAATGAAGTGTTTAAGCAAGATAAATATTGAAGGCGAGGTGCGGAATTGCGAAATTAAGCCAGTGGTCAGAAGGTGTTCTTTTATAAATAAATTTAATATTTTTAAACTCTTCTTGGAACACGTCATTGTATTTAAAAATATATTTTCGAATTAAAAGAATTTAAGCAACTCAATTGGTCAGCTGAAGAGTGAGGAAAAAGTGGCATATAGCGACGATGTGACTTTAACTAACTTAGTACTTTAAAAATCCCTTTCCATAAGAACAGTTCCCTTTTAAAACAGAAAAATTTTATGAATTTGTTAAGAATTTGTTTTTAAAACTTCCTTAAAAGTTGCAAAACTTCAAACTATTCTTTATTCCTCACCATCTTCTCCGATCTTTATTTATACCAGTTCACATTGTAGCCTTTCTTTTTCTCCGTAGAGGGTGAAAAGATGTGCTGAAAAAGTCCTCAAGTAATTTTTGCAAAATGTGTTTTTTAAAGATATTTTCCCATATGTGTTTTTATTATAGTTATATGTACATATAAATATATATATAGTATAATAGTTTTTCTCAAAAAGTCCTTTAAGGAATCCTTCTGCTTAAAAGTAAAGTAGCCCTTTGAAGGCTCTTTTTTTACTCCTAAAAACAGCTCTAATGAAAGCCTCATTTTAAAATTTATTTTTCTTAAAATGCAAGAACACTTTCTCTATTTGAAAAGTACGCCTTTTAAACGAAATTTTTCCAAGAGTTCTTTTTTTTATAAAAAAGAGCCTTTTTTTATAAAAACTTTGCAAAGCTTTTGTATTTATTTATATTTAGAATTTTTTAAAAGACACTTTTTGTATTGGGCAAGCTTTGTAAATGGTTTCTCGTTTGTTACATTCTAAATGACTTTTCTTCAATTATATTTTCAAAAAGTACTTTTTAGGTATTTTAAATAAAATACTTTTTAGAGGAACTATTTTAAATAATTTTGGTTATAATTTGTTTCTTAATAGGGTCCCATTAGAGGCGGATCTCAATATGAAACAATTTTGTTGGAAATTGTAATTCCAATTCATACAATACATCTTTGGTACCTTCTGCTCACTTGCCATCTGCTTTATGCCATTTCTTCCTGGTACAAACTCAAAAGTTGCAACTGCAAAATGCTGAGTGTTTTCCTCTAATCTTTAAAATATTAAAGAATGATCGTATTGCTTCACTTCAGATTCATATTTGCCTTGATTGGCTATTCTCGACAAAGAAAAAATCTTTTTATTCGTATAACAGTTTTGTAATTTCTATTTATATATAATTTTCATTAAAAAAATTTTTCATTAAAAATTTTAGTAAATCGCTTTATATTTTAAAAAATTTCTCAAAATTATTTTTCTTGCTTTTTTTCAGGTACGTACAACTTGCCCTTGAATCATATTCTATATATATTATATTAAGGTAATTATATATATAAATATTCATCCGATTTTCTATATACCTAAAAAATTTTTTTTACCGTTTTATTAGGTGGAAGAAAAGTTTAAATAAAATATTTCAAGAGTGAAATATATAATATTTTCTACAACGAAATTGCTGTAGTAAAACTTGCGAAATGTAAGCAAATTAACTGAGATACGAACTTGTGTACTTCGGATTTAAATGCATAAAACTAATTCTTAAATACTTTAAAGCTTTAATGCTTTAGAAAAAAAAATAAATATATGAAAAGGGTTATAATGATAATGATGATAATTATTTTCTTTAATATTATAAACAATAATTTCGTTAACCTCTTGTGAGCTTCCTCAGAGAATTATTTATAATTAAATTAAAAAAAAATAAAATGCCATTAATAAATTTTTCAAAAAAATTAAATATTTTCATCAAAATTTTCTTTTTATCTATATCTGTTTTAAAAGGAATTCGCTTCACAAATTCTTGCGTAAATATCATGATATTTTCGCTCAGTGTAAGGATCCTTCCGACAACTGTTTCACGAATTTGGTTAATAAATTTTTGTTCATTTAAAGGTTATATAACATGTTCATAGCATTGAGATGCGGTACTCTTAAATTCCGCGATGTTTTCATAAGAGATGCAAAAGAAATATTAGCGCTTTAATTAAGCTACTAAACAATTATTTAAGAACTTAAGGCTAGCGTGCCAAAGTTGGATATTTTATCTCTTAGATTCAAATTAGTTCGCATTTTTATTCTAAATAGCTATTTATGGATAATACAAATTATTCGTATAATAGTTTCATAGATTTCATGTAAAAATTCATATGTGGTATGAACTTTTGTGTAATTTAATGAATTTACTTATTCTAGACACATGAAGATTTTTATCCGTACCAATGAAATATTTTTAATTTATTTATGACTTGAATTATCCTATTAAATTAAATAACTATGGCGTGAACAAAATACTTTATTAAATCGCTGTATTAAATACACTTTTAGCAACAAATTTTGTTAATGTGTATGACAGAAGTTTAATTTATAACGAATCTTGTTTCTTGAATGCTTTGGCGGATCTTTATCTTTAAAGAACCACAGAAATATGTGCGAATGTACATGTCGATTTAATCAATAGTATTTATATGCAGTATCAAGCAAATACACAATCATTAAACAAAATCTGTGAAAATATTCCTTTTCAATTCCCTGTAGTTAGAAAGCTTTTTTTAATCTCTTGGAAAACATTTCCGGCGAATTGATTTAGTTGTCATTAATGAAATTAATTGTTGCTGGGTGCCGTTTGATTATAGTTTTATCTTTGCTGACCATTTAAGGCTTAATTTTTATTCAGGATTGTTAAATGTTTCCCCCAGAATTGCAGGGCAATATTACGAGCGAATAACTCTTATTTTTAACAACTAATCATGTGCATGTCGCGTTTCAACAGCAGTTTTTCCTGTTAGATTTTCACATTTTTTTTCTGGTGAAAAAGCAAAAATATTAAATAAAAAAAATGGCATTTCCCATCTTCCGCAAATTGTCTACACACGTACTACAGTGCTTATTCACCAATCAGGGCAGGCGAGCAATAAGTAAGTGAAGTAACGAGTACGTAGTCAATCACTCATATATTAAATGTATTTTGTATAAAAAACTGTTCAGCAAATAATGCCGTAAACATTTTGCAATAAAGTCTTATTCACTTATTTTAAATAATTTAATTTCAACTCTGTTTTAGTGTGGGTTGGCTCAGGGATGGTTATCGAAATTTTATTTTCATTATCGAAAACAATTTGCAATAAGATTTCTTTGTTTTTTGCTTTAGAATATTTAAGAGAATGACAGAAAAGTGAAAATTTTCCCATAAAAAAAAAAGCTTTTAAGGTCGTGTTCAAAATCGAAATACTGCCAAAGGAGCGCCTTATAACTGTAATAAATATGGTTTGATTTATATGATTTGATTGCATATAAAAAAAGAGTTACTTAAATTAAGCGAAAAAATTGTAGTAGCAATCACAACCAAATAAATTATAAACTTAATTATATTTTTTGATGTTCCATATGCAGTTTGCCTCATAAAATTATTTTAAAATTTTAAGTTCTTTTAAATAAATTGTATATAAATAAAATATTATTTCGATAGCAACAATTAAATCATCAAACACTCATAGAATATTTTTAAGCCTCAAATGGAAACCAAGAATACGAAAAAAATTTCCACATTAAGTTTCCATCTCTGGCCTGTAAACCAATTATTATATTTAATTATATATTTAAATATACCAGATTTAGTTGATCAGTTTTTCTTCCATTTTTGATAAAGACAAGTCAAATTACCATTCTGCAGCCGATTTCCAGTCTGAAATTTCCTTTTCTATTCTATTCACCCATTTGACCTGAAAACTGAAGACTTGGTGAGTCAAAATTTGCTTAGCTCCACCCTCTTCAAAGCAAACATTGCATATAAAACATTTAATGGTGTCATACAGTAGTACCCTAGAGCTAAATTCAGTTCCAACCTGCTATTGAGCTAAACTCCAGTTTCTAGTCTCGGTTCGGACTAGTTTAGTAGAGGTGCAAACTTTTGTCCATATTTTGGTTTTGAACAAACTCCAAAAATTATTTCAGAACCACTAAAATCAAGCCAGGTTTTGTTAAATCGTCCATATATTAATATATATTGCACAATATTTTTGTTTATTGAAAAAATTCTCAAAAATAGAACACAAAACATATGTATTTGCCATTAAAATTTTGACTTTATGGGTAATAATTGAGCATATTGAGTGGGGTGAGCATATTGAGCACAACCTAGACTCAATTCGAAATTGTGTATTTTAGCAGCCACATGCCATTTACGAGTATTTGACCAAAATTCTGGCGTTTATTTAGTTTTTTTTTTTTTCTGGGAAATTTCATCGCGGGTCTTATGCTATTAAGGAGTATTGCAAAGATTTCAGGCCTCCTATAAAATTAATTTATTAATATTTCAAAATGCCCCACAAAATTTCATAACCTCAATAAAACTGTCCAACCTTAAATTATAAGAATTTTTTCTTAAGATCACTTTAAACTTGAAAACTTATCTCTCTCTATATTCGATTCGAACATTGCTTCAAAATCAATTTATTTACATTGATGTTTCTGGTTTTATATTTTAAACTAAATGAGAATTAGTAAATAAAACTTTAGTAAATTCGTGTGCTGGGCTTAACAAATAGTATAAACTTTTTCCTTAGAACAAAATCTTCCTGCAAACTATATATCCATCCTGCTAGTCATACCAAAAAACAAAAAAAAAAATATAACCAGTTTTATGCGAAATTTGTAGAAAAATTTTATTTTGTGCCATTTCATTTTTTTTTTTCGAACCAACCATAATTTATTTTAGGACTGTACTGTACTCGTACATACACTTTCTGCAGATATACTTTACATTTAATATGCAAGAAATGCAACCGTTTCTTTGGCTTTCTACAGGCAGCCGACATTAATGCATATAAAAACCCCCTTCATGCAATAAAATCTAGAAAACAGATGCAAGAAAAAATTGCAAAGAAAGAAGAATATAAATGCCAGTACTTGACTATCAAGAAAACCTCAACGCCAACAGGAAACGGATATGTTATGCCAATGTTGCATGAACAAAAAATATATGTATGTATATGTATGGATATCGGCAAATAAAAATGAAACCAATAACAACAGAAACAAACTATAATGTGTATGGCGTCAAAGAAATGTCTTCTCTCTGCTATCCAAGTACTCGTACTTGACACCTTTCAAAGTTTTTTTCCCCCCCATTTTCATATCGTGCATTTTCTTTTTCTCGCCAGCTGATCTGTATGCAACCGCAACCCTCCACACTTGTCAGTATTTCATACTGGCACAATATTGATGTAAAATGTCTAAAGCAAAACAAATAATAATATTGAATGAAGGAAATTGTACAAGTTTTTCAAAAAAAAAAAAAAAAAAAAAAAATACAATTTTCATACTCAACTTTAAACTGTCATACAATCGGTGTTGGCAAACGTATTTACATTTAGCTGCACGTGTGTGCGTATGGGTGTATATCAGTTATAACCAATCAAACATGTTGTTCATATATTACATGCATGAACCGCTTGCTTCAAACACTTTGTTTGATTTTACTTTTTAACCAGCTTATTGTAGTTGTTTTTGTATTTTCATTTTTTAATCAGCCTTAATGTATGCTTGCATGGTTAGTTAGACTTCTGCTCTTTTTTTTGGTTTTTTTGTTTTTTTTTTTTTAAATAAAGAGTGCAACAAAAGTGTAGGAAAATGTTGTGTTACCAACATGTCACCACATTGATATTTGGCTTAAGTCGTTGAGCTTTTTAGCACAGTGGCTCAAGTAAAGAAAATATTTCTGTTTGAAAGCCTAAAAACTAAACTGCTGAATACTTCAGGGAATCCTTAGTAGTTGGAGGTCTTTTCAAGCGTTGCACTGCTTCCAGCGTATGCGGTAATTTATCTGCCATACAATTTTTTTTTTAATAATTTTGTACTTATTCCAGAAAAAACTGTTGATTGAAAATCGAAACCTTTTTTCATCTAATTTTTTTTTTTTTTTAATTTGGAGCTAAAGGACCTTGAAGTCCTCGCAATAATTAAAAGAAATCAAATGTATAGCTATTAATTTTTTTTTGATATATGTTTGTATGTATGTAATTTTTGTAATTATTTTTTATCTAAATTATTTTTATAATTTTTAAAAAATTATTTTATTTGGTGGTAAAAAAAATAATAAATCAGATCTCAACATTTCTATCATTCTCGCGTCAGGTCTGAATTATTTTTTCAGATTATTTAACTGAATTACAAAGTCCATTTAAGAATGCCAGCATATTACTGGAAAACTTTTTATTGATTTTATTTAATTTTTGTTCTTTTCGAAACCACAGTGCTGTATATTCCAAATGTTCTAAGCAAATATAAATTCACTTACTTTACATTGTTGACATAATGTTGACGCGTTACTATATAATAGTGGATTTTCTACTCCATTTTCTTTATGCTTGTGCTTTATTTATAATGAAAGCTTTCGAAAAAGTAATCACTGCTAAAGCACATTTAAAGTTTGAAAGCAAATATAAAGTAAATTTCTTACTGTGCGTTCAATACAACTTTATTAACGAGCTTGAAAATTTTCATTTTTGTGTGTCAGACCATTTTTCTTTAGTTTCAGGGGCAACCTTAATTAAAAGATCTACTCGTGGATTATTTTAAAAATAAAAATAAACTCTATATTTATTTTTCATTTATTTCTTTTTTCAAAACTTATTGTTATTTTAATTGGAAGAATTGTTGTTTGATCGTCTCCGCGTGTGTTTGACACAGAAAAGACCAGTGTCGTGGATCACGTATTTACAAATGAATGCCGCTATGCGAAGTCACAACAACAAATACATACATATACGACACTCACAGATATGCAATGATTGAAGTGAGATTTTTGACCGTCTCCAGGCAGCAGTTGAGTTCAGCAGTGTGTTCCCTTAATTCCTTTCCAATTCACTGATCTATTTTAGTTACTAATTCCGTTAAAATTAATAATATAATATTTATGACATCGTACAATCTATAACAAAAAAAGAAATATTTGAATTTGTGTTAATATGTTGGTTTTATTGCATATACAAATTTATAGAAGTCCTGTGAAAAAAATGTCTTAAAAATGTCAGCCAAATAGTCCTTCAGAAGGTGTAAACAAATTTTCTTTAAGTAGGTATGAAAAAAAAACACCAAATTTATTTCTTATTTATTTTGTTTATGAAGTGAAATAATATTATTTTAAATTTAATGCATATCAAAGATTTTTAGAAGGCAACTTTCTAAATAATAATTAATTCTTATTGTTTAAAACAATCAGACCAAATGATGATTCCTCAAAATTTTATGTTTAACTAAGTTCTACTGTATTCAATTTTTCCCACGCACACACACACACACACACACATATGCAACATCAAACTCTCTCTCTCTGCTCGCATGGTGAATTTTAAACAAAGTAAAAGCAGTTAATTTTGTTGTTCTTTTTTTAGTAAATATATGAAATTTGTTGCATACTTTAAGGCTGGCAATAACTTGGTGTAAATATTGATTTTACAAAGCCAGCCTCTAAAACTGGGTTTTGCGTTCTGCTTTTAATTGAAAGAGTAAATTCAATTTTTTCTTTTTTTGTTCCAATTAAAAGTGGGGCAACAGTAGTCATAATGTCATACAAGTGTAAATGAAATCTATAAAATAAAATAAATATTTTAACCAAGTACACAGAAACCACAGAACAGCGCTTATATTTTATATTTACGAGTAAATTAAGTGTCCAGTTTTTTATTTATTTTGATATTCTTCAGGGTATGATTTCTAATATTTGAAAACGAGTGCAGTCCGATCATTATCCAATATGAAGGAATTAAGGAAGTTGTATATTTTTCGGTTTTCTTTATAATCGCTAATATTAAACATATTTTTATTTTTAAATATTTTAAGGATTTTATATGTGTCATGAGAGAAAATTAGTATTGATCTGCTGTATTCTTTTATAAAAAAGCAAATTCAAAAGTGCTCTTGTCATTCTCAATTAGTATTTAATAATTTACCTCAAAGAAATTGTTCTTGTCTAATTTATGCAGAGGAATGATCTTCTGATAGTGAAGGCCTCGTTTCACCAATCCAGACAGTATTACGATTTGTCAAATAAATCATCTCTACTGAAGAAATTCAATAATGTGACATACAAATAGTCGATTTTTATGACAAGTAAAAGTCTATGAACATTTTCATTGTCAAATGACAATGTATGTGCTTCAAAGGGAAATTGTATTTGCATACATCTATTATATGAAAATTCTCAAAATGACAGTTTCCATGTAATCAGAGTTGCTTTTACTTCAATCAGCGAAAAAAAAAAATCATTTGCATCATTTATGTATGATGCAATGGTACCAGCAACTCGATTTTGATGCGATTTTTTTTTAAAAATTGTAGGGGATCACAATCCGATTTTCGTCTGTAGGATAGTGAAACGTAGGTTGTTTTTTGAGATTTGTGTATTACCAAATATACTTAATCTCTCTATGTAATGTGTTTGTTTACAAACAGCTGATTGTACGCAACATGTCAAGTTTGAAAGTTGTAGTCCTTAAATTTAAAGTTCGTGCGTTTTTCCAAGCACGGTTTTTATTTTCATAACTTCTAAATACAACACTTTATCTGAAATCGCTTGTTGTTTTAGCGTGATTGTTTCTAGAATTTTTGTTTTATTTCGATTAAGAAATTTTGAATTGAAATCAGTTAATCAGTTATTTCTTTCAGAAATAAAAGCTATTACTATGAAAAATTTTTTTTTATGTGATTCAACTTGTCTTCTAAACATGCAAACTAATAACAGATTAAGAAAAAAGTCAAGTGATTCTTTTTTTGTTTCTATTTAATTTTACTGCTGGCCTCGTATTGTATAAGTATTTCCTGGTTAGTTATTATATATTACAATAAGCAGAAAAATTTAATCTTCTTTGACCCATATTCCCTTTTTCAAATGTATATTAAAGTCTCCAAAGAAAACAGAAAGAATAATAAATAAACGAAACCACATTTGAACCTAAAAATAATTTAATAAACACATAAATTTTGGACAATATTAAACTTTCGGTCTGTATGTACGTACACACACAAAAAAACATATGTATGTATAAATGTTATGTAATATATATTTATAACAGAGATCTGCAAAAAGTACAAGTAAGTCTTGCCCTTAGTTGCACTATAAATTTATATCAGTTCATTTGAATACTAAACAGTACTGCATTCTCTCTCTATCTCTTCCTCTCCCTCTCTTTCTTTCTCTCTTGATATTAACAAAAGTATTGAGAGATTCGGTTTTGTGCTGCCCAACTCGTTTAATTCTTCGTGTTTGATGGAGTCCGTGTATACAGTATTGGAGTTGGCTTGGATACGTCAAATTGAACTGGTTTAGAGCTGTTCAAATAAAACATTGTTTCTAGTCCATATTATACATATTGATAGCTTTCTTTTCGTTTACCTTCAGCCGTTCATATACAGCCGTTTTGTATGTATACTAAAACTGTTGGACACATCTTGTTGATCCTAGATTCTGCCTCAGTGAAAGGTAGTCTATGAGTAAATGTATAAAAAAATGCATTAAAACTAAATTAAAATGTGGTCCAACATGTTGTACGACTTGTCTCGAACTTACTGATGTCTAATATTAAAATACTTCTTCAACAAGTTTTTGCATTAAAATTTAGGTTCGAATCGAAAACATTGAATAAACATAATGGAGTTTGAGGCCAACTTGGGTACCAAGTAAATAGATCTAATTGAGTGGAAAACTTTGCGAAAAAAGGTATTTTACGTACTTTTGAAGGGCATGAGAACATGGTTTGATGACACGGCGATTATAGCCACAAGCAATCAAGCACTGACTGGTAACAATTCAGTAAATTCTTTTCCAAAGCTCCTGCTCTAAAACAAGCCTTTTTACTCCTTGCAAAGGAAATTTGCTCTGATATTGAAAAGCTTGCTAATATATGAGTATGATTGTGTGATGGCAAGTAAAGAAATATCAAAATGATTCGTAAAAGACACGAGTTTTTCTCTATTACACGATTACTGGCCACATATATGGGCCAGTAATAACGCATAAGTCAAACCAAAAACCAGCAGTGTAAAATTAAATTAAATGTAATTTAAAACCACATTTGATTTATTTCTACAAAAAATGTTTGTCTTGTTCTGTTACAACCGAATAATCTCTACTCACTGCAGTCCCCTGATGCTTCTGTACATTTTCCAGTTTGCAGTTGGATTTTTACTTATATGAGACTGCTGCAGGAGATTTTCAGCCTGTACAACCAAAAATAAATAAAGGCGATATAAACCTTTAACGATTAATCAAAAGTCAAAAACATAAAGAAAATTGAACAAAAAGGGTAATCCAAGATAGCACTATGGGAAATGTAAAAAATTTTATAGCACATAATTTTTAAAACACAAAAAAAAAAAAAATCAAAATCGGTTTAAATGTACTAAAAAGGCTTCTCAAAAACCCGGAAATTTGGAACATTTATTGTGGAAATGGTGTTGCCACAAAAACGTCATTTAATAACTTTGTAATATACATACGTAGTTTTTGATAGTTCGGGAAGTGACTCGTTTCATAACGTGCCATTAGCACACCATGGCATAACCGAACGGAGATGGTTGAACTAGTCGTGAGCTTAGTATTGACAGTGGTCCGAATTGATCAAATTCTTAAAGTTGCAACGGAATATACGAAAACTTGTCATACTCCTACAAATAGTGCCCCTTTACACTATGACAGCATACATTCTCCTTAATTCATAACTGTCGGCATAAGTTTGATTTAAAGTTCCTTTTACTATTTTTTAGTTGTTGGCCTAACAATAATATTCCAGTAAACATCAGAAAAGCTTTTTTTTTACCTAAACAGATTCCATATTGTATTCACGTATTAAAGTTGAACAGATTTTTGATAAAAATTTTTCATATTGTAAACTAGGACTGGAAAAATTTCCCACTATTTTTAAAATTTAAAAGGTTTCAAAAGAATTATAACCCCATTGCACTTAAAAAATTGTAGAATTTTAAAAAATTATTCGAGCCATTGTGCGGCCTAAAGCTTTTTTTCTTGAGCTTTTAAACATGAGTGTTTTATTGTTTCCATTATAAATCCTAAACGAACAAATTATAAAAAGATTCATTTGCCCCTCACATAAATGATGTCAAGCATACGGAATTCTATATGTAGACAATTTGAAAATATTTTATATAGAAACAGCGTTCATACCGATCCAAAAAACAGAAATATTTGTTTCGTTGAGCGAAGTAAATAAATAAAAAATTTTTTAAATATATAAAACTTACAAAAAAAAAAAAAAATAATAGAAAATTAAATTAATAAAAAAAATTTGCCAGCTATGGATTTTGAAAAAAAATTTCGGTTCAAAAAAAAAGTAAATAAAATTTTTTTTTAAAAAAATAATCTAACATTTAAAAATTTCAAATTTATTATTTATTTTATATTTATTATATATTCATTATTATTATTAATTATATTTATTATTAAATTTAAGATTAGAAAACTGCAACGAGTGTTCCGAAATTCAAAGATTTGAAATAATTATTTTATCTTTTTTGGCTTTTTAAGGCTTTTTGTGCCAAAACCGTTAAGGTGAAATTTATTAAGAAAGCTTTTGTATCAAAGCTTGTAGAAACTTCGATTTTTGCTAAATATGGGCCCATACTCTTGTGGTGTTTACTGACATTATTTCAGCCCTGGTTCTTAGGCAGCCAATTAAGCAGCCTCCGAAGCAGCTAAAAGATTCGTTAATGTAATTTCCTTATCTGCGTACGTGTTTTAAGTTGTTTTAGACAGCATTATAAAAAATCTTATATACTTTGAAATTCTGAAAATTCAGAAATCTGTGCGAAAACTAGTTTGGAAAATTTCGAATTTATTGCTTTTTATTTTAAAATATATTTATAAATAATATAAAAATTATATAAATTTCAGCATTCATTAACAGTTAAATGAAATTTAAAGAAAAAAATTAATTGAAACAATAAAAAATTTTATTGTTAATAAATATTTCTAGCAAAAAATTTCTGTACTATTAAAAATAATTTTTTTTTGTATAAAAATTCTGTAAATTATTTAATAATTTTTTCAAACTTAAATTTGTTTTAATATTAATATTTAAATAAACCGAATTTTTAATGCAGTCCTACTTTTGTTACATACTGAAGAAATGTTTTGCTAAGCGTGATACTAAAATATAATATTTGAACAAATTTATTTAGCGTAATAAAGTGAAAGTTCTGACCGATTTCATGTCTTTTATACTTTTGGGGGCCTCCATCAAAGTGTATAAATCAATCTGGTTTGGAGGGGGTTTCCCACGTTTGCAGGTTTCCAATTAAGTTATGCGCTCACGCTAATGCCCGCTGTAAGATTACATATAGACTTCAAATTGCAGAGTGGGAACGGGTGCCCGAGAGGGCTGATATGCAGTTCCCAATACATTTTAATAACTTTAGCTGGGGCGCGATCTCTTGTAAAGTGATTTTGATGACAAGGATAGGTCAATAGTGTGGTTGTTGTAGAGTCCTGCTAACGATCAAGATTTTCCACTGAAACGAAAGTAGGAAAGTTGGTGAGCGATCCTTTGTAATGAGTCCTTGATGATAAGGTAAGGAGAATATTGTGGTGATTGAAGAGTCCTCCAAACGATCAAGATTTTTCACTGAAACGAAAGTAGGAAAGTTGGTGAGCGATCCTTTGTAAAGAGTCCTTGATAATAAGGCAAGGAGAATATTGTGGTGATTGAAGAGTCCTCCAAACGTTCACGATTATGCAACTCAAACGAAAGTTGGAAAAAGATATTAAATAATTTATAAAATATTTACACCGGATGAAAAATAAAAATATAAAATTCCTAATAACAATTTAGTAGCGGCAATACTGGTCTTATATTCCAATGCCAGTGTAAACAGCTCGGTTCACATTAAGCGATTGAAAACAAATGTTAGTTTTTATATTTTTTTTTATTAAGAACTTAAAAAAAAACAAATAAATATTTAAATAAGGTCGTTATGGTTTTTGTTTTTTTTTTGTTCGTTATGTGTTCGTCTTCGAATAAAAGTAGCCAGTTAAAAAAGCATTAAAAGGTTGAAGGATTTTTTTTTATTGCTTTTTGTTTCAAAAATAAACCTCTTAAAAGTCATAATTCACTAAGAAATAAATTTATTTTGCAATAACCATAAATAACGGGCTTTGACCACAAAATTTAAAATAAAATAATAAAACAAATATGAAATGAAACCCTTGAAACTGGAGGAGTTGGGCAAACATGCACATATTTGTTTTTGAAGGACATTTTTATTAAATTAATAATAAAAAAAAAAAATTCTCTTCACACTCGACTATTCGACAAATTTGTCTATTCAGATGGCAAACAAATTTCGATTTTGTACGGTTGGCAAAAAAAATAAAACAAATTGACAGCATCGCTTTTTTTTTTTTGGTTAAAAGTGTTTTTATTAAAAGCTATTATATATTAAAAAAAAAAGTTTTTTTTTTCAAAAGTCAGTTGAAAAAGTTGGAGCCTGGCCCCTTCGTCATGAAAACTGCAGACACGCCCATTTTGTTTAACGCTGGCCGCTTCGTCATGAGTTACAAAAATAAACATTCATGAGGAGGGTGTATGGAAGCATCGTTATATTTCAAATATTTTATATTATACCGAAAAGGATCCGCAAATCCTTTTAGACGTTTTGCAGCAAAATGATTAATAATTAATTGTAAATGAGTTGCGAATACAGAGGTGTATTTTTAAAATCTTGTTTTACTTTCCTTTGGGTAAAACCATTGTAGTGAGTTGTGCGGCATGTTGCTCTATTCTGTTCAGCCAGAGAGATGCGAAAAATTTTTTAATCATTGCCATTAACATTCCGACCATCATCGATTGCAAGATATACGGACCACTAACTCTTCCAGTCTATAAAGTATAGCGAACACCATACTTCTTCGTTTCGACTCAAGCTACCGCTACACGCAGCAATTCTGCTTATTTGTCTGTCTATTCAACCGAAAGTGGTTGAATTATATAAATATTAATTTATTAAATAATTTATAAATAATGATAATAAAAATAATAATAATAATTATATATAAATATATATATATATATATATATATACAAATAAAAATTATTTAAATTAGTTATATTTGATTATAAAATAATTAATTTTTATAAAATTATTGGCACTTATGTTAAAAATTTGATCAAAAATTGTTTCCATTATATATTTAATAAGTAAATTAATAAATTTATAATAATAAATAGATATCTTATTAATTATTATTTTGTTATATATCTATAGAAAAAAAGCTTATAACAATTAATTGAATATATATAAATATATATATATTAAACATTTATTAATTATTAAATATATAATGTAGTTAAAATTTTATTAATTATTTAAAATAATTTAATTATTTTCACATGCTACAGGCTTTTTTTGTAGGTCTATCCATAATGAAATGTCAAAGGAAAATAAAATGGCTTGCCCAACAGACTACCAGTGTTGTCTACGCATAGTTGTAAACTCCTAGAAATATCCTGTTTCCTTACTGTCTTTCTTTTGAGCGAGACAAGCTTTGTAGCCCCTCCACGGGATAATTTTCCGTTTCAGGATTTATATCAGGGTTATTTTCAGAACATTTTTTTTTTTTTGGTAGAAAAACGTTTTCCTACCCCTGCTTTTTCCCCTTATTCAATACTTTTTAAATATCATTTTTAATGGATTCAATTCTAATAATTAAATGGGGGTTTTTTTTATACAACTGCTGGACATTGGTAAAAATATTTTACAAAAAAAAAAAAAAACTCTTTTTTTAAATATCTCTACTCATTGTCGATTTTAATCGAAAGTACGGCTTGTGTGTAAACGCATTTCAAGTAAAATTTTTATTCTTTCATTGTGTGGTTACTTATTAGTCATATTAAAATGTCTCACTCAAGTTTGGTCAGTAGTCACGTTTTTCCTTCATAAAGAGCAGAGTATTTATTATATTCCAGTATTATTGCTGTGTAAAAATTCATTAATATTCTGTTTACATCTGGCCAAACTGACAATTAGTTAATTTAAATGTAATGCATGACCAACAATGTCGAGTTCTTATAACGCGTTTTATTTGTTATAGTTGATTTCATAGAAATCCTGCAACATGTATTCAATTGTCAATATATATTGTACGTTTGAACAAAACACAGCAGCAGAGTTTGTGCAAGTGTTGCTGAGAAGCCATAGGAGAGGGCCCGCAAAATAGGCTGTTTGTCATTCACTCCATCAATCAGTCATGCGAAGAGCAAAGTGTATTATTGTCGCATTATTGCCATTTTTAATTGCCATGTCATAACTTAATTTATTTTTGTTTCATAGGCAAATGAAGTCACAATAAAGAATTTTTAATTGTATTAATTTTAACTGCAAAATTTCAGTTTCTTTTTTTTTTTTTTCTTTTATTATTATTTTCATTTATTGTTTTATGATGTTCAACAACAGTGATTATGGCGCTGTTGAAACTGCGCTCATTTAAGACAAATAATGAAGGAGAAGTTTGTTAAAAATAAAAATTTCAGTTATTGTTAATTCACAATTGAACACAAAAGAAATTGATTAAAATATCACGTATTTATTCCGTACAGAATTGCACATCGGTTGCACTCAATCCATCATAAGCAAATACAAAAATAGCCCGCTAGTTCTGATAGTATTGTCTGCAGTTGAACGGCTCTATTTCATGCTTATTTCAGTGTGGCATATAAAGGACATTAAATTTGTAGCTCGCCATATACAGGCAACAGCTAGATTCTTCATAGCCTTGCTAACTATTTTAGAGATTTCTATTTCGGTATGTCTGCTAAACTTTACTTGCAACTGCTTTAGTACAGACAACAGCTGGCTTCCTTATATCCTTGCCCGCCATATCAGAGATTGCTACTTCAACATGTGTCTGCCAAAGTTTTCTTGCAGCTCCTTTAATACAGACAACAGCTGTCTTCCTCATATCCTTACTGGCAATATCTGGCAAGTTTGTTTGCAAATCCTCTAATACAGACAACAGCTGATTTTCTCATATATCCTTGCTGCCATATCAGACATTTCTAGTTCAATATGCTTTTCACATAGCCTTGCTGGCAATATCAGAGATTTCTAGTTCAGTTTTCTGGCAAGTTTACTTGCAACTCCTCTAGTACAAACAACCGCTGATTTTGTCCTATATCCTTGCTGGCCATATCAGTGGTTTCTAGTTCAACATGTTTGGCAAACTTTTCTTGTAACTCCTCTAATACAGACAACAGGTGATTTTCTCATATCCTTGACGGCCATTCCAGAGTTGTAGTTTCATATGTCTGGCAAGTTTACTTGCAACTCCTCTGTAATATAGACCACAGCTGGCGTCCTAATATCCTTGCCAATTATTTCAGAAATTTCTAGTTGAGTATGTCGGTTTAACAGCTCTTGCAGCACGTCAAACAGCCAACAGCTGTCTTCCTCATATCCTTTCTGGCAATATCTAGCAAGTTTATTTGCAAATCCTCTAATACAGACAACAGGTGATTTTCTCATATCCTTGACGGCCATTCCAGAGTTGTAGTTCCATATGTCTGGCAAGTTTACTTGCAACTCCTCTGTAATATAGACCACAGCTGGCGTCCTAATAACCTTGCCAATTATTTCAGAAATTTCTAGTTGAGTATGTCGGTTTAACAGCTCTTGCAGCACGTCAAACAGCCAACAGCTGATTTTCTCATAGCCTTACTGGCAATATCTGGCAAGTTTGTTTGCAAATCCTCTAATACAGACAACAACTGATTTTCTCATATATCCTTGCTGCCATATCAGACATTTCTAGTTCAATATGCTTTCCACATAGCCTTGCTGGCAATATCAGAGATTTCTAGTTCAGTTTTCTGGTAAGTTTACTTGCAACTCCTCTAGTACAAACAACAGCTGATTTTGTCCTATGTCCTTGCTGGCCATATCAGTGATTTCTAGTTCAACATGTTTGGAAAACTTTTCTTGCAACTCCTCTAATACAGACAACAGGTGATTTTCTCATATCCTTGACGGCCATTCCAGAGTTGTAGTTCCATATGTCTGGCAAGTTTACTTGCAACTCCTCTGTAATATAGACCACAGCTGGCGTCCTAATATCCTTGCCAATTATTTCAGAAATTTCTAGTTGAGTATGTCGGTTTAACAGCTCTTGCAGCACGTCATATTCATATTCTTCCTCAGACATTTCTAGTTCAATATGTTTGGTATACTTCTCTTGTGGCACCTCAAATACAGCCGTAAGCTGTTTTCCTTATATCCTTGCCCGCCATATCAGAGATTTTCTCACATTTAGTTGAGTTTCTTTATTTCACATAAAATCTCGGGTCCCAAATATTTGCAATTATAACGTGTTTTCCGAATACAGGATATCGATCTGTTTTTCTTTTTGTGTAGTACGTTTTAATCAGCTCTCTACAAATAGCCACTTCCTCATCCGAACTACGGGGCCTATTGCTTATTGTATGACAAATCAGCTCCGTTTATGTCACCAGCAAAATAATTTATTGAATTTCTACTGGCGTCCAGTACGAAATGAGATCATTAAAAACTATTTAAATTAATAATTGAATATTTTAAAAAATTTTATTGTTTCCAGAATAACTGATGGATATCAATTCCATTCTTACTTTCGCTAAATACTAATTCCTTTCTAAGTAGTTGCTTTACCAGATTGTATTGACCCAGCACTTTTTAATGTTAAAATATGGCACCAAGGCTTACAGTCCTCTTCTAGTGGCAGCTTCAACAAATGTGGGCCGGACTGTCATGCATGAGCTGCTGCCTTCTTTGTGTCGTTTATCCAAAATTCTGTGTATGAAGATTTAACAAAAATCTCATTTACCAACACAGACAAACTTCAATTCCGAATAGAGCGAAACTGGAAAAAGGATATAAAACATTCCAAAAGGAAAGCGAAATTGGTTTGATAACATTTCATTCCTTTCGAGACTCAGATTGCATTCAGCAAGAAACTTTACGTGGTTTGTATTGAAAACAAAAGATCCAATTCATTCCGGAAAGAAGTCTGAAAGTCCAATAAAGTCTTTGGAAAAGTCTCTATACTGACTTCAAAAAATCAGCTAGAAAAAAGTAATATAAACGCCAGTTCAGCTTAAAAAAATGTGAAATTCCATTAAAGGATGAGCTCTACAAGAGTGGAATCATCAGATTACGCATCCTCTTTACTTTTGGTCAAGTTTTTACCATTTTATTGAATTTTCACGTTTGGCATTCAACTTAAGGAGGAATTCAAGGAGAAATAAAGGAGTCTGGCGTTTAAAAATCGCAATATTTTGTGTTTTCCAATAAGTGGCAAATATATAGGAAATATACTCGTATTTTAAGACAAAAAATCAACTAGAAAAACTTATATAAACGCCAGTTCAGCTTAAAAAAATTTGGATTTCCATTAAAGGATGAATTCCAGGAGAATGGAAAAAGGTGGGCGAGTGAATTTTTTTTTTTTTTTTTTTTTTTTTTTTTTTTTTTTTTTTTTTTTTTTTTTTTTTTTTTTTTTTTTTTTTTTGTTTTGATACCGAATCATTAATTGCAACTGCAAGTACATCTATTGACAAAATACGATAATGCTTCTTCGACTATAGTGGAATTTTCAGATGGTGGGTTGCAGCTCAGCCTTCATGTAGGATTTTTTTCACTAATTATATTCACTTCAGTCTTTGTTGCCACCATTATGCCATTCATGAAGAAAGAAGCAGTTCTTAGTAAAGAGTTCTTTTTTGGCTTTTCTTTTTAATGTACTGAATGCAAATGTTTCCGGTGGTGGTCATGTCTGTTTCAAATTCGGATATGATTTTCAAAGGACAAGTGCAATACAACGTGTAGCTGGCCAAGCATTTCCTCCAGCTTTATTTCCTTCATTAATACTCAGAAAATTCTATTTTAGCCATCAGCAGGTCATTGTGCTTCATAACTTGGAAAAAGCTTATAGTATTTTTTTTTTGAAAATGTCTTTAAATTTTATTAATTCTGTGAAATTTGTGTTCACTAGTGAAGCATTGTAGGAATTATAAATCGTGTTAATTGTTAAACTATTTGCATACGATATTTAATAGAATGTCCAAATATTTAATTTATGCACATGACGGTTGTAAGGGAAGTAAAAATGTAATGATTCATTCGAATGTTTTGTAAGCAAAAGAAATTAATCTTTTCTCTTTCCGAGAAATCGCCGCTTGATATCTGCAGTTGCATATTAAAGAAGTAATTTTACAGTTTTACAGCTTATCAAAAACGCCATAAATTTTTAATTTTTTTTTTTTTTTAACATTATTTATATATGTACAGGGTGAGGTAAAAAAACTGCAACCAACTTCAGACTGTTGACATTTCTAAACCACTCGTCCGACAGCTGTGAAAATTATACCAGTGACAGCTCATTATATTTTTTACAAGCGTATAAAAGCATTTTGGTGAGAATTTTCCAGAGAAAAAGTTATTCGTGATGGAATTCAGGCGTGATAGTGTCATTTCTTTATATTTGACTGGCAAACTGCAAGTGGCTATCGTTAGAGCACTCCAGGATTTAAATGTGAATAAATCTTTTGTGTCTCGTACTATCGCTCGTTACCGTGATACTGGTAGCGTAGCCCTATGTCAGGGAAGTGGACGGAAGAAAACAGTAATATCAGCAGAAATGGTTCGAAAAGTAAAGAAGAGACTTGGTCGAAATCCGCGTTGCAGTGGCCGAAAAATGGCTCGTGAGCTGAACATATCGCAATATTCCATTTGGCAAATATTGAAAATTGAGGTCGGGGTAAAGCCATTGAAACTCCAGAAAGTGCAAGAACTTACACCGCAACAGAAAGAAAATAGACTCAAAAGAGCCAAAGTGCTGAACTCCCGAAATTGGTTTTCTCCGATGAGAAAACATTCGTTGTCCAGCAGTTTGTAAACAAACAAAATGATCGTATTTACTTGCCAAAGAGGTCAGCTGGAAATGTGCACCTTCGGTTGACCACCAGAACTCCAGCGCCGGCCATGGTGATGGTGTGGACCGCCATAAAAGCCGATGGTCGCTCCCCGCTCGTATTAATCGAACGTGGCGTCAGAATAAATGCCCAATATTATCGCGAAAATATTCTGAAGGGTGTATTGAAGCCTTGGGCATGAAAACATTTTGGCCGCAGATCTTGGACATTTCAACAGGACTCAGCACCATCGCACTCAGCACGTGCCACCCAAGAATGGCTACAAAATGGGGTAACTCGCTTCATTTCCAGCGTACACTGGCCACCAAAATCTCCGGATACCAATCCGTTCGAATATTATGTCTGGAGTATTTTGGAAAGTACGGTTGACACTAAAAAATACCAAACTGTCGATCACCTCAAGCAAGCGCTTCGCCGGGAATGGACCAAAATACCTCAGAGCTACATTCAGGTAGCGTGTGACGGTTTCATTGGCCGTTTGAAGGCCATAATTCGTGCCAAAGGTGACCAATTCGAACAAATCTAAACTTATTCTAAAATTTGATGCTATTTCCGACATTTTTTGCTTTCATTCAATAAAATTTAAAAAAAAAATGAAAAAATTATGGCGTTTTACTTTGTTGCAGTTTTTTCCCCTCACCCTGTAGTTTGGTCGGTTGCTGTTGTTAAATTTTTTTATTTTTTTTTTTTTTTTTGGCAATTTAACACATGCTTGCCTGCTTCAACAGCGGAAACGTTTCAAATTTAAAACGACCTGTTTATGCCACCGTGTGCCAAAACGGCTTAAGCAATGCGAATAAAAATGATAAAAAAAATATGATTTTGATTTATACCTGTTGGATTTTTTCCTTCCTCTGAGCCTTTCCTTTTGTATTTTACTTGTTCGCTTTTAGTTTTAGTTATTCTTAATTTAAATGAAAAATTTCCAAAAAGCTTTTTAAAATGCCCTCACAAAAATTATTTTATTTTATTAAGTCGTCTTGTTTGCTTTTATTTTTGCATTTCAATTAAAGTTTTATAAAAAAAAATTGAATAAATTAGCTATACATTTAAACTCTGAGAGGTCCTGTGGGATCAATTACACTTGGTGGACAAAAGGACCAAACAAATGCTACTAAAAAGAAAAAAGAAAAGATTCTTAAAAGGTATTTTCAAAGCATTTTTAAAAATTATTAATTATAAATAAAATAAAAAAAAAATACATTCATCAAAATCAATCTCATATTTTAACCTGATTTTCTTATCTAAAGTAGTTCGCCTGTGTTACACATGCCAACCAAATTTTATTTACAGTTGGCACTCAGAAGAATCAAATGAATGCCATCAACTAAAATGGGATATAATAAATAATAAATTTTAAATTTAAATATTTTTCATTTATAATTTATAATTAAGAAAAAAAAAAATCGAAATTATAATCGTATTTGATAGGCTGTAAAGAAGACAATTAATTGGCTTTTAGACAGTTACGAAATTGGTTGCATCAATTAACATTTTTGAATAAAAAATATTAAAAATATTTCAATATTTTTCACAATTCTTATACGAACTGCTATAATTAAAAAGTTGTTTAAAATATTTTTTCAGACTCAGAGATCCAATTTTTAGTGTGGCTTAAAGCACAAAAAAAAAATTCTCAAATACGCTTTTGCCATTGCTTAGGTGGAAATTCTCGATAAAAAATGAAAAATTAAAATTTTTGGCATTCGGCCCAAGTGATTGAATGAATTACTTTTTCCTCCAATCAATTCAAAGAAATTTTCGCAATTCAAAATGTTTGATTATGAAAGCTTTTTAAAAAAGTTCATTATTCCTTTAGAGTGTTCAGATAGATAGCATTAATCGAATTTTATCATTCAGCACAAAATGTGGAATAAATTTCCCACAAAAAAATATTGGCCGGCATTTATACATTATCAAGCATCTGCTTGATGTCAAGCAAGTGTCATTGTGTAGAATGCCTTCTATACTTTTTTTCAAAAAAATTTCGAAATACCGCCAAAAAGTAATTGTCGTTTTAGGCCGCTAAATTTTATTACAAAATTTAGGATGTTGAAGCTTTCAATAAACATATTTAACTGCAACACTACACGGCGACAGCTACCAGTTTCGTGGACGTGTAGCCGAATAGTCTTCATGTCATAAGCAATCCAGCCTAAAGGTCATATGAATACTTGAAGAAGGATACAGGTTTTTTTTTACGTAATTATAAAACATATTGAATGAAAAGAAAGTTTAATTTATCAAATGGCTTAAGAAAATTATTTAAATAAACAAAAATGTAATTCAATTAAAAAATTCATCAAATTAAGCATATGTATATGCAAAAGAGAATATATATTCATTAAATACATCAAAAAAATATTTCAATAGATTTGCAAACGAAAATTAATATCGAATAAACATTTCAGCAAATTAATTAAAATATTAATTAAATTTAATTTATTACAATGAATAAAAATTTGTTTGATTTGATGTATATATTCTTCCAAAGTAAGAAATTGGTTATAATATACAGCAGCACTGTTACATGATTTTCGTTTAATACATATATATAGTATGTATATACATATATATATATATTTTCAATAGTAATCAACTGGTAGTATCTAAAATTATTTATCGTTATCTAAATAAATAAATTTTGATATTTTGTCATTGTTGAAGGGCATGAAAAGAACTTTTAAAGCGTAAAAATAATACTCGGTACTGTGGGTTGGGGGAATCTCCAATACCACACACCAATGAAGAAGTTCTTCTCGAATTGACGTATTTTAAATATTTTTAATACTTTATTAAATTATATCCGTTAGTTATTTATTCTCTTCCGCTTTTAATTCTCCACTTGCTGATTTCCGCTTTTGTTGACCACACGCATTTTAAGCTTAAAATGTAAATTAATCGTAATTTAATTAATATTCTGAATTCTAAATACATTAAATTAAATTAAAATGCAATGAACTCTATCAATTTTATGCAAAGTGTTAAAAAATCAGCTACAGGACTCTAGTACAAGTGCTTGCTTTTGCTACAGCTAGAAATTGTTTAATAAAAAAAAAGGAAGGAAAGCTTAAAATCAACTTTATTAAAACAACAATAACAAATTGTCCAAAGACAACAACTATAAAATTTATTTGCATAAATTAAATGTTAATTTTTGTAAAAAAAACGAACTCTTCGAAAATATTCCCACTTGTTTAGGATGCAAAAAAAAAAAAAAAAATATTATAACAGAAGTGCCACAGAGCTTCCAACGGTTGTCTTTGGCGATGAGAAGTGAAACAGGCAACATATTTTAAAGCAGAGTTCTTTGAGGGTGGCACACAAATTAAAATCTCTTTCAACATTTAAATAAACTTTTGTTTTGTCCTCTCTTTTGGAAAATAACGACAGACAGGAAAAATTATGTACGCCAAAGTATGTCCTTCATATAAAAGAAGTGGGGGAATGTTTACTAAAAATAAAAAATAAAATCATTTAAGCAGTTACGAGGGTTACTAATTATAGTCAGAGCTTTAATAATTATTGCTCTCCAAGTCATTGAGGACTTTGTGCCAGGGAACTGCTTTAACGGATCCAAATGAACACATTGAAGTTAGGGTGTCTCCGTAAGGGAATGAATAATGTGCTGGCTACTAAACCGGATGCCGCGGTTTGAATTCCTGCCTAGACTCTGGCTGTTTTCATGCGGTCTAGCCGAAAGCTTTGCAGGTTAAGGTCACGGAAAGAAGTCAGCTGTGTGACGCAGATAAAGCGACTTTATCGTGTGATTTTGAATAGTTGAGGGCCTTCCTATACATATATTAACTTAAAATTAAAATTTATCAAAAATTATATAAAATCACATAAATTGTCTTTAAAGGCAGTATTTACTATCCTACACAGTTGTAGGATTTATTCAAAGGAAAATTAAGTTGACATTATATAATTATATAATATTATATATATAATATTATGTATTATATTATATATTACATATATAATATATAATATTATAAGCAGTGCTGCAGAACTAGAAGTAAATGCAACTCTGATCACCTGAAAATGATAATTTTTTGAAAAATTCCAGAAAACTTGCAAATCGCACGACTTGTCAAAAACATCTGTCACACAGTTGAATTTTTAAGCACATATACTTCGCCAGCAGACAAGCTATATTTCACATTTCATATAGTGTGTAGGAGAGTGAATAATGAGGTATTACTGCATTTGAAAGCAGATTGTTGATTACAAATTAGTTATCAGCTGATTCTTTGTAAATGGCGATAACTTTCAGTGAATCGCCATTATTAAAGTTATTACGAGTAATTTTTTTTTGCTTACTGGCAAGGCAAGTAAAAACTAGACTTCTCACTAAAATATTTTTGAATTATCCTCTTTGGACACTTTTTTTTTGACAATAGTTTTAGATCTGGTAGAAAAACTGTAGGGAGAATTGGTGTGGAGAACGGAACTGGTACATATCGGAATTGTTCATGATAGTTTCAAGTAAAGTAAGGCTTATTTAGTTCTCTCTTGTTTATGTAATTGATCATTCCGGATCTTAAGGATCTAAGAGTATACTTAGGGCGGGATCCAAAAGTCATTGCTTAAAAGTCACAATGAAGATTTCTAATGGAAGATTTTATATATATATATATATATATATATATATATATATATATATACGGCGTTAAGGCAATATATGTAGGGATCCAATGGAAGATTTTATATATATATATATATACGTCGTTAAGGCAATATATAGGGATCCAAAAGTCAATGCGCAAAAGTCACCATGAAAACTTCTAGTGGAAAATTTTATATATATCTATATACGTCGTTAAGACAATATATAGCTGGCGGTATGTACATATATTTCCTTTAGATTGCCTCGACTATTCCGAACTGATTTATATATTGTTTTGCCATGTTTCTAATATTTTTTGACCTGCTATATGAATCCTGGATCCGTAGTTTCTTTTGGAGGAAGCTTCACTGTCTATATTGTTAAGATACTATTTAGCATATTTACTTTGTCATTTTATTTCCATCACTCTCCGAAAGCTGCACAGCTACCCTCGCATATTTCTTTTTCGTTCAGTCCATTTAAAATTTTAACATATTTCAATTTTAGTTATTAAAGTATTTTGTTTTATTTACTTACTTTTCATTGCAAATGGAAAACCAAAATGTTGCACACATTTATTCCGAAAATAAATAAAATATCCTTTTATTTTTCTACTGTTTAATCAAAATGAAATTTCATTCAACGACGAGTGCAAAAAAAAAACATTTGCAACAAAAAGTTGAAAAGAATATGGAAATGTGCTTGCAGACATTTGTCACTGTCTTATGCGAGGGTCGTACGCACAGTGTCACGAATTGTGTATAAACAGTTCGTTACATCGCTAAGTCAATATGGAAAGGTTGTGAAATAATGAATTCCCTTAAAACACGCCTCCGATCAAGATAGAAAAAAATGGGAATTCAATAATTAGCAGCTACATTCATGTTTTGTTCACGATGTATAGTAAGTGAATTTTTAAAGTGTGAATAATTTTTTGTAAATAATGTAAAGGCTTGGGTTCATAAGTTGAGCTATTGACTAATCTTTTAACAACCTTTTTTCTAAAACGGAACCCCTAGGGTGATTGACTAACTTTTTTAACGCTAATCAGTAAGCCTCATTAGTCGGGTCTAACTATACTAATTGGTGAGTCCTTAAATGGAATTATTGCCAGATTTTTCACTGACGAGTTTTTATTTTCAAAAGGCAATTGGCAGGCTAATTCAAGAGCTTTACTAAATCGCATTATAGAGAAATTTGTAAGGCTTGCCTTCCGAACGTTGTAGCTTCAAATTTGCTTGTAGGGTTGGGGTTTCTCTATAATTTCTTATATATATGTAAGTGTATAAAATATATTGCTTGGTTATACTTCCCTTATTTTTCACACGATTTTTAATGGCTTTTACATCCAAAAGCTTTTTGTAAAATTTTAACTCTAAGTAAAAATTAAGCTCATGCTGACAGTGGCTTAATGCAAAAAACGGACAGATGGACATATGGTTATAGCTTAAGTAATTATCGTTGTGGGGCTGGGATATATATATATAGAAAAGTTACATGTATGTTCGTGATCGATAAACTCAAAAACTACTGTATTTTGACAAAATTTTGTATGCATGCTTTATGGGCCGTAAGGAGTCTTTCTTTGTAGCTTGAAGCCCAGCTTTTTTTTGTGTTTTACCCGATAGAGATCAGCCCGATAACCCTACGCTTTATTTCGCTAAAAGCCTTAACCTATTGTTGTGAAAAAATACGTTAGAAAATAAAGTTAAAAAATTCAATAAATAAATCGAATTTTTAATCTCTATTTGCGCGATAAGCCTATGCCGGGCTTCGCTGAAGGCGTTGGGTCCTTAATCAGCGTGTAGTGGCGATAATTAGCCAAATACCGGATTATATATAGCCTTTTATTCTGTTATAAAGAACTAAAAACACTAACTTTGATTTTCTCCGATAGGCAGTTCAAAATGAAAGAAAAGTTTGGGTCGAGCAATGCGCACCGGATCCAGCTGGTACCGTATACATATACGAAATGAGCCACATATTTATCGCTTCCGTAAAATTTGTTTTTACGCTAAAGACACTAAAACTTATCGTTTTGCTAATCAGCTGTTTTTAGACAAGTAAACGCTAACAATTTTTGCAGCGTTTATTTTTAATCGCGATATTTTATTTTTAATGCTTAAAATAAATAAAATCGTGAAGATATATTTTGTAAGCACAAATCACAGATTACTTTTCTTCTTCTTTTGTGCTTTTTGTAATATTTGCTAAGCTTGTTATATATTTCCCAAATCAAATAAACGATGCGAAGAGGTCTTAATAGTAACTTTTAAAATCGTATCAGCCACTACAGTCGCTTCTATCAGAAGTGGTTTTGAAAAGTATTAGAAATACTGATATGGCTTTCCAGCTTTTAGTTCCAGCGGCTAAAAGTACTTTTTTGTTTTATCAATTTTATATAAATTTTCCAGCGTTATAAAAAATGTTTTTTTTCTGCGTTAAGCTTTAAAAACGAGTAGTACAAAAAATTTTTTCTTTACAAATTTCTTGCGTAAATAAATAAATTCCATTTTAAAAGATTTTAATTTTTTTTTTAAGAAAAAAAAAAAAATTGCAATAATTAAAAACTTTCTCCTTAAACCCGAAATTCACATGTGCTTCAACACAGGTATTCCCATGAATAATTTAATTAAAGATTTTTCTTAAATTATGATCCTGAGGAGAACTATGTCGCGCTCGTAAGTCGCACACTTCTGAACTACGACTGGCTGCTTACGCTTACGGAATCATACATAAATAAATATTTTTATATAAATTATGAAAACCTCTAGAGACCGTCAAGAAGATAACACACATACAACCCGAACACCTTTATGAGTAGTTATATAAAGATATTGGTTGAGGGAAAAAGTCATATTCGATTTGAAATCATTATTAAAAATGGTGGTTAGTTCAGGATGTTTGCATTGGACGAAACATAAGGGAAATAAGGTGTTTATTAGAAAGGACTTAGAAGGACTTATGCCGACTTGGTTCATAATGGTTGTATTTTAAAGATCCTCACTACATAGAGGAGAGTTCAAATCGGGCTATTGGAAGGCAAAATCAAGCATCCAAACAATTTCAAATATTTCAAACAATTCCATTTGTCACATAACTTTCAAACACTCGTAACACCTTCTTTAGTAACTCTAGTAGTACCAAAGAGAAGGGAGAAGAATCTTATAAACCCATAATTATGGTACCCCATAGGGAGAAGAATCTTATAAACCCATAATTATGGTATCCCATAATATATCCCAGATATTGATTTCTTATTTATTTATTATTTCGGCGACTATTTCGTAATATTTTTGGATTTTTTTTAGTAGTCGCTTTCTGTCAAATCGAACATGAAAGTGCTAGAGCCTTGCTTTCTTCCTGGGGTCCCAAGGAACTAATGTTTATTTCGAATGGAAATGTAGTGTTTTAAGGGAACACCTTTCCAGTAATAATCGAATAATAGAATAGTATACTTTGAAATTTGAAAAGAATACTCTCTAAAGCGAGACAGTTGGTGGATAATTTCGCTGGAGCTGAGAATGCGAGAGAGATGTGTTCAATTTTTGGATGTACTAAGAGTAGTGTCGCCCTTACAGTATCCATAAAGTGTAGTACGGCAAAGTGGGATGGTAGTGTTGCATTAAACCCATTGCAAGTGCAACCTATCATGACTGGCTTGTATTCAAGTTGTCGTACTTGTATGTTTTCTAGTGAATGCTCTAGGATTCCAACTAGGGTTTTAAGTTTAAAAGCCTTATGTCATCAACGGTGAGGACTACCTGGTATGAGTTAGAAATTGCGTGAAGAACCTCTGTAGAGATGCATTTGTTGTATTTGCTCCTTTAGATTTTCCCCGCATTCCTCTTTTTCGTTTGATTTTCTGTGAACTGTGTCTAATGTGTGAACTTGTCTATTGTAATCGGTCATGCACGTCCTTGGTTTATTGAGTGTGTTGTTTTATTGAGCTCCGTGATGTATTCGGAGATTCTGAAGATATTTCGATCCATTTCCTGTTAACTGTATCTAATGGAATTTGAACTCGTCTATTAGGATCTGTTAAGAACATCTGCATTTCTTGGGGTTTCGTTGAGTTCTTCGCCCTCCTGAGTGTTTCGAAAGATATACCTAAAGTGAATCGTGAACATTTTTTCTCTTGCATCGCATAATTTTAGAATTTTATTGAAAAAGTTTTCAATTCTCATAATATTTACGAGGGCTGGTTTATATTTGGTACAAAAAATTTTGCAAAGGACATAGAGATTTGGTCCTAGAAAAATTAGCTGTCATGATTTCATTTTTGTAAATAATTGTAATATTTTACATTGTTTAATTACGAGTGCGAAAGGAAATAATTTAAAATCTTACCACGCTTAATAATATATACCAAAACTAGTGAGAAGGATATGCTGGAGAATGTTACAAAGTTGTTTACTCTGGCTCGTGTTGTTTATCCTTTTCGATTTCTTTGGCAACATTATTCTTGTTACTTTGCTACTGGTGACTAACTTTGTTTTTTTTTGTATTGTTGTTGTTGTATTGTGCTGTTGCAATTGTTGCTGGCGAGTGCATTGGTGTAATTTGCTTCTACATGTACTGTTATGTGTGTGTGTGTGTGTGTGTGGATGTTTACGTGCATGTTATTTACATTGTTGTGCTACTATGTGGCAGCAGCACAAACACGTAAATTAATCTGACAAGTGATACTTTTAGCCCGAAGCCTGTTGTTTGCAATGAACGTACGTCAAAAATGTTTCACAGAAATTAAGAATAAATAAAGCTTATATATGACTGCGCTTATACACTCCTACACCCAAGAGTTCAGCAATGGTGTTGTACGAGAATCATCGCATACTGCATAGCAGTGGTCATTTTAAATGTGGTGTATGATGATGTAGTTGGTAGCCGTTTCAGCTACTACTGCCGGGCCTGCTGTTGACTAAGTACATTTAACTGCCGTTGTTGCTGAGTAGCTTAAGCTGCAGTGGGGGTGCCCTTAATTTTTGTTGCTCTCTCGTCTGAATATGTTCGTTTGTGTGTTGCTCCTTGATTTATACAATAACACAGTTGTACAAACATACATCATGAACAAACACATGCTTATCATGAGTTTCATCTAGCCTAAGGACTATATGAAGGACTAGTTGCTCAGTTCTTGGAAAAGGAATAACACTAGAGAGTTCAATATTTTATTGTCTCATAATTTGCCAATTTATAGCTCAGGTTTTTAATAATACCACTAGCAGCGGGATGATGGCCAGAAAAGTCTTCTTGAATCCTTCTAATTGAAGTAACTTTAAGGCTCAAAGAGGGCAGTACACGTCCTTTGTACACAACTTTGAAGTTATTTTAAATAATTTTATGACGATTTTGTATGGCATTTATTGTGGTGTGAAAGAATATACAGTCGGTCATATTTATGTAAAGTACGTTATGGAAACATTTTTAGTCTATCATCCATAAGGTGTAGTTGCATCACAGGCCGGGAACATCTGTTTATGATAGGATATGTGAATTAATTATTCACGATATGGGTTACTAAAATATTTCTAAAATTTCCTGAATTAGTACTCCATCTTTAACAATTGGATAATAATTGCAGTATGCCAGCATTATCCTCCGTGGGGTACGCCAGTGCAGTTTAATGGGAAAGCGTACTATCAGACTGCAACCAAGAGGTTGTATATTGGATTACACTCTAATTTTGAATGCTTTTTTAGAGATATTCAAATGGAATCGTAATTTTGGAACCAAGTGGTCCAAACTTCTTCGAAGCAGGGGTCTTATCTGTCCACTATCTACCTTAAATTCTTTTAACATGATTTCTTTTAAATAGGCAGGAGATTTTTGTGTTTACAGAAATATTTTGTGGTCCCCGTTGGTTATTTCCTCCATAATAAGGTCTATTTTGTGTTCTGCGTTACGTTTAGATATGATTTCCATATAGAATCTGAGTAAATGATCAGGAAACAAACAAGTCCAGCCATTCCTGAAGATGCACAGCATTCAAACTTTTATATTACAAAATCAGTGATCACTACTTCTTAGAATACAGCCGATTCGATTTCACATTAGCTTCTTTCGCAATTTGATGATCAATACAAGCGGATAGTTTGGAGCTTTTTCAATAGGAGTTTTAACTGGATCTGTAAGTACTTTTAGCCGTTACCTGTTTTGAATTTTTTTAAACCTCTAAAAAAGCGGGAGTTCACACTTGGAAATCTCCTGTTTATTTGGTAGTTGTGACCTCTAGCTTCGGAGATTACGAGAGCCACACTGATCGAAAAAATGTGGTATATAAAAATATATATAGATTTTATATACTGTCTATTGGGGCTCCCATAACTAATTTTTTTTTAGTTCCAGTGCCCGTTTTTCTTTTGGGTTTGTTTGCCCTGTGATGTGCCTTCGCCTTTTTTCCACCGAAATAACTATTAACGAAGTTCATATTTATTTTTTTTTATACTTCTTGGAAGCGTATCGAACTTAGTACTATCGGCAGTCTCAATTCTTTTTTTTTACATATTTTTATGTCGGCTAATCTTTATGACTGCTGTTTCTTTTCTAAAATCTTGTGTATCGTTGGGTATAATTTTTACCAAATGTTTTAATACTTATCTGAGTTCTGTTTAGTGGAACCGACACTTTGCCGCCCAATATAAGTATCGCTATGGCTCACTGTGCTAACTTGCTTGAGTATCTTTGTTGACATTCTGACAAACTTTATTTAGCCACTACTGTAAGTTCTTCGCTGTACTTGTCCATTTTACGGCCCCTGTTTGTGTATTTAAGCGTAAATGATTCTATGGCTGCTGATGCCGTAATTTGTAAGGATGTCTTGGTACTATTGTTCTTGGAAAAGAACGCCTTAGAAAATGTTTTTACTGTGACGCGTAAATTTTAAGCATGATGAGGGCCATATAAAATAAATGTAGAACAGGACTAAAATAAAAAAAAGAGAGCAACAACTGAAGTTCACTTCAAAACATATGAATGTAATTGTTAATATATAGGAATGTCCTGCAGTAAACAGAAATAAATGCACGAGTATGTGTACATTTATAATTTTCTTAACGTTACTTTGGCTTTGTTTATTAGTTTTCCTGTTTTTATGACCTCCAGCGCAAGTTTTTTTTTGCCGCTTGTAAAAGGATATTGCGAGCAAAGTGTTGATATCACTTGGGAAGAGTGTTTTAAATTAAGATGATAAGGAGACTGCAATTAAAACTGGAATTGCCAGGAATCTTTAAGGCAGAGTATACAATAATTCGTAATGGCAAACACGGCCATTTGATCATTTTCCCTTTTTTACATCCCTGCCAACTTTAATATATTTTCTTTTATTTATTTTCTTATCTTTTTGAAAAGCTAATGCAGCGATGAAATAAAGTTTTTATTAAAGAAAACTGTAAATATTTAATTACGGTAATTGGAAAATGTTTTCAAGCCAGTAAAATAAATTTGAAGAAGTTTCGGGATTTTTCTTTCAATAAAAATATTAATTCGTGAGCAGGACATTTAGCTCCTATTAATTATATTTAAATAACAAGCAATGGTTAAACGCACTATACATTTGTCCAGAGCATGCCAGCTCGCCAGCAACTGTTCCAGTTATTCAGGTACAGGGGAGATCCACACTTCCTGTTGTAATTTACATCGTTGTCTGCACAATGACCCCAACCTACATTAAGCTTCCGAAGTTTCTGCGGTGTTCATTGGTTACATTATCCAATTAAATCTATTCCGGCTGATGTATCTCGCCCGCCATTACCAGATAGGCTTTTTCTGGCTTATATTCAATTCTGAACGACCATCTCAAGCTTTATTTCTCTATGGAGACTTTAAAAAAAGTTTTAAAGAAAATTGAAAACAGGGTAATTCATACGAAAACTTTCGTATTGTGAACCGGGCATAGGGCAATTGAAGCTGTCTATTACAAAATTAACTTGTGCCAGTAGAAATATTTATTAAAATAATTTATACCACCACAATTTATTTAGTTGTTAATAGTTATCCTGGCAATTGTTAGCTTAGCCATCTGCATGTATTGCTTAATCACAAAAAAAAAAAAAAAATAAATAAAAAAAAAAAAAAGTAGGCCGATAAATTTTTAGTTGTGTGTGTGCGTACGTACTATTAATTAAAATAAACAAAAGGCTCTGCCAACAATTTTTGTATTAGCTTTTGCATATAAAGGACGTGACAAGCTTATTAATACCTGCCAAGGATATCCCATAAAGTGAAAACTGAGGCGGAATACCAAATTTGCTTGTCAGGATAAGGTAAGAATTTTACGCCTTATAAAATCTGATATCCTTACTGGTTGTACGTGAGATGTTACTTTTCATTTAGTTTGGTTTTCATTAGCGAAATGAAATGGTTTATTATTTGGTGGTCTATGCGCCCATTGCCTTACGTAATTTTTAAGCATGTTGTTCGACATGCGGGCGGCTTGTAAATTATTGTTTTGACCCAAATACCAAAAAGTCACGGCGGAGGAAGGCAAGGCTAGAAGGGAGCGAACGTTATCAATACCTGATAGATTTTTTTTCTTTGATTATTTTTAGTTAAAATTAATTAACAAAGAGAAAGAGACATTTCTCTGCTGATGAGGGTTGCGTTTTACGTGTAACTCCATCGCACTTTTAAGAGCCAAAACTCTAAGATACTCCGCTGTCCCTCTTTGTGGTTGTAATTTATTTTATATTGCCTGTTTTCAAATGACGTTCCTTGTTAAGGAAATCAAGCAATACCGGAGTAGTTTATTTTACGCGATTTTTTGAGAAACATGTTTGGCCAAAGAATAAATAATGTTAGGGAATACAGGATACAGGCTCCTTAGTGGATATGATGGCAAATGGATGGCTTCATATATAGGGAGATTTTATGGCAAAAAAGTTGAACTTGACAAAGTCTCGGAGTCCAAAAAAATATCAGTTGTTCATCTATATTTTTTATTGTGTTCAGTTTATCAACCCAATAATCCACTGGCCGTTTGAAACCTAAGAAAATGTTTCTTCTAGTTAAACTCTCACTAATTTTTCCCACCATCGTTTTTTCCTCCCTCGTTATTTTGAGATTATGAGTGTTACAAAACCTTGTCTTGCATTTAGCTGGTCTTCAGTTAGAGTAACCGGGAAATGGATCTGCCAACTATTATGGTATCATTGTGATATATCTGTAGAATGTGAAAGTAATATAGAGAAGTATAGAAGTAGTATAGAGGAAGTGGTAAAGAAGATAGTGTGGCAAAGACACCAGAGTAGTGAAATGAAAAACAATAGGGTAGTGAAATCAAAATTATATCTAAACGGTATCATCTTCAGTGCATAAGCTAGCTGCAAATTACAATGCCTAGTTGATACGTAGAGCTCTTCCAGGATATCTTCAGCATAATAGATGAATGCGTTTCATCACAAGAGAACATATATGTACATACATTTTCCTCTTCCTCTCCTCTGTAGTATTCCATTTGATATGCAAAGACTTATTTTAACGCCGTGGGTGTCGCAGGCTTATCGAGGTTTTATTGTAGCGGCACCTAATTTTACTTAAAGTGGTTTGCTAATACTGCTTCCCATATAGAAATGTTACACTTTTCGCAATTATTGCGGGATTACTCGCCAACTCATGTATAGTAGTCATGCAAGTTTTCATTATTATACGAATGGGATATCTTCTTTGCTCAGGCCTTGAGTTATAGTTTAATATCGTATTCCTAATATCGTATCTTTCTACAAAGGGTCGTCATATATGTAAATACGTATAACAGATCACAAATGAATTTGTTAAAGCTATATCCGTTTGTCCAGCTGTCCATCTGTCCATTTGTCCTTCTGTCCATCTGCTCTTCTAGTCATCTTGTTTGGATATCAAAATGCCATAAGAAAATATGTTGGAAAAGACGTTAAATTAATGCTGAATTTAACTAAATATGCTAATTATTAAATTATTTAAAATTGCATAAATTACTTTATGCAAATTTCTTTTCAGAGCAATTCAATTCAACCATCTTCCACTAACAATCAATAATCTTAACGTCACCACTACACTTTCTCTATCACTTTGCCTTGCCCATCTCGGCTATAAAACAAATGAAAATAAATAAATGTTAAATTTAAATTGACAACTGTATTGATATGTTTGACACATTGACCGATATTTTAATAAAACAAAAACCACTGAATTGTTACTTTAGTCTCTTTATTTTCATTTGAACAAATTGTTTTGCTTACATCGATGCCCAGCAGTTCGCGAAGTATTAATTCTTAAAATGCTCATTTGCTATTTACTTTGCAACTTAAAAGGAATACGTGTTCACATATCCTGTAAGTTGATGGCATCGAATGCAGAAACCGCCTATTTAGAGACAGGGACTTCCACCGCTGATAACTACCCCCCAAGGTGTGTTCTTTGTAGAAAGCTGTTCATTCTATGGGACTTCTGTGTTAATAGAAATTATTATTTCTTTTTAGTTACAATAAACTTTTCATGAAGAAATGAATTATGCGTTATGCTGGGCCACGGCACATACAAGTCAAGTTTTGTGCACACAATGTAAAATTTATTTATTGTATGTTTGTGCCCCCCGTACAATGGCATGTAAATATAACCGGGGCGAACAAAATTGATTGGGTGGCTAAATATGCATTCACGTAAACAAACGCACTTATGAAGTATTTTATTAAAAAATAAAAAAAATTAACCTTTATTTATCATTATTATTTGTTGTTCTACTTGCTGCTGTATTAAGCTGAAACCTAAAAGTCGGCGTTCCTCTGCTGTATCGCTGCCTTCTTTTTTTGAAGAAATTATTTATTTTCATTTAAATTTTATTTTATTTACTATTTCTATTTATTGAATTATAAATTCAAATTTTAGCGGTTGCATAAAACAAAGTTGTGGGGTTGGTTAAGCAAAAGTTCGAGCACGGAGCTTACGTAACTTTAGCCTCCTCCGTATAATTAATGTGTAATTTTATATAACAATACATTGTCAATGAAAATTTCCATCTGTAGCATTGAAACTAGTTAGTAAATCCACTGATATATTAATTACGAATCAACATTCGTTTTGGAAACACAGTTAATGAATATGTGTGGATTTCTATTCAAGCAATTTACTGTGTTGCTATTAAAGAGTTTTCCTTATGCAGCCAGTTGGTAGGCAACGAAGACTATCATTTGTAGCAACCTCCGACGGCTAAAAGATGGAATAGGCGGCGCCTGCATTTTAATCCACATATTTTATTTACTTTGTTTGATGTGTGGTGAAACTAATTTAGAATCCAATATTTCGTTGGTGATAACCCCAAAGGGGTTTAGCTTTCATCTTGGTCACATATTCAACCTGGTAATGTGCTCTGGGATAAAGTATGCTGGGCTTCTAGAGCTTTAACTGAGTAGTTAAGTACCCTAAAAAAACCTCTATATGACTGCCTCATCTATCATACAAGAATAGAGAGAAGGCAATAGAGAGAAGAGAAAGGCAAATTAGTCTAGGGCAGGTCTAATACAACCTGACACCATATCAATTAGGAATAAAAATTTATATAGTTTGTAAAGTACGACCAGTTGCTAAATACGGTTAATAGTCCGCGTAATAAAATTTTTTATTTAAAAATACAATAAAAATGATTCTTTTGTAGTATCAGCTGTAACTTCTAAGCTTATCTCGGTTCGTATTAATACTGATCGTCAAATACCTTTTATCATTGAAAGTTCAAAATGTGTGAAGAAAATAAAATGTATATCTTAAATGCTTGCTAGTCTGCTAGCCACGAGCTAGCTGGTTCGCTCGCTGACTGGCTAGAACCTGCTTAAAGCTATTATATTTATTTATTTAAGTCTATAGTATAGGCATTCCTTACGGACTAAAGTAAACCAAAATTTTGTAATATATTAGCTTAATCATTTAGAGATATAGTTACTCTCGGAGAAATCAATTAAGTTTATTAAAATTTAAGCGGAGTTATCGAAATGAATCACTGTTAGCATAAACAGTGCGATAATATTTCAAATGTATCAACTGGAAATTACGAGTGGGTCTAGTTCGGACATTTAAGTAGATTTTGTTCAGCAAGGCATAAGGCTCCATATCACCGCCTATTCAGTCATTCAGAAACATGACACTTAGAATGGTGGTTTTGCTTTTAAGAGTCAGCAATTTGATAAGAGCCAGTCTGGATTCATATACAGAAAGAACATATGAGTTCCATCTAAGACCCCTTAAGCAAAATAACAAAAACTGTTTTTGAATAGATTCGATGTTATTAAGTTATGTGTCGAATTAAGGTTTCTATATGATCGATCCATATTCCAAACTTTTTAAGGATTATGGGTCAGAGTATTCTTTCTTTTGATCTGAAAATTTATGCTTCGGAGCTAACAAAACTTCAAGATCCACCATTCGAATAGGAATAATTTAATAAGAATTGTTTTTTATCAATTAACGTTGCACATGGCTTATCTAGGCTCAGCCTGGAGTCAATGGCAGCCTTATATATCGCCGGCGGCTCCGTTTTTTATATGGCTGTCGTCAGCGCTGTCTATTCCCCAACTATGTTCATTACAAAAAAAAAAAGAATCCACTCTTGTTAATTCAGCGTTTTCATTCACAAACTCCGACAGCGCTTTAGTAATTCAGATTGCTTTAATAGCAACGCATATCCTGCTCACTTCACACCTAGTCATTTCTGCTATCGTCTTCCGTAATAACAACGTGTTAAAGTGATAATATCATACATTTCAATCATTTTCTTTTACATCCATAAATATATTTTTATTGAATATGACTTCAAACAGATAAATATCTGTAAATATTTATCTAGCAATTCTTCGAAGCATTCCATCCATTCCTTAGACTGAAACGAAACAAAGGCTGGCAACAAAATGTTGCATACTGCAATTTCATTTTAGCATTGATTCAATATTTTAAATTAAATCAGCATTGCAACAGAAGTACTCATGGCAAATTGCACAAAAACAGAGAAGAGAAATTATGTCTGTCTATACATTTATGGATTTCCGATATCAATTGATTTTATAGAATTATAAATATGACTTCAGCGCGCACAAAGACCGAAAGCAAGAGAAGAAGCAGAATGAAAAATATAAAATTATAAAAGATTTAAACATAATACGAGTATAATCTACGAATGACTTTTGCTACCAATTGCATTGGAAACGTAACAACAACAACAACAACAACAACAACAACAACAACATCGAGCACAACAAAATGTACGGTTGGTTGTGCTTGTATGAATGAAAGAAAGACTGCCTTTTGCCACATACAATGTTGCCTTTCATCTGTCTGCATATGCGACTGACGAGAGATGAGGCATAAAGCTCATCAGTCGTAACCAATTTTTATGCGTTTTTATCTTGCAAAGATAAAGAAGAGTATAAATGCTGAGCAGAATTCAATAAAAAGTCAATAAATAAATTTAATAATTCAATAGTTAAAAAGAATTATATATTGAAGATGAAGATGAGGAAGAAGCAAAGTGGAAGGATAAAGTGGAATAAAGCCGGTAATGTAATTGCGATTCATTGAAGGATGTTGAGGCAGCGCAGAATAAGTACTTGGCAATAAGCAATAGTCAGAAGAAAATCTTTAAACTTAAATCGTCTATATTTTGTGACATGAAATTCAGATTTTAAATAATAAAGAGAGGGGATTTCGGCCAATGATCCTGCACGTGAGTGAACTCCAATTTGTGGCTTTTGGTATACACCTCTGTTCTGTAGTTATCAGAAACTATAATGAACATGTGAAATCATTTATACATTAATTAAAGAGTTGATATTTACGCTAATAATAATGAGAGTGTGGTGCCACGCCCACATTTCTTCAATATCTCATATATTGGTTAATGCCACAGAAATTAATTCTGCCTCATTTTACTATCAGGCATTGTGAAACTAGCTAAACTACCTCAACGAAGTGGATGAGGAAATGTTTATTCATAGTTGAAATTAGTGAGTGGTGCCACGCCCACATTTTTTGAATATCTCACATATTGGTTAATGCCACAGAAATTAATTCTGCCTGATGTTACTATCCGATATTGTGAAACTGGTTAAACTATTTCAACGAAATGGATGAGGAAACGTTTATTCATAGTTGAAATGAGTGGGCGGTGCCACGCCTAAGTTTTTTAAATATCTCACATATTCGATAATGTCAGAAATTAATTCTGCCTCATTTTACTATCAGACATTGTGAAAGTGGTTAAACTATTTCAACGAAGTCGATAGGGAAACGTTTATTCATAGTTGAAATGAGTAGGCGGTGCCACGCCTAAGTTTTTTAAATATCTCACATATTCGATAATGTCAGAAATGAATTCTACCTCATTTTACTATCAGGCATTGTGAAACTGGTTAAACTAACTCAACGAAGTGGATGGTGAGACGTCTATTAATAGTTGAAATTAGTGAGTGGTGCCACGCCCACATTTTTTGAATATCTCACATAGTGGTTAATGCCACAGAAATTAATTCTGCCTAATTTTACTATCCGACATTGTGAAACTGGTTAAACTATTTCAACGAAGTGGATGGTGAGACGTTTATTCATAGTAGAAATGAAACTATATAAAATTTTATTGGACTAGTGAATATATGAGAAAATTATATGAGAGTTGTTTTGAAAAGGTACTTTTTTTTAAATGCCATTTTTGAAGAAAAGATTGATACGGTTAACGGTACTTTTCTCCAACGACACTGTCTTATAGTGTATTCTTTTTCCAATGATACTTTTTTTGATGATTTGTATTATATATGGGGAAAAATATGTTTAAAAAATATATTTTTTACAGAAAAAGGGTGATTTTTTTATAATATCATTTTTTTTTTATTATTATATTTTACTATTTCTTAATTTTGCTAAAATGTATTTAAATTATCATATTTTTAATTTGATCAAACAGATTCTCCCTTTTTTTTGATTTTCCAATATTTCGCTAGACTTTGATGAGCTTTTTCAGAAAATTATTTTCAAATAATAAAAATAAAGGAATTATTTTTCTACTGATATTTTTTGATAAAGAGTTTTTGTTTTAGAGTGTGTAGTTTTTATTATTTATAAATTATGTTTTAGATGTAAAGAATTTAAATGTTAAATTATATTTTATTATAAATATATTTATAAAAAGTTCTTTATTGAAAAGATATATTTTCCAAATATTAATTTTTTTTAATTCTACTCTTTAGAGCTTTTTTCTTTGTTTTGGAAAATTATATTTTTATAAAAAAAATTATGAAAAAATAATTTGTTTATTTATTTTTTTTATATCTAAAAACGCTTCGTAGCAACTGATTTAGTAATAAAAAAATTCTTCTAATTCGTTGGTGTGAAATTTCTTTTGTTTTTCAAAGCAACTTTGAAAGAATCGAGTTATAAAATATCTGGTTTTATTGTAGAAAATTAATAAATAAAATAAAAAATTTATTTATTTATTTATTTTTCATGTAAAGAGAAACAAATAGAAGAAAAATTGTTTTAATATTAAAGTCAAATAATTTCCTGCCTGCAATATTATTTTATTTCTTCTTTAAAATTCTAACATTTAAAACCGTTTGCGCAACCTTTCCTTCTGTTGCCTCCACATTTTTTTTCTTTATATCAATCACTTATTTGCTTACCTGACCGCACAATGTTGCGCAATATGTTTTCTGTTTTGTTGTTGTTTACTCAAATTGTTAACTTTTCAACAAGATCAATAAATTCGGTTTACTTTGGCATAAAACGGCCAATAAACATTTTACAAAGCAAGAAACAGAGTCTTTTTTCCGGAGGTGTTAATTTAGAAAAACACAATTTTTTTTTTAATTCCTTTGGGCTTTATGCTGGAAACACAACAAGGTAAAACGACTAATTTCGTCATATAAGTTCGTCGTTTAAATCAAGTAACGGCGACAGTATTATAACAGCTGCCCGAATTATGTTTTCTAAAGTAATATCACTCAATAATTTAATCATTAACCGAAATACAAACAAAAAGAACTTATATAGTTTTATTTATTTATTATTTATTTATTATTTATTTATTTACATAATATTACAACTATATGAATATAATTATAATGGGAGCCCTGGCTGCTGAGGGCATCCCCCAATATCCTCGGCGGGGAATTGAATGTCATGTGAAATAAATTATTTCTTTGCTGATTGAAGTGAAATCAACTCTGATTGCATGAAAGCTATAATTTTATGAAAATTTTTATGCATTTGTAGGCGACCATATCCAATTTTTTCAGCATATCTACATACCATATTTGACAGATTGTGTACGATAGTGTAGGATAGTGAATCATGGTGTTAAAAAACTCCATACTGATATGTTCGCCTTTACCGGCATGTGAACTAAAAGTAGGTTTGCTAAGTATGATGAGTTTCGACTGTTACCAGCATTGTTTGTGCTTTTTCAACGAAAATTCGCTGCCACAAATTTGTCCTTCGTCCTTGTGTTACCAGCATTGTGTTACCATTTGCTTATTTTTGACTTTTACTTAACACAATTCAGCAAATAACAATTGAGGCTGAATTTTATTTTATTATAAATACGAATTAATAAATATATAATAATAAAAGAAAAAGTTGCTCGTTGGTCTTGAGGAAAAACTTGCTCCTGCTGAGATTGACACTCGCCCGTCATTATACTGAAAGAATATTTCATATAAGAAGACTACTTAAGAAAGACTTCGTTTACAGCCGTTCTTATATTTTATAAGTTCATTGCCTTATTTGGGAAAAATTTTTGGTAAAATATATATATTTTTTTTTATTATATAAGAATATTTTCCACAACTTTTTGATGGAGCCTTTACGCTAAACATCTACCGCCTTTAGTTGTGCAATTTGATGATGATTTCCTTACAATTGTAGCATTTTTATTGCAGCAAATTCATTGAACAACAATGCACAAGCAACAACAGCAACAACTGCAACAGCGGCAAGTATTGCCATTGCCATGTTGTATGCGTAGTATTGCTTGTGTTTATGTGTGTGTGTGTGCTGCATCCATAAGTTATACTAGGAATAATATTTAAAGTTGTTACTCCGTTTCATGTCGATGCTGTTGTTTGAATGTTCGTGATCGTTTTGACCAAAAAGATCTTTTCCATTTTGCCATTTCGGTTGCCGCAACCGCCCAGCCAACCAGTTTCCTTCTTCTCCCAGTCATCATCATCCACAGTTATGGGAACCGGTGTTCTTGCCACAACTTCTCCTCCTCTGTGTGTTTGAGATTATTGGATTAAATAAGTTTAGTTCCCTTTTTTCTTAGCTCTTTTTTCATTTTCTTCCTTTTGCAACATAAACAAATAAATGCTTGTATATCGCGTCTTGCATCGAATGTTCTGAAGTTGGTAGTAAATAAATTTTATTGTCGGCTATTGAATTTGTTGTTTTCTGGTTTTTTTTTCTCTTTCTTTCTCTTCTCTCGCCTGCAATTTTGTGTTTTTATCGTTTTGGGATTTCAAATTTATGGCAAATGTTTAAATTTTGTATAATTGAAAGCGGATAGTTAACAATATTCCCATTTTTAGTTGTTGTTAAGTTGTTAACAAGATGATTCCTTATGTTGTTTAAGTGGATTTTTCTTTCCTTATTTAAGGAAATTAAATGGCATGTAAATTGTAAGAAAACTACGAAATTTTTATATCTGTGAAAAAAGAAACCGCCAGTTAAAGTAAATGTACTGTGTTCTTTCTAGCTGGCAAATCATAAAGAATTATTTAATTGCCTGTCAGATTGTTTGACTTTAAAGCTAATTAAACTGCTTAATCAACAACATCTAATGAAATGTTGTTCCTTTCAAAGTATTTCTAATAAATGGCAAGTGCTTTTAAAATGCATTATAAATATTGAGAGGCAGCGGAGTTGTATCATTTTGCTTTATTACCAGTATGTCTAATTAGCTTTTTATAACGCCTATTAAATATGCTCTGCCCTGCTGTGCTCTACTCTTCTCTTTTTTTTTTTTTTGTTTGTTATTCTCCCTTTTTTTTTGTGTGTACAGCTAAAATTTCATTAGTTCCACCCTCTTTCTTTGCTTGATCTTATCCCTTTTAATTATGAAAACTTCTGGCTGCATTTAATTTTATACAATGTATGTCTTCCTGTGCTGATTGCCAAACAAACCCTTGAAAAGAGCTTAAAACATAAATTGTACGAAGAAAGAAGCAGACCCCTTGGCATATGCCCTTAAATGCATTTTCTAAATGCCCCCACAAATATGCAACACTCCAACGAGATGTTAATATTTACAACTGGCAAATGTAAAATAAATTAACGCATTTCAAAATGTAACAGTACAAGCGGCGAGAGGCAAAAATGCATTAAAAACACCAAGAAATTGGTAACGAAACAAAAATTCAAAAAATTTAAAAATAAATGGTCGAACGTTACTCCGCAAAGTTGATGCAAGAAATTTATTTCATGAAACGTATAAAATAATGCGATGCCTGTTTGTATGCTACAAAGTTAAATTACTTATATTTACTTGATAGCCAAACACAGACAACACTTTGCCTGGCTGCGATACAGACACAGTGCAAAAGCGGGGTGCGATGGTGCCATGGTGCCATGGACTTGCGCTGGATATTCCTGCTTGTGAGTAAAAAAAGCAATAAAACAATTGACGGAAACTTGGTGTTTCCTGTTTAAAGTATTTAATACATTTGGTTACTGTGCTGCTGATTAATTGCATTACTACAACAACAGCAAGCAAAGAGGGTTCAAAGCACTCAGCAAAAAGATTGTCTACTTTAAACTTGGCACTCGTTGAATGATGAAGTGATGGGGGAAGATGTTAAATGGGCGCCTTTTATGATATCACTCCACTTTTTATAAATATTGTTTTTAGCAAAATCAAAAAGATTGATAAAGAACGACTCAGCACAGGAGCTACAATATGTAAAGAAACAGTCTATATTTGTAGCATACTTCAGGGAGTTGACTACATTCTTTGCTCGCAAATATATCAAGATCAGCCTTAACTGCAACTACCTGTAATGCATTGGAATTATAATAGCTATAGGCGTGGCCAGAAATTTTACAAATATTGTTCATCAGCTGATTTTACCTTGAAGCATGCTCAGAGCTTTTTATCTACTAATCAAGTACCCCTTTTTATATATTAGTTATTAGGGGTAAAATATCAGCAACTAAGCTGTATGACTCTCTCTTTTACCTTTAAATGAAGAGGAATTTGTATTCTAGATGCGTAATTTTATTACGCATTAAAGATTAGTGACCAGCATTAGCAACCAGTGGAACGTGCTAATAGATACCCCTCAGCTAATATATTTCAAGTTGCTCTGAACCGCCTTATTGAATTTGTATGAATTTCTTGTGTATTAGGTACGTGGAAGAATGTCCTGACGTTTAAATGGGTATCGAATCGTATTATACGATTTGTAAGAACTTCCTGTGTATTCGGTAGGTAGAAGAATGACTCGACACTTGAATAATTATCGACGGTTTGTTATATTTTAGATAAAATTCCCTAAAACTTCCGCCAACAACTAAAAAAAAATTAGATTTCAATAGATTGCCAACACAGAAGATGTTTCGTTTGCTTAAAAGGATAAAGACTTTATATAATTTATTTTTACTTTCTGCACAAAAAAGTCTCTTTTTGCTCTGTTTGAGAGTTTTATATAAAAATAGGTTATTGCGAGGGAAATCGCAGATTACTTGTGCGCATATCTGGTATATAATAATATTGATTGTAACACCTTGTTCGGGGATTATATTGTCGAAAAAAGGTGCAAATATTTAATTCTTCATTCATTTTTTCATTCTACTTAAATCAGAGTTGTATTTAATTTTCCAAACCAAAGTTATTTCGGTACGAACATTGAAGAGGAATAAAAACGCAAGTTTTTCAATAAAAAATGGGCAAATGGATGTTTTCAAAATTTGACGATTTTTGCCCAAAAATACAATCAAAAATTGAAATATAGGCCAAATCTTGAAAAAATTTTTTTTTTTTATTTGTAACAGAACTATATTTTAAAAATCTGAAAACATAAAATAAAAATGCAAGAGCAAAAAAACACAAGTTTTTCATTCAAAAATACACAAATAGACGTTTTCAAAATTTGACGACTTTTAGCCAAAAATGCTAAGGGGGTACCCTTATCAAAAATTGAAATATAGGCCAAATCTTGAAAAAATTTTTTTTCCTTTATTATTAGTAAAAATATATCTTAAACATTTGAAAACATAAAATAAACATGCAAGAGAAATAAAAACACAAATTTTTCATTAAAAAATATACAAATAGACGTTTTCAAAATTTGACGATTTTTAGCCAAAAATGGTAAGGAGGTACCCTTATCAAAAATTGAAATATGTCCCAAATCTTGAAAAAAATTTTTTTTCTTTATTATTAGTAAAAATATATCTTAAACATTTGAAAACATAAAATAAAAATGCAAAAGCAATAAAAACGCAAGTTTTTTTATTAAAAAATACAGAAACGGACGTTTCCAAAGAATGAGGATTTTTGCCCAAAAATACAAAGGGTACACCCTTATCAAAAATCGAAAATTTTCCTAAAAATTTAAATTTTTTTTTCCTTTATTTTTAGCAAAAAAAAAAAAATATATCTTAAACATTTGAAAACATAGAATAAGCATACAAGACCAATAAAAACGCCAATTTTTCATTCAAAAATACACAAACGGACCTTTTCTAAAGGATTTATCAGCGATTTCCAGTAAAACAATGAAAATTTTAATACCATTAAACGGTATTCACTCGAGGCTTAATGTACATTTAATTAGTATATTCCTTTCTGTTACAAATCAGCTGTTTTTTGTCTTTAATTAAAATTTTTAATATTTGGTAACATCAACTTTATAGTTCTGCTGAAAATAGAATTGGATCATAAGCTACTTTCTTGAAGAACTAAAATCTTTTGTTGCATTTTTAATTTTTTTATTCAATTTTTATTTGAACTCATTTTATTAAACAGCTGATTTTATCTTTGCAAAAAAAAAGAACTATAAACAATTTTTCCTCGAATAGAATAGGAAAGAGAAGTGAAAAGTACTAAGTACTTTAAACACAAAGAAGTGGGAGCGATATAGAAGAAGTGTGAGAAAGTGAGACAGAGCGAGTAACACAGTGCAGTCACTACGAAATATTAGATTGAAAATTTCAATGCAGGGACAGCCTAATAATGTCAATTGTAAAGTTATCTCAAGAAAATTGTAGGGTACTAAGCAATTTATATAAGAGGACTTTATTAACCCCCAATATTAACGTATGCATGATCCTGTTTTTCTATTACAAAAGAAGTGATGAAGGAATTTGCAGCATTCAAGATTTCCTACTGTGTGTACTGTAATGCTCATACTGTTTGTTAAAGCCACAGTTTATTAAATTCGTACTTAATGCAATATCATACTGTACACTAACACACACACACACACATGCATACGCAAATAAATTATTTCACTGTAGTAAAGAAATGTAAGAGAGCTAAAATTAAAAGAGTCCTATGAGTTTTAATTCTTTTCCTACTTTACTTTTGCATTTGACCAACAATTCTACGCCACACACATGCATACAGCCCCCTTCACCTTTATTTATTGTCTGTGGATACCGTTTGATTATTTACGGCCAAGTTTGTTTTTGCATAACACGCATACATATTAAAGTATGATGGTGTTAATGAAAATACCCCCTACTGTTGCTGCCCCTTACTGACTGGTTAGCTGTTGGTTAAATACTCTACACTCACAAGACTCGCAATGGGCATTTATTTGCATCTCTACTTACAGGTATTATAACACACTTCCAGCAGCTCACACTCGCACACACACACACACACACACACGAAGCTCGCCATGCACCCATACGACAGGCAATAATGTTGTAGACATGTTACCTGGGGGCACCTTTGATGTTGCATTTTATTCGGGGTGCTCAATACACATACAACCCTTAATGCATAGAGCACATGTGAGTCAGTGTATGTATGTATAGGCGAGTGTGTGTGGCCTCTTGTAAGGTTTTGTGTTTCGTTGTGCCAATTTTCTTTTCCTTATAATTGATGTTGTTGTTGTTGAATTTCTCTGCTGGTAAGTCATCATATGCCCATTGCACAGCACTGCAACTGTGTATACTCGTGCATACGACTACGAGTACAGAGATTGAACCAGCAACTCAATTTTAACCAAAACCCCATTGCGTGGAAGTGGTCGTCTTTAGCCAGGGTTAATTTGCCTTTGAGTCAGTAGTGACTTATACTTGACTTGTAAGCAACGCATATGTCAAGCAAAGCATCGTCCTTGCTGTACAAGGTAGTGAAGGGCTACGAGTTATGACACGAACACTAATACAAGCCAATTTAATATTCGCTTGTATTAAAAACTTTATAAAATATCAAACAATTTTTTTTTTTTTTTTTGATTCCGAATATTCAGTAGAATTGTAAAGGCTATGGAGGCTTTCAGTGCAGCATAAAACTAAACCCCCAATTGGCTCGAAGGATATTTAAACGGCAACTCATGTAAGTCAGGCTCGTAATTCAATTGTTATTCGCCAATTAAATTATTAAATTTAACAAAACGGAGGGGAAATATCGGCAGCTTAGTATCGTTCTTAATCTAGAAACACATCGTGCTATCTAGAAGATGGCCGTGAGTGTTGGAAAAGTTGTTGTGTCACTGTTCACATTTTGCCACCTTACAAGTATTTGTGGAGATCCTTAATATTAATGTTTGCGATGAATATCTGCAGCGGAATTTACTTATGTGAACAAGGACTTAAAAGTCTCAGATCGTTTGATATCTTTCGGAATCACTCTTTGGCATAGAAAAGGCAGACGACTTCAGGGCACAAGTGACAGCAGGATGTTGAAGCAAGCACATTCATGTCGCAACCAGGCCATCGTTGGCAGACTACATTCCACTCACAAAAGGAAGACTTTCTTCACCAGCCATCTGACACCTTCCTCTTTGATATATAATTATCTAACAAATTAGAATACAGAAGTGGTCGCCACATATTGGTGGGGGTGGCAGTTCATCCACTCAACCCCTCCAATAATAAATATTTTAATATACTTTACATTAAGGGGTTTGACTGTAGATTATGACTTCATCATTTCGTTTGCCCTTTGCTGTACTTTAGTTTAAATCCCCAAGAAAAATGATCCTTTTTCAAAGCCAAACACTTTTGGTGACATCACAAACTGATGATGTTGAAGGCTTAATTTAAATAGTGTGTCATGTTGCAAATGTTTAAGAAATTGTATTTACCGCACATCATACGTTATGTTTCGCATTACTTATTATTTCTTACACTAGACTCACATTTCAAATTCAGCTATTGCTGCTACTGTTGCTTTCAGTTACAATTTACTGTTGCTGATGACATTCTGTGCTGCTGGTGGGGCTCAAGTTGCTGCATGGCGGACAGGCTTTACACTTGAGCTCATATTTGCAATGTATGCAGTGTCTGTGTTGTGTTGTTTGGTTTCAACTGTGTTCTGTTTTTAATTTTCTTATATGCGACGACAACTTAATTTTTCCATCGATGTTGTTGTTGTTGTGGTTGCTGTTGTTGTTGTGGGGTTTTTGTGTTCTTTTTAAAGTGAAATGTCTTGTTATTTGCCACCAAAGGAATTCAAGTACGTTTTTACATTTTTGTGTGCGAGTTTTGCTTCAAAGCCCACAGCAAACCCTGTAATCTCTTATTTGTTTGCTTGTTCATTTCTTGAATTTTTTTGTTTAAAAAAATTTAATTTTTTTCTTGCTTTTGTTTGGTTTTTTTTGCATTTCTTTCTTTTGTTTGTTCTGCTTATTTCTTTGATTGTGCAACAACATGTTGTTTGAGGTTGACATATTGAGTGAGTTGTTTGTTTTAGCAGCATGTGTTGTGTTGTGCTGTGCTGTGTTGCATTGAATTCGTCCAGTTGGCGGCGTCGTATAATTTCAGTTTCAGTGGCAGTATAAAATTAATTCATCATTTCTTTCACGCGTGTTGTTGTTGTTGTTGTTGTTGTTGTTGGTTTAATAATTTTTTTTTTTGGAATATTTTTGTTGGCTGCTCTTAAGCTTTAGTGCAACGATATTGGTGCAAATATTTTCACTCTTTTGTTGCACTCTTGACTCGAATGAAATATTACAATTAAATTAAAAGGATTTTTGAAAGGAATATGGCTTCTATTGCACATAATAAATAAAATGGATAATAAATAAAAAGGATTAAATAGTCATCCATGCAAGTTCTGGTCATAAAATTAAGGAAAACATTCATTGAATTTAAAATCATTTAGGCCAGCGGCTACTGAGTTAAATTGATTTATAGGAAAATTGTAAGAATTTACTCTGTCTCGCTGAACACTCAGAGTCTAAAAGAGTGAGAGCTTGCTTGCTTAGCGGCGGGGATTGGCGTATGATTTTCTTAGAGCTTCTAAAGCTTATGAAAATAAAATAAAAATCTCTTTTGGAAGAAGAGAACAAGAAAAGAGAGAGAAAGAAGCTGTTTGGCTTAAGTATAACTCCTTCAGCTCCGAATCTCTTTAAAGAAATCAGGCTGAAGATTTTTTTTTGGCAAAAAAAGGACATTAAAGGTGAAATGCATTCAAATGATCCCTGTTATGTTAGTAACAGCTGATGATTCTGTAGCCTCGTACTAGAATTATTTAATTTAGTTCTATTTATGAACCGTTCGAACGCATTCCAACATCAGGCATCCCTCTATAAGCAGTTCATAATGTTCATAGTGCAATACCCAAGGAACATCCTCCTTCATGCCCCTCATGTACACATTACAGACATGCTCTGTGTTGCAGTTGCTGTTTTATTTAACAATTCTTTCATCCATCCATTATTTTACTGCTGCTGTTTCTGTGCCAAGTTCTGCTTAAGCCAGATAAAAACAGAAATAAATATTTTTATTTAGTGTTTTCTTTTTATATTTATTATTTTTCTTATAATTTTGTTAATCGTTTTGTGTTTAAAATTTATGACACTTTAAGACTGGAATTATTTCTGTTGCAATAATGATTTAAGTCGTTTTCTTATGGCCATTTGTCTGCTTGTTCTCATTTTATTTTTGAAGAAAAGAATAAAACGAAATGCAAATATTACATATTTTAATTGCAATTTGTAAGAATTTAGTGAAATATAAAATAAAATTTAAGACTTAATAAATCGCTTAGGGTCACACAATTATTTTTAAAATGAAGTTCGTGCTCATGACACTTTTTTGTCATGAAAAATATTTATTGATAAAATAAAAGGAAAGTGAGCCCTACTAATGGTTTTCTATAAAAATAAATTAAATGCTTAAAAATATTAATGATAGAAATCTTAAAAAAAAATTATTATTGGATTCTTGTACCAAAAAAAAAAAATTATCTCTAATAGAATTTTCGGCATGATAAGATTAGGTGTCCTTTTTGGTGCGGTTTTTGTAAAGAGCAACTTTAGGGAGCTTACAATCCTGTCCAAGCGGTGCTATCATCTCCCATCTTTACTTTTGTATTCATTAAAAATATTTAGTACTTATCCTTTTTGCTACATTAAGGAGCCTCCAATCCTATTCACTAAGGGGTACGCATGTCTCATCCTTATGTATGTCTTCATTAATAATATTTATTACTAATAAAATTTTTCCCCCGATAAGGACAATTGTCCTTTTTGGTACAAGTTTTATAAACAGCAACTTTTGTGTGCTCAGAATCCTATCTAAGCATATCCTGTTCGCATATCTCATCCTTATGTATGCATTCATTAAAAGTATTTTATGGTAATAAAATTTCCCCCTAATAAGGCTAGTTGACCTTTTTGGTAGAACTTTATTGTAAACAGCAACATTATTAGGAATTTTTAGTTTTTGACATATGAAATGTTAACACTGACATTTCACTGAGATGCACTTCGAGTACATTTTATTATTTTTTTCAATTTTCAATTAGTTTTGGTACTTTTCCGGACTGATATTAATATTTCAAAGTAATCAGCTTAGAAAATCCTATTATTTTTCAAATTAAATATTTTTTAAATTGAAATATAATGAAGGAGATAAAATGTGTGTTCTTTGTTTTTGGTACTTTTTTTTTAATTTAAGTACTTTTGTGTGTCGTTCAACAATCTTTTCTGTTATTATTTATGAAAATTTTCCCTTCGAAAAAGAAATTCAAAATTAGTACCAAAAATGTTAAGTGCATCACATAACATTTGTAAAATACGTTGTGTCTTAATAACTTAGGGACACTATTTAAGAAAATGTACAGAAAAAAGTACTTTTTTAATAAAATTTTTTTTTTCCTAATTTTTTTAATTTTTGTTTGTAAAAAAACTTTTGAGTTGTTTTTTTATAATTTTCTCTTGGCAAATGGTACTTTTAGATTAAACGTACTTTTTACAAATTCAGTACATAGGAATATTTGAATCATAAGTTTTTCATATGTAGTCCCTTCGGCGGCAGTATTTTTTGCTCATGAAATTTTTTTATATAGAATTTTCATTGCCAATTTTTTTTTAATGAAATTTTATTTATTATCTTTTTTATAAATATAAAAAAAAAAAGCTAATTAGATGTTTTACACAAAAAGTTATATATATTTTCATCACAAATGAGAAAATATGCTGTAAAATTTTTTCAAAATTTGTTACAAGCAAAAACTTTCCACTTTCCCGAGGAAAGTTTTTAAAAAAATTATTTAATTTTTTTTTTGTTACAAAATATGGTTTACGATATTTTCCTTTTTAAAAAATTTTTTTGTACAAAAAATTTAATTTGTAAATTTTTTTTTTTTATAACTTTTTGTAATAATGAAAAGCTCTTTTAGAATTTTCGAATTTATTTTCAAACCTCTAAGAAGAATTTTTAAAACTTTTTTGTTGTAAAGAAATTTTTTGAAATAAACAATTTTGCCTCTGAAACTTTTCAATGTTTATAAAATAATTTTTAGATAAATTTTTTTTATTATTTTTTTTTTTAAAAATTTATCGATTGTGGTTATATTAATATTTAAAAAAAATTATTAAAAATTAATTTTAAAGTTTGGCTTTTTCAATATCGTTGATATATTTTTAATGCACTGAAATTTTTATAAAAGCTTCGATGGCCTCAATAAAGCTTTTGGCTTTATGTTTTCTCTTTTTTTTGCTACTGTTCTATTTGAGGAAATAAAATAATTTCATTTATTATTTATTTTAATTAAAAGAAGAAGAGACTCTTAAATCATTTAAAAACTGGTTAAGGAAAGCAATTTGGCGTTATTGATTATACGAAGATTATAAACTGCAGGCAGAGAGCTTTGCTAATCAAATAAGCCAGCAGGCATTGTGACTCATGGCTTTTTAAATTTGTTAATTCTTAAGCCATTTCACGCTTTAGAGCTGTAGAACAACTTCTTTTGAAAATTCCTTAAACAAAAAACTGGAGATGTTTGCGGGTAGACAGACGAAACAAATAATGGCAAAGTCTTACAATTTAATTTATGTATTTCTGTAGAATTTATGGCGCATTCAAATTGAAATTTGTTTTTAGGTAAATTTTAATTTAAATTAAAAAAAAGAAAAGAGGAAAAAAAGAAACTTTAAACCTAAAGAAACACAAGAAATAAATATTTCTAAGAATCTGTTGAAATTGAAAGCTAAAGTTGAACTTGACAGCTTTAAGAAAAATATGGCTTAACGAAAATCCTGTAGAGTCACTTCAGTTAAATTAATAGAGTGTTTAAGAGCGCAACCAAAAGCGGGTTGGCCATTAAAATTTCACAAGCGTGTTCATGGTTTAGGCAAAGTGTCAAAAATGACTTAAATTAAATTTTTTAAATATTTCTTGCTACAGCAGGAGTTGATTTTATTTTCGATTTAAATTTCTGCACAGTGACTAACATTTGCCACAGGAAATTGGAAATTGAATGAAACAGAGAAGGCATGAAGAAAGCAAAAGAGATAAGACCTTGACGTTGCTTTACGATCGAAATGAATTATGACGCTGTACCACGACACATGAACATTTAAGGATCATTAATAATTTGGAGAGAAGAGCCAGACGACCGACTGACGGTTTTATTGACTGAATGACTGACACAATCATTATTATTATTATTTTTTTTTTGTGTGGTTCTACTTTGCCTGGCAATCAGTGTTATAACAAAATAATATAAAATTTTTCTATATTCGAAAAATTAATTTCAATAATATATTAAATGATGATCTTTCTTGCTCAAATTCCGTTCATCCATTTCCTTTCTACAATATTCACTTTTACTCTTAATTTCATTTGTCAGCACATTTCCCTGCAGAAACTCTGTGCTGGCACGTACTCGTATAATGCCAATGATCCATGTGCCTGTTAAATATAGGGGAGCGTCACTTTGCCCAAAATTAAACAAAAAAAAAAAAAAAAAAAAGCCAAAACAAACATATATGCACATACGTTTAATAGAAATTACCATATTCTTTCATAATAATTTGCATTACTGGCAGTCATAATAAATACGACTGCATGTGAATACTCATTATTCATTTGGCCGTAAATAATTTTTATCTATTCTCTAGAAAGAGCAGCATAATTATTTGTGATGCGTGTGCCCTCTTAGTAAAAACTAGCATATGATTAATGATGTGTTATTGTGGAAATTTTCTATTCCTCTGAAGGCACGGAACAGCACACAACTACATGTCAAAGATGAAGAGGAAAAGGAACTTCAAATTGACTAACATCTCTCTTGAGTTTGGAAGGGCATTGTGTTCTTACACGTACAAGCTTCAGTTTTATATTAATTGATGAATTTTTATAGCAGAATGAAAAATGTTCAATAAATATGGCTAGAATTATAAATAATTCCCCGGCAATTTATTTCTCTCTCTCTCTCTCTGATATAGGTTGGAGATTAACGTGGTAGAAAGTATTTCTCAGTCAGTCAGCTGTTTTCTATTTATTTATTAAAAGCTTTAAATTATTTTACTGAATAGTGTTACTGCTATTTAAAAGCAAAAGCTTCAAAAGATATAAAAATCATTATTTAAAAATAAAAGAGGTTTTAGAAGGCTTTTTTTATATTAATTGATGAATTTTTATAGCAGAATGAAAAAGGTTCAATAAATATGGCCAGAATTATAAATAGTTCCGCGGGAATTTAATTCTCTCTCTCTCTCAGATAGTTTGGAGATTAACATGGGAGAAAGTATTTCTCAGTCAGTCAGCTGTTTTTTATTTATTTATTAAAAGCTTTAAATTATTTTACTGAAAAGCGTTACTCCTTTTACTGTTTAAAACCAAAAGCTTCAAAAGATATAAAAATCATTATTTAAAAATAAAAAAGGGCCTAAAAGAAATTTTCTACCGGCATGTTAGTTTGCTTTCGCGAGTTTCGGCTCCTCTTTCCTTATTTTCCATGATGCATGCTCCTTGTAATAGAAAGTTTCTTGGAAAGGACATCATATTCCAAAAGGCTTAACGTAAAAAATATCTCCCTGTATTCCATTACTTATTGACAAATCATCGCTTTGTAATGTTTTTTTTTTTCATTTAATCTTTTCATCAAAATTTATTACATCCGGCCGAACTTTGTTAATTCACATCAATAACTTTTCTCTTAAGTTCCAAAAAAAAATATATTTCCTTTTTATAAAGCCGCCCCAGCTTGCCATGCATCTATCACTTTCAAACATTTTGCTTTTTAATATCTTTTTAATAAATGCCACATTTTCAAATACAATTAGTCTCCGTGAAGAAAGGTAAATCCTATTTACATAATTACACACTTACATTTGTAAAAGGCTCTCAATTCTCTATGAAAATAAAAGTCTTGTTCTTCTAAATTTTATGCTGCTCTCGCCACACCCTCCTACCAAAAATTTATTTTAATCTTAATTCTAATAAAAGTCACAGCAAACAGCTAAAACTTAATTTCGGTCATTAATAACTTGACTTGCAACCGCCAACAACAACCACACCAATAACAGCACCCATAACAACAATAACAATAACAACAATCACAATAACGGAAAGAATATTTATAATTAATTTATAAACTGTCAACAAAACGATGTCTAATGTTTTAACGGCTTAATGTGTCATTTAAAAATTTTTCGTTGACATGCAGAAGCCGCTTTTATTGGCTCGAATATTAAAAAGCACACAAAGAAAGCGACCAACCAGCAGCCCATACTTGTAAAACGAATTGTGCATTCGAAAAGCTTAGCAACAACAAATATGAATCAATTAAAAAAAAAAAAAGAAAATTTTTAATATAAAATTAAAATAACTGTCGAAAATATTGTAATAAATACTCGTTTATATGAAAAAAATGACTTTATTTGGTACGACTAAAGCGACAGATGGTGTCGTTTAAAGCATGAGAAGAGCATAATGAGCGAATAAGTAGCAGCGTTCACAGTTTTTTTGGTGGTAGTAGCAAAATATGGAATTTTGGGAATCCCCAAAAAAATTTTTTTTTTCGGAAAATACTTAAATAAAGTAAAGTTATGAACATCTTTAACATATTTATGAACATATTCATAAGTAAACGAAACTTTTTTCATACTACTCAATTGCCAGTTTTATGGAAAATTTTTAAATATGAATCCTAAACAAACTGCTTAAAAGTTTTTATTTGCACGAACGGACCTAATATTTTATAAATTAATTTTTATAATTTACTTTAGTTAACAATTTCTAATTAAGTTTCAATTCTAATTTTATTAATTATAAGGTAATGTAAGCGATTATTTTGCGGATTTTCCAACTGTGTGAAAAATTTAAACTCAATTAGTCGATAAAAAAATTGTTATCGTTATATTTAGAATATAATAAAATTGACAAGATTTCTAACAGAGAAGAGTTCTATTGAGGCTGGAAAATAGTTTATTAAATAAAAGAAATCAATAAAGTAAATAAAGAAAGACGGACTTGGTACTATACTTACTATATATACTTTTCAGAAATCTTCACTTTAATAAATGTTGCTAGAAAACACAAATTGTTGTCGTTAAAATATTCCAAAAAAAAAAAAAAAAGTCAATTATTCAATTGCATCAAATCAATTATTGTTATATACAGTACGACACGGTTATAACGAACTCAAAGGGACCGTTCATTTTAGTTTCTTATAGACATAGTTGGTTTGAATAGTCTAAAACAGCTGTGAAGTGACGTTGCATCTAAGTGTTGCCTTGTGGCGATTTTTTTTTTAAATAGGATACATTTCTGAGTTGGTTATAAACTTTGTACCGTCTTTGCAAATTCATTGTGTGGTTCACAGAAACTAATTCGCTATAAACGTAGTGATTTGTGTTAAAAAAATAGGTAGAAAAATGTTGCGACCAGAGGAAACAGTATGCTCTTCACTTAGTTCGTTATAAGCGGTGTGCGCTATAAACGTATTCTTCTGTACAAGGTATTTTTATCAAGTAACAGCTATAGAAAACATTTCAAAACTGTATCGGGTGAACGATTTCTTAGACGTTTTCTTATCAGACATTTTTTTTAGACATGATTCTCTGTATTACATATATCTTCCAACCCTCGAAATATTGAATAACCTTAATTTATTAGGTTTTTTCATGCTGGAGTATGGAAATGCATATTAATATTAAAAATTAATCGATTATTCGGCTGGGTAAATAATTAATTTGGATTTTTCATACTTGTATGCGTAAATGCAACTTGACACTTTTTGCCGCCTCTTAGTTATTCGATTACGATTTATCTCTGCTAAACAATAACAAATATATCATTTAGCCTTAGATAAAGCCCAAAAAGCTGCCTCATTGTGATTGTGTTAGTTTTCTCTGATAAATTTGAATTTAGGCAGATTTAATTTTTTTTATGTGTGTGTGAGTGTGTATGTAGGGGTTTTGGTTTTATTTAGAGCGCAGCAAACTTCACCCAACAGCAAATAGGTGACAATTTTTCAAAGGGATTAGTGTTGTTTCAGAAAACAAAAGGGATCCCCCACTCCCCTCAAAAAAAAAAAAGGTCTAAATAGCGATAAAACCTTTTAACACACAGAATGTATTCACATTTTAGTTAAAAATCTCTACACCAACTTTTTGTTTTGTTTCCCAAAAAAAAAAAAAACTTTTTTTCTTTGTTTCATTGTTGTTGTTATTATTGTTGTTGTTGTTACTTTTAAGCCTTTTTTAACTTTTTTGTGCTCTCTCTTTTGGTTTGTATTTTTAAAGGAAATACTTTTAAAAAATGTTGATGATATTTTTTCCTCAATGAAAAATGTACAGTGCCAAATAAACATAAAATTAAATCCTCCAAGGAGTTGAAACAAAAGAAAGGAACAGCAGTAATACCAGCAGCAGTACCAGCACCGGCAACAGAAACAGAAAACTTGTTTTTCAAGTTTTATATTGTTGGTTTTATTATTTCTTCGATTTTATATATTGAAAAGTTTTTAAATCGAAATTGAAATCCGCTTAAGAGTTTTTTTTTTTTTTTTTTTTTGCTTTTTTGTATTTTCTTTTCACTTTGGGGGAAATGCAGGAAGAAATTATCTTGCTGTGGAGCGGGCTTTCTTTTGATACTGCCGCCGCCACTACTCCTGCGTTCAACTACCAGTCTAATAAATTAAATTCCCAAATTGCTGCAGCAGCAAAACAATGAAAAAAAAATTGTAAATCGCAAATAAAATTGTTGACAATATTTATGATTACAGAAATCCAAAAAAAAAAAAATATAAATAAACAAAAGAGAACAAACTATGAGTGATTTTTCTCATCATAATTTTCTCTTTAATGGTCGAAGAGTATTAATTGCTTTTGCTGGCAGTGGCACCTCCCATTTACTAGAGAACAATCAAATGGCGTAGTGATGAAAGAATTTTTATTTTCATAAATTAAAATTGACTTCTAGAATTCAATGCCAGAATGGTGATGATCGGATCGAAGTATACACACATGTTTGATGAAAAGAAAGGGGGAGCCCTTACAAAGGAAACCAAAAATCTTACTTACAATAATCCCAGCAGTTCCGGAGATATTTTAATAAAATATTTTTTTATTCTTCTTTGTTAGTTGCTCTCCAAACGATTAAAGTTGTTTTTTTGCCAAATTTATATATTTTTTTTTCATTAAAATAAAATACAAATTCGGCAACAATTATGGTCTGCTGCTTTATTGTGTTCTCTAAGCGATTAATCGATTAATGGTTTCAGGTAATTGATAGTGATCACAATATTTTTTGGATAATATGTATCCTTTTCGTTTCTTGCTTATTTCCTGATTAATCGACTCATAATTTATTAGCACTCGATTAATTGATTTATTAGTAACCAAAATCATCAAACAAAAGCTGTTTATTTTAAAATACTGTCTGCTAATCGCATTCTGTTTTTTTGCTCTCATATTGATTTATCGTTTGAAATTTTTTGATTAACCGATTAATCGCATAAGAAAATACTGAGAAGCAGTATTACTGATTCCTTTTATTTATAATTTATTTCAATCGCGCAAATTTTTTTTTTTCAAGCATTTAAAATTAGATCCCTAAACGATTAAATATATATATTCTACCATCATGCAAAACAATAATATATATATATATATGTATATATATTTTATATAAATGTATATTTATTTAAATACATATTTTTTTTATTGAAACATAATTTCTGTACCAATTTTATAACACGTTATGTCTTCTCGGTCCTTAAAGGATTAATTGTTTAATAGTGTTAATAATTGTAAAGTAATCAAATTGATCTAAAAAATATTTAACTTGAGACATTTTTTATTATCTTTATAAGATATTTTTCGATAAATTATCCATTATTTTTGTGAGTAACCGATTAATCGGTTAGTTATTACCAAAGTGATTTCAAAACAATTATGCATTATTTGCACTATGTTAGCCATATATCTGTTAATCGCAAATAATATTCGTTTAAGCGACTATTCCAGCCAACGGTTAGTTATTTATTAATCGTTTAAAGTGTTTGAAATCTACCGAATAATTATTTAAAAAATATTTGAGAAACACTATTATTGCAGTCAGCGGTTTATTATGTACTTTAAGCGATTAAAATTCTTGTATCTAATTGTCTAAACTTCTTAAATAACCTCTATATACATAAAAAAATGACGTCTGTGTGTGTGATCGATAAACTCAAAAATGACTGAACCGATTTTGACCAAATTATATGCATGCTCTATGGGCCGTGAGGGTATTTTTGTGTAGTTTCGTCCGTCAAATAACAGAGATAGAGATTAGCCCGATAACTCTATGCTCTGTTTCGCTGAAATCGTTGGCTGCTTAATCGGTGTGCAGCGGCGTTAATTAGCCCAGTAGCTAGTTTATTCTATTCTAGTTTTATTCTTTTTATCCTTTATATGTGATTTGCGAATGTATGCGTGTTGCGAAGAAAAAATTCATGACACTACAATTTTTGACAGGCAAACAATCCAACGGCGATACAATTTTTTTAATACATTTTGAGACAGTGCTGTACATATTGGCGTTTTTTGCTAATTATGTGAGCTAAAGAGATAAGTGGAATTGTAGTGGATTTTCTCTGGAACCATACTTGCTTCTTCCTGGCCATTTTGTTTTTATATTTTATTTGTGCATTTTATTTTTAAATAAATTACATTCTCGGTATTTCCCCAATTGTTAAACCATTAAGGGAATAAAAATAAAAAATAAATAAATTTATATATATATTTTTTTTATGGTCTCTCTCGTTCTCTGCAATAAACTGCTATACAATTTTCTTGGCTTTTTATTGTTTCGCTATTTTATGTTCTCCATCATTTGGTTTCAGTTTGGTTTAATGTTGGCGTATAGTTTTATTTATTTGTCGTCTGTAACAAATCAACATTGTGATTTTCTCACCCAAAACTCAATTTAAATCAAATTTAACTATGTCGTCTGCTAAAAAGCTGTAGTGGAACAATATCTTGTTCTACTGTCAATCCCAGGCAACCGACGAGTTTTTTTGCGTTTTTTTTTTTTTTTTTGGGAATCATCTTGTAGAATTTCCTCTTTGCTGCACAGCACGTAACTGGCACTTTTAGTTCTTCTCTTGTATTCTGGCTTGAGTTACTTTTCCGTTTTTCCTTTTTTCCTCTATTTTTTTTTGTGTCTTAGAAGTAAAACTGTAAAATTCGTTATTTAAAGTTTTCTAAATCAAATTATGAAAATTTAAGAGTTTTAGCATAGAAATGCATTGAGAGCAAGGAAAGGAGAGAAGGAATTTTTCGCTTCCATTTTAGGTGGCTTTTTGTTTCAGGATAAAAATAGTTTGAAAGATTTTTTACTTCGTAGTTCTTTGGTAGCTTTAGGATTCGAAGGCATCCCATGTATTAAGTTACACCTAAGTTGGGAAATTGTGGAAAGAGGTGGGGGTAGATTGAAAAGGATATAAACGTTAAGCTGTGAGGAGTTATTTATAGTTGATTGTATGGCAAAGGCAAAGAATACTTTTTTAAAAATGCTTTAGAAGGCACTAAGAAGAGGCTTCTTCAGAAGGCTATATTTTTTTTTTTTTTTGGAGTTTTTTTTGTAATCATGTGGCAGAAAAATGGTGGAACGTGGCCAATTCCACTGTATTCGCATAAATTATACTGGTAGCAAAGGTCGCATTAGAAAACTTCGATAGGACATACCCTTTTTAACTTCTCTCGTCAAGTATAAGAAATTCCATCAGCGAACAATTAGAGGAACGTTTTAAAAGATCTTGCTTTGGCTTGCTGTTTTGCCATTACACGGCCTTATTAGAGCCGTTAATTGATAATTTAAAGTTCCTAGTGAAATGCTTTGGAGGTCCGCCAAGTACAGAATATTAAAAATTTTCCATTTCTGTACCTGTGATCTGATAATAAGAAAAGAGATTTATTATATTCCTCATTTCTCTTTATATGAGTTATCTCTACACTTCGAAATTAATACCTTTCCCGTACTTGCTTACACATCCGGGAAGTGTACGACAGTCATTTAGGTTATAAAGGAGTCATAGTCTTCACACTCTTAGGATATTTTCGCCCTTCAATAGCTCACATCTTTTTATAAAGTGTTTTCCGTTTTATTACGCCCACCCTCTAAGAATATTCGTGCCCGAGGATACATTATATATCGCTATTGTGCTCTGTATACTAAATGTTTTTCTGTTTTACACTAAGAATATTTCCATCCTTCCATAGGTTTCGCCGAGAGGCACAATAGGTATCCTTGTAACTACTCACAATTTTATATAAAGAGGTTTCCGTTTTACTAGGCCTCATACCATAGGAATACTTGTGGCCGAGGATACATTATATATCGCTATTGTGGTCTATATAGTATATGGTTTTTTCTTTTACTCTAAGAATATTTTCGTCCTTCCAAAGCTATCACCGGGAGGTACACTGAGTATCCTTGTATCTACTTGCATCTTCACAAAAAAGGTTTTTCGTTTTACTAGGCCTCATACTATAAGAATATTCTTCGCCTTTCACACTCATCGCCGAAGATTCATTACATTTTCGTCCTTCGTACATTAGATATCCTGTTCGTCCAGAAATTAATTTCTTCTTTCTAACAATTCATATTTTAATCTCTTACAACTGCGCTCAAAATTATCCTAAAATAATTAAGTTAAATCTATTTTTTTATTTAATTATATCACATACATTTTATTGTGCTTACTTATTTGGCCGTACTGTTGTCTTTATTAATTCTTTAGCATGAAAATATATTTTGCGAATAATTTAAAGCCAGTTTAACGATTTTTTTTCTTCGTTTAATTTTTAACGCATGCTGGATTACTTTAAGCCAAAGTATGAATATAAATAAATGTGTGTGTTTTATTGTTATGATTGGGAGGGGGTATAACGAGTATTTAAATTTATTATGCCTTATAAATTTTATTGCGATTTAATCTTGTTATTGAATCATACAGTTTTATAATTTTATGGCAATTGTTTGGTTTATATTTAATAAATTTTTATTGGTCATAACGATTGGATAAAACCAGCCAAGTCCAATAATGTATAAAAAAAAAATTAAGCCAACAAATCTAAGCAGGGCCAAAGAGTTCTTATCAATTCAATTTTAGACTGCTATGAATTTCCTTGGTGGATTGGAAGGGCTTAAAGAAGACAACAAATGGACTTCACTAGCTTGCCGCTGAAGATCTCCTATATCTCACTTTGGAAAAAGCCCAATTTATGCCCTATTGGCCAAAGTATTTTGACCTGAAAAATTCATCATGAAGATAAGATATCGGATACCATTTTCTCTTAACGATCTTTTCTAACGATTTTTTCTAACGATTTTTTCTAACGATTTTTTTAACCATTTTATCTAACGATTTTTTTTAACGATTTTTTAACTATTTTTTTTTTATTTTCTTCCGTTCTGCTTTTTTTTTGAGATTTAAAACAAAATTCATTTTTTAATTTTATAACTATAATGGACTTGACCGTTTTCGACTTTCTAACGAATACTTTTATTCTTTGCTTTTAATATATACATTTTAATGGCTTAATAAAGTTATAAATCGATGGCCATTATAAATTTATTGAATAAAACTTTTTAATACAACAAATAAAATGGAAAACAAACACAAAATTGAAAGCATTTCCGAAGATTTTTTTAAATTTATTTACTCACTTGAGAAAGCAATTTTTAATAAAATAAATTTATTTTTTATTGTTGGAGAGTCGAATAGGCAGCGACTCTCCAAATAATAAGTTAGTTAGCTCAACTAGTCGTTATTGATCCGCTTTTAGGTCTATATTCGTTTTATCAAAGTTTTCACCACAACTGCAGATGAGCCTATACCAACTTTGGGGTCCAAAATCGATTTTGAGCCATTGATGTTGGGCGCATTTCTAGAATAGCTTCAAGAATGCTTTAATTTTATGCCCTTAAATTACAAGATTCCGATGGGTAGTTTGTAATGGCTGATCGCGAAATCATACGATCTTTTAATTCCACGTAGACAAAATCATTATATATCAGCAGTAGTTCGATAGAGCCCATCCTCTCTTCGTAATAAATGCATCCTTCTAACTATCCAAAAAAAAAAAATGACCCTCTAACGTTTCCCGAGAAAAAATAAATGAAATTATACCGCGTGTATGGAAAGGCTCTTTCAACAACATTTCGATAGCACAATTCAGCCACCTAAAGCTTTACTTCACCAGACCCTTAAAAGAATAAAAACATGGCGTTGTGAGCCCAGCCAACATTTATAAACAGCCCTATAAGCTACAGCCACATGTTGAAACTTTTCAAAAGTAATTCGTATATTTTTCGTGACCCAAAATTTATTCTGTTTAAACGAGGTTAAGATGAAAATGGTACGCCTCAGTCAAGATGAGTTTGTGATGAAATGTGGGGTCAATTTGCAAAGATATGACGTTATTGGGCTCAATCTGCAAAGATGCGCAAGGTCCGAAATTAATCATAGGCTAATTGTGTTCAGTGTAAACTAATTCCACTAAATTGTGTTTAAAAATGGACAATCGCCAGTTATGGCCAAAACTGCGCCCTGTACCTGCAATATAGGCAGTTCAACTTCTCCAGCAGCTCATTTATTTCCAGCAGTTGTACAAGTTGAAAAAAAATCTTCAATAAAATTTATTTTTTTCCCCGATGTAAAAATGTGTCCCAAAGGGGCAAATGTGATGACAGAAGATTGCAGAAAATATTTACATAGAAAATACATACTTTTTTGCATCTTCAAAAATACCACTTATAAAAATAGGTGGTTAAATTCGTACTTCCGAAATTTCTTTTCGTTGGTTAATTTTTTAAAAGGTACTTTATGAATAAAGTACTTAAAAATGGTACTTTTCATATCGTTAACATAGAGAATTACTTCTTTAAACATTATGTATAATGGGAAGGTTCTTTCTTGAAGGTTCTTGGAAAAGGTATTCCCTGAAAGGTTATTTATTTAGATAACTTTTTAGGGATCTAATTTGAAAAATTTACTGTTAAAAATGAGTAGAAACTTTTGTGGAAGGGTTTTCCGGGAAATGAACTTAGAACGAGTACCTTTCTGACAATATGATTCTTACAAAATTTGTAGTTAAAGTAATTTTTGAGAAAGCCACTTACTTTATACATAACTTGTCGCATTATCTGTAATCATTTTATAAGTATTCGGAATTATTTCATGTGAAGTTAAAACTGTAATTTAAAAATATTTATTCCATGTTTTGATGATGAGAAATGAATCGATACTTTTTGATATTCATTGTGAATTTCTCAATACTATATATTTATAATATCACTTTCTAATATCAATTTCTTCTTCTTCTTCTTTGCAGGTATGTGCGCTATTTTAATTCTTGTGTTATATTTTCTGGGGTGAGTTAAGAAAAATAAATTCGTTTTAATAAATAAAAATGTTTGTTAAAAATAATTCAAATTAATTAATTAAATTAAATTAATTAATAATTTTAATTAAATAATTTCAAATTTTAAATTTTTTTTCATTTTTTAGTTTGAGTTCAGTATATCAAATAAATGATCAAAATAAAGCTGGTAACCCTCGAGAATCAATAACAAAAAAGGAATGCCTAATTTTTGGGGGTTACTGGCTTGTCTCTAAAGAAATTAAAAGAAATCGATTCAAACCAGAAATTTTTTTATCCATAAACAATTTCCCAAGTTTTTAATTCAGATGATGGTATGGCTTTAATCCTTGAGCACACTGTCTATGTTATTATTTTCTAAACTTTGTAAAGGATGTTCGTTTTCCTTAACTTACTTAGAAGTCCTTCATTTAATCGCTCTTTAATTTTTGGCACCCATTAGATGGTGACGAGCGAACATGATTGGTAGCTGGATTGGTACCTTTTCAAATACAGTGCATCAAAAAATTAGTGCAATTATGGAAATATTCGACGCCAAATAAGCAAATTTCAAAAATATTTTGCTTTACTGCTTTAAAAGGATAAATATAAAAATTTTTTTTTTTTTAGGATTTTCTATAAAATTCCTAATTTTAATTGCCAAATATTGGCGTAGTTTAAACAGATTTTGCTACTGGATATATTTGAAAAAAATTTTATATATTTAGATTTCAAAACAGCAAAATATATTGAACAAGTTTTTCTTCTGGACAATATTCAAAAGCTTTTTAGTCGTAAAAAATTAAAAATCCTGCTACTAATACAGCTGGGAGATATTTTTGGCGCATTTCGAACAAATAACGATATATAATTTGCCAGTAATCAGAGTAGTGATAGTGTGAAGTTGATATTTTAAGTGCTCGTTTTGAATAATATTGTAAATGGCTAGCTACTTGCATTCCCCCTTCACTTATTAGATATTAAATATCTTGTTGGCCTTTAATCGGTCATTTGTAATTCTCGTTTATTTTATTTTTCTGTGCATACTTTAAATATTGAATCATTGACGAAGTTCGCTTACCCGATAGAAAATCGAAAAAATTGTAATATTGCATCAGAATATTGGGTGCCTCCGTAGGTGAATGAATAACACATAGCCTACTAAAGCGGAGAACTTGGGTTCGATTCCTGCGTACAAGCCGTAGCTTTGTAGGTTAAATTAGTTTAAAAAAAAAAATCTGAATTTATTGAATTTTTTTTTTGCGCTTCCTTTTTTGCGCCACTGTAATTGAAACTTCTGCCATCTGCAAAATAATATTGAACATTTCGGATTAGAATGCAGAGGTGATTTTCTTGCCAATTTTTGCCCAAATATATTTATCTTTTGTTCTAGTGTCCAGGCGAAAAGGAGCTTTTTTTTTGCATTGAAACGATGTCATTTAAAAACGGCCCTAAAATAATATCATAAACAACTCTCTATAAAATTTACTTCCTTCTGCCTTCTGCCCTCTGCCTTCTGCTTGCATTTTCCAGTACATGCATAATATTTCCTTTTCAGTAAAAATATTTGCCATTTTTATTTATTTGTTTGCCATTAAACAAATTTGTGGCCCATTTGAAGCCCATGCAAGTACGAGTATATCTTTTTTAGACATGTCGTCTAAGCACTTCAATGGATAATAAATGAACGAAAATATGCTTTGGAAATATTTATTCATATATTTATATATTTATGTATTTATTTTTAAGTGTATTATATATTTTGTTTGTTTTGCTTGTGTGCGTCTCTGGTAAATAATTTATATTTGACATTTTTGACTGATTTATAGATTGTTACCGGTCAGTCAGTTTGCTCTCTGCATGTGTGCCTGCATCCGTCCACCAGCCTCTTTTGCCCTCCGGCTGATATTCGAAAATATATGTTTATAAAAAAAAATAAAGAATTAAAAAAAATATATTCCTGCAACATTTTGTGGCACACAAAATAGTTTTTGCCTCAGCATTGCATATGCAATGTCCTAATGCTCGTATGCATAAATTCTATGTTGGTGTTTTGTTTGAGAGCAAAAAAGAATAAAAGAAAATTGAGGCAATAAAATCGTATTAAAGGCTTTTACGCTCGTACTAGGGTTTTCTGCATAACGTTACGTAGATGCACAAACACCTGAATGCTTTTCTAATATTACACTAGTGCAAAAAAAAATTTTTTTTTCTATTTAATAAATTTATTTTTTAAGTCCTTATAACTCTGGTACTTATTAGCCACGTTCCTTAAATTTTCCTTTCATATATTGAATTTAAAAAAAAAAACCGAATTGGCAAATTTTAACTTAGATCCCTTTTCTATTACAGTAGCGATATGTATTACAAATATATATGCTACTAAAATTAAAGTAAGAGCCCTTTTCTATTCCAGTAGCGATATGTATTACAAATATTTTTGGGAAAATTTTCATTTTATATATTCCACTAAAATTATCGTAAGAGCACTTTTCTATTAGAGTAGCGATATGTGTTACATATATTATTCTTTAACAAAATACGAAAATATTTTTATCTTTAATTTTTGAATATATTTTTATTTTTATATATTCTATTAAATTAATCAGTAAGAGTCCTTTTCTATTACAGCAGCGATATGTATATAATATCGTATTCTTTAACAAAATACGAAAATGTTGTTTTTTTGTTTTCTTTACTTTTGAATATATTTTTATATATTCTATTAATTTTCTTCCAATTGCGTTTTCTATATTTTCATATCGGTTGCAGCAACTCGGTATTCCGAAAAAGGTACAAATGGGGAAAAATTACAGTTTTGAAAATGGCAGCAAACGTCATTTCTTAATTAAATAATTAAAAATTGCTCGTATAAGGCTGGAGGTCTTGAACGATCACTATATTTTTCAAAAAAAAGAGAGTGTTATTGACGAAACTCGTCAAAATTTGTCTAAGGGTATGGGTTCAATCCCTCCTTCTGCCAGCAATAATAATGTAAAAACAAAATCGAAAACGTCAATATAACAACTCTAAAAGAATCATTTATAACTATTTACGGATAAATCTTGAAAATTTTCATCATTACTTAGTGAACATTTTGTAGCAATATCTCTAATTCAAAAAAAAGAAAAAAATTGTTTATGAGTGCTCTACTGTATGTGTAATTTATGATAGTATGCAACTGTTCAAAGACACCCTACTTCATTATACATCTGTGACAGTGGGAGTATTTCACATGAAAAGCAATTGATGAAAGATATCTTTAACATCAGAGGTGTTACAAAAAAGCCCTTTTTTTAATGTCGGTAAAGTTATTCGATGAGAAATATTGGAAATGCCAGCAAACACTTTTTCTTAAGTTAATAATTAAAATTAATCTTAAAAGTCAAGAAGTCATGAACGATATATATATTTTATATATATATATTTTATATATATATATTATATATATATATATTATATATATATATAAAAAATATGTATTTAAAATATATACATATATATAAAAAATATATATATAAAATATATATATATATATAAAAATATATACATATTTTATATGTTATATATTTTATATGTTTATATATATATTTTATATATATATTTTATATATGTATATATATTTTATATATATATTTTTTATATATATGTTTTATATATATATTTTTTATATATATGTTTTATATATATATTTTTTATATATATTTTTTTTATATATATATATTACATATTATATATTTTCTTTTTGCTCTTGACGAAAGTAGACAAAATTTCGTCTACTAAAAATTCCTAAGGAAGTAGGCTTAATCCCTCCTTAAAAAAATATATATATATACACATATGTATATAATAATAAGTCTGCTGACAGTGCGACATTAACTGGCCAAAAGCTGCACTGTGTGCTTGCTCGCCTAGAAGAGTATACGGCTATATGGGAGGTGCCAGTGTTGAGCGTATATTTTTAGGATTATCATGGCTGCAGCTGAAGGTATAATAGAATACTCCTGGGAATAGAAAATGCGGCTTGCAAGTAGTTACTTTAAAGCATATTGCAGGAAAAACGAACATGTCCAAAATATCAGCTGTTAGGTTTCGACCGAACAGCTGGTCATTGATATGTATATGCTGAGGCCTCGCCCAGTGCAATAAGTAGTAGTTTCTCTGTAGTTTTACCTCCTGCATTCTCCATCTGCATCTTTTTTTTTATTATACTTTCTTCTTTTATTTGAAAGCCATCATCCACTCTTTAATTGTCAGGTAATGAATGCAATTTTCGTCCAATTAATGCCTTGCGTGGGCCACAGAGACTATTTTGAAGAGTGAAGAAATTCCATATTGTACTTTTTACCATCACATAAACTTTCCTTAAAAATATATATATATTTATTTAAAATATTTTTTATGTATTTTTTTAGTGTTTTTTTTTAAATCCAATAAAGCTTTAATAGGAGGGGGCTTTTTTTTCTTTTGCGGATTTTTTTCTTCGAAAACTTGTTAAACACTTTTTGTAAGTTAGACCTCTTTATTTGTTAGACACAAAGAAACTTTTTCTTTATTTTATTTTGCTCTCTTGTAAAGTATTTTATTTTTATTTCTATTTATTTTTATTTTTTTGTTTCCTTCAAACATTTCTAATCCATTAGTTACGTGTACTGCAGCAAGTTTTGCACTCTCTCTCTCTCTCTCTCGCTGCTGTTATTATTCATATAAATTTTTTTTTTTTATTTCTTATGGAAAAGTAAAACTTTTTTTTTTAATTCATGCCAGCTGTACAATTTCGCATTTAATTTTTTTAATTTTTTTTTTCTTTTTTTTTTTGTTTCTTTTGAAAATCTTTCTCACGCATTTAGTGAATTCTCCAAACGTTTTTTGAACACTTTTACGAAATCGTACTGCACTTTGGAGTTTTGCGATTTGTATTTCTGTGCATGAATTGTCAGTGTTGTTGTTGTTGTAGTCTCAGTGCCGCATTTCTACAGTCTTTGCATTGCGCATAAAGGTTGCTTGTCTAACAGTTCAATTGTACAATTTATGCGTGTCGTAAGGAAATGGTCTCTGAATGACGAGCAAAAGAAATAATGATTTTAACGATATTTGTATAACATTATTACGGATCTCTAAGGAGCTTCAGACAGAAAGGCAGGAAGGCAGGAAGGCAGGAAGGCAGGAAGGCAGTCATTCACCAACAGTGGCAGATTACCAGCCAAAGAAGAGAGAAATAAAACACTAAATTTTGTAAAGGTGAAACGAGAAATAAACGAATTGGCTATAACGCGAGGCGTTAAATAAGGCCTTGCAGTTACCTGCCAAAATGTGGCAACTAATAGTTTGTGGCATAGTAAATATCGATTTATGTTTTTATTGACTTGTTACGTTATTACACATACTCGCTATTTTAAACAATATTTGCAGCACAACTCTTATTAGTTAGTTATTTAAATAGTGGTTGGGAGGGGGGTGGGGATGGCAAGTGAAAAGACACTATCTTTTATGTGATTCTTTTACTACATTATGATTTACTCACATGTTTTGACAGGGGAAAATAATAAGAGAACCAAAAAAAGGGGAGGTCTTAAAGACACCCCTTTCTACGAAGAGGACTACAACTTGCAATAACCCCTTAAACATGTTTTAAGCATACTAAATTGTTTCATTAGCGTTGACATACTTTCCGCTGCTGAACTTTAAAATTTCATCTGAGTCTGATACCTACAGAAATTGGTTTTTTTTCTATATCTAAAACAGTTTTAATAATTTCTAAATTATTTTTTTAATAATTATTTTTTTTTAATATTAATAGTTAATTGTTATTCAAATTCCACTGAATTCCCAAAATTGTATATCCATTAGAATTTAAATGTAAGGAAAAGGGAGGGCTTATATCACACTGAGATGAATATATTCTCTGTCTCATTTTCCTAGTTGTAGTATTGAAACTTAACTTGGAGTTTAAACTTGTAGTTTGACGTCGGGGTAAATACTGTGGCTGGCAGTTGCAGTTTTGTGGTTTTGTAATTGTCGGTATTCATGGCTTATTTTTCCCTTTTAGCTTTAAATATATAAAATAATTTTTTCTCTATATTTTTTTTTTATTTATCACCAGATTTTGGTGCTTTTCATACTGAATAATTTTGAGAAAAGCGGACGAGTCCTTATATTTTAAGCAAAACTTAAGCTCAATTTACACCACAACAACAGTGAAAAATATAATACGAAGGACCGACAGATAGTTAGACAGACGGACTAAGTTCAAACAAGTTTCCTTTTTGTAGGAATCCAAATCTATATACTTTATAGGTTGGCAAACTAATATTGTAGAAATTACTATCAAACCTTATCAAACTCTTCAAATACTTTTTAATACTTTTTAATAATATTGGGTAGTCGAAAAAGTCTTTTCGTATTGTGTCAATAGATAAAGTTGCAGTCGTATATCTCCAGTGCTACCAATCACGTTGTGTCATACTATATAGTGTTGGACAGGTGAGATTTAAAAGTTTATTTAACGAGGCGGAAGTAGAAAAAAATTTACAGCTGTTCTATATAACAGTTGGGATGGTCAATTTTCTTCCTTTTAGTCCGTTTATTTTTCTCAATTTTGTTTTTGTTTATCTATTTTGTGTTTTTTCTTGTTTCCCGAAATTAACAATTTTGTGGAGATGTTTGGAAAATTTCTAGAAATCCTATCTTGTACTCGACAAGCTATATCAGAAAAATTATTTTATATACTCTGTATTTATTTTGTTGCACAGTGTTACTTATTTACTATATAAGAGTATTTTGTTTGAAATATAAATACGAGAATTACACATTTATCGTAGTATTTGCCGCAATTTTGAGAACTATTAAAATAAAATTATGGAAAAGGAAATATCGGTTCTAGTTGAAACTATTTCTATTTGGAAATTAAAATATTGCTTTCCATGATTTTGTGCATAATTTTCGCAAACGGGTCGCTGCAAAGTATCTCGTAAGTTCGCCGTAAGTTCTGAAATGTAAGAGTCTTCCGCCTAATTTAAAAAGCTTTTTAAAAGTTTTATCTTCTTGCCGCTTCGGTGGCATAAAAAAAATTGTCACCATTTGGGCGTTGCAACATGTGTTTAACTATTGTGTCACATTTAAAGCCTGCCGGTGTCTACTAGTCAGCGGCGGCGGCAGTTACAAAAACACGAATTTTAACAATACAAGCATGCGTGTCACATTAATGTTTATTGAAAACTACAATTGTATTTTTATTGTTGTTTATTTGTTCATTTGGGCATGATTGCTTATGGGTTGTGCACCAGTGTTTTCGGCAGTTCAAAGAGTCTCTGTGCTGAACAGTGGGTTGAAGCATTGAAAAATACAATAAAATTTTTGTTGGCAAAAGAAAATTTTAGTAGTGCAAGCAAGGTGTTTCTTTTGGTTTGTTTTATTTTTTTTGTAGTAAGCTATCGGATTGTAAAAAACATATCGTTAGCTGAAATGGAAATTATGTGATAAGTAATAATATAAAATTATTTTTATAGAGATTTATAATTTCATAATGTTTATATGCTGTAGGAGCATGTAAAGTCGCCCATGCGCCTTGTGGTCAAATAAATAAGAATTCTTTTTTGAAATATTAATATATTGCAAGGCGAATTCAAGCAGATGTTTACGATTTGCATTTATACATGAATTATGTTTGTGTAAAAGTGACTTTAATAATGTAAAGCCTTTCTTAAGCCAGATTCCCACATACAATCCATGCAGCGTAGAATTTGACAACTAACACATATAATCATCATTTGCTAAAATAAATGAATTCGCTTTGTTTCATTGCAATACTGAAATAATTGTTGTTCGAGTAGCAAAAAAAATTTTTAAAATTTTTCCGTTTCATTATAGAAAAGTTCAATCATTTTTTTCAATATTTATTTTTTTTTTAAATAAATTTTTTTTTTAAAAAATTTTTAAATAAAATTTTTTTTTAAAAAATTTTTAAATAAAATTTTTTTTTTTTAAATTAAATTTTTTTTTTTATAAATTAAATTTTTTTTATTTTTTTTGTAAATTTAATTTTTTTTGTAAGTTTAATTTTTTTTAATGCTTTTTTAAATAAAATTCTTTTTTAATTTTTATTTTTAAATTATATTTTTTGTACTTTTTGTAAATTTAATTTTTTTTTAATGTTTCTTAAATAAAATTTTTTTTAATTCTTATTTTTAAATAAAATTCTTTTTTAATTTTTATTTTTAAATTAAATTTTTTGTACTTCTTTTTGTAAATTTAATTTTTTTTTAATGTTTTTTTAAATAAATTTTTTTTTTTTAAATTAAATTTTCTTTTACTTATTTTTGTAAATTTAATTTTTAAGGTTTTTTTAAATAAATTTTTTTTAATTTTTTTTTAAATAAATTTTTTTTAATTTTTTTTTTAAATAATTTTTTTTTTATATATTTTAAGAGTAAAAAAAATTATTTTATTTTTCACCATTATCCTGTTAGTCCTTCTAATTTTGTAAAGATTGTTACATTTAATTTAAAATGAACTTTATATAACAAGAATTCATTTTTTTTTGCCACTTTCAACCCATAGTGCTTCAATGGTTTTTAACATGCTGCGATTTTCTATTGAAATCATTCTCTTAGAAGGATTGAGAACTTTTAATATTGAAAAGAATTTGGTTTTTATGTCTAGAGGTAAACCCAACACACAAAAAAAGTATTAAAATATTTTCCTCCTTTATTTTTGCATAAACTTGTGTCTGTGTTAAGTGGAATGTGTTAAATGTGTTTTTGTCGTTTTGGTAGAACCATAAATTTATCAGGCAATTGTCATGGCAAATTTCTTAAGAAATAATTTACCATGACTGTGGCTCCCTAAATTAGGCCTCCAGAGGATTAAAACAGAATAAAAATTCGTATTCAAATGAACCATTTATTTTCAAACAAAGAAAATTTAAGAGAGTAAGAAAGGGCTGAAGAAGGGCGGCAGAGATTGAGAGAGATGTGTTTGTGGTTTTTAATGAAAATTATAAAATTAAAATTTAAAAATTTTATTTCTGTAACTTCCGGTTCTAATAATATTTGGCATTAATTTTTTATGATAAAATTTTTTTATTTTTATTATTATTATTATTGTTTTTAAATGCGCCCACAGTGTGTTCAACTTTTTGCCTTTAAACATTTAAGCAGATTTCATATTGATTTCTGCATGAGTAAATAAAAAATATTATTGAACTTTTATGTAATAAAACGGAAAAGTTTTAATACTTTCTTAACTGAATAAAAAGCACCACAATCCTATAAAGATTACCATAAAAACGAAACACTTTCGAAAAGATCATTAAAAATCTGTTACTAAATTTAGTTCAAGCACAAGAATATTTCTGGTATGACAAGAAAAACCATAAAATGTTGCAAATTGTACTGTGCATATCAAAAGGTGACACACACTTACTAATATGCCAGATTGTAAATAAAAATAAAAATCCTTTAGTATAGTACAGTGTTTTAAAGCATTTTATTTGTGGGTTTTTTGTGTAAAAGTTTTTTTTCTTGTATTATTTCAGTTCTTCAAACGAAAGTTTTTTTTTTTTTTTGTTAAAGTTCAGAATGTTTTATATAAAATTTGAATATTTCAAATAAAATAATTTAATTAATTTTGTTTTATTCTTTTATAAATAAATAATTTAGAACTAAAATCACATTTTGCTTATACACATTTCAAGAAAACTTCGAAAAACAAAACATGATTTTATTTTTTTAATAATAATTTTTTAATAAATTTTTTAATAATTTTTTTCTTAAATTTATCTTTATTTCATAAAAAAAATAATCCATAATTAAAATCACATTTTTCTGCCAAAATTAAATAATTATATGCATATAAAAATAATGCAAATAAAATAATTAACTTTATTTCTTTTTATAACTTTTTTAATAATTTTTTTTATTAATTTTTATTTTATAAATAAATAATAATAATAATTTTTTATAAATTTATTTTTATTTTTTAAATTAATAGAACTAAATAAAGAACTAACCAGTTGCTAGAAGAACTAAATAATTATACGCATATAAAAATATTGCAAATAAAATAATAGATTTTTTTTAATAATTTTTTTTTATTATTTTATGAATACATAATTTATTATTAAAATCAAATTTTTTGGTTTTTTCTGGAAAAACTGAATATTTACATGCATATGAAAATAATGCAAATAAAATAAATAATTTTATTAAATAAATAAATAATTTATAACTGAAATAACATTTTTCTGAAAAAAAACTAAATAATTTTACGCATAAAAAATAGTGGAAATAAAATATATTATTTTATTTTTGTTAATAAACTTTTAATCATTTTTTAAAATTTTTTTTTTTATTTTATAAATAAATAATTCATAACTAAAATCACATTTTGCTTGAAGAAGTAAATAATTATACGCATATAAAAATAATGCAAATAAAATAAAAGATTTTATTTTTTTAATAAATTTTTTTAATAATTTTTTCTTATTTTATATATAAATAATTTATAACTTAAAAAACTTTTTGCTGGAAAAAGTAAATAATTATACGCTTATAAAAAAAATGGGAATAAAATAAAAGATTTTATTTTTTTAATAAATTTTTAATAAATTTTTTAATAATTTTTTTAATAATTTTTTTAATAATTTTTTTTTATTTTATATATAAATAATTCATAATTAAAATCACATTTTGCTTGAAGAAGTAAATAATTATACGCATATAAAAATAATGCAAATAAAATAAAAGATTTTATTTTTTTAATAAATTTTTTAATAATTTTTTTTTATATATAAATAATTTATAACTAAAATAATTTTTTGCTGGAAAAAGTAAATAATTATACGCTTATAAAAATAATGGAAATAAAATAAAAAATTTTATTTTCTTTAATAAATTTGTCATTAATTTTTTTTTTATTTTATAAGTAAATAATTTATAAGATAAAATTTTTCTTGAAAAACTAAATAATTATACGGATATAAAAAAAATTCACAAAAAATAAAATATTTTATTTGTTTTAATAATTGTTCCGCTCTTTCCTCTTGACTTGGTTTTCTACATTCTCCATTTATTTGCATCTAAAGAATTTTAAATATTCTTGAGTAAACCGTAGATCTGCATTAAAACCCTAAAAAAATTATTTTTATGAGTTCCTTTTTTTTTTACTATGTTCTCTAACTCTAGACGATTTTAAATAAAAATGGATGACTAACGAAACTGTCCATAATATATAATTTTTTTATACATTTAACATTTATTGCTAAAACGTTAATTACTCAGTTTTTGAGGCTCCATTTTTAAAATTATTCTATTTTAAATGCAAGTCTAAAAATAGAGTTTCTCGGTAGTAAAGATTGAGTAATTAGTGGTTCAACTTATTCATATTGCTTATTACGAATTTTATTTCTGCCTAATTTTCTCTCAAAATTGTAGCATATTTCGGGGCTGTACTGTTATTTATATTCCATAGCATAATTATTTTCTTCTCCTGCTCAAAATTGGTTTCTATTGTATATTTGTACATGTATGTATGTGTGCATGTATGAGTAGTTCTATTCATTATAAATACGAATAATTTTGGATTGTATTGCTTTTTGATATGCATTTATTTTGTTGATTGATTTTTGAAAACTTTTTTATTTCTGCTTTTGTTGTTCCTGGTTTTGTGCTAGTAGTTTTCATTATTACAAGTAATGGTTGCTTCCTAAAAATATTCAATTTATTATAGTGCAGTTTTATTTAGTTGTATTTTTTGCTTCTCTTCTTACGTCTCTTCTGTCGGCACATTTATATTTATGAGTTTGAGCAAATGCAGAAAATTTGTAATAAATTGAAAAGGATATAAAAACCTCATTTGAAAATTTAAGGTCAAAAATTAAAGCTAAATACTTACCGAGTAGAACATATTGGGAATTTAATTGAGATATCATCTGTTTTTTGGAGCCACTTGCTGAAAGGCTCTGGGTGGCTACATTCGGGCAACAGAAGTCCAATTGACAGCAGTACCTATGCGTATAAGGATATGTGCGTCTTATCGTTTCTAGCTAACTTTATATCAGCTAAACGAATGCAAAGGGGGACGCTTATCAAAAATTGAAATATACACCAAATTTCGAAAAAAAATTTTTTCTTTTTTATTAGCAAAAATATATTTTTAACATTTAAAAATATAAAATAAAAACGCATTTTTTTTATTCAAAAATTCACAAATAGACGTTTTCAAAATTTGAAAAAATTGAAAATTTTTCAAAAATCGAAAAAATTTTTTTTTCTTTATTATTAGTAAAAATATATTTTAAGAATTTAAAAACATAAAATAAATTTACAAGAGCAATAAAAACGCAAGTTTTTCATTCAAAAATGCACAAACGGACGTTTTCAAAATTGACGATTTTTGCCCAAAAATGCAATGGTACCCCATTATCTAAAAAATGAAAATTTTTGCTAAAATCGAAAAAATTTTTTGTTCTTTATTTTTAACAAAAATCTGTTTTAAACATTTGAAAACATAAAATAAACATACAAGTGCAATAAAAACGCCAATTTTTCATTCAAAAATACACAAACGGACGTTTTTAAGGAATGACGATTTTTGGCCAAAAATTCATTATCAAAAAATGAAAATTTTTCCAAAAATCTAAGAAATTGTTTTTTCTTTATTTTTAACAAAAATCTGTTTCAAACATTTAAAAACATAAAATAAACTTACAAGAGCAATAAAAACGCCAATGTTTACTTCAAAAATGCACAAACGGACGTTTTCAAAATTTGACGATTTTTGAACAAAAATACAAGGGGGTACCCTTATCAAAAATGAAAATTTTCCCAAAAATTGAAAATTTTTTTTTTTCTTTATTATTAGCAAAAATATATTTTAAGAATTTAAAAACATAAAATAAACTTACAAGAGCAATAAAAACGCAACTTTTTCATTCAAAAATAAACAAATGGACGTTTTTAAGAATGGCGATTTTTACCCAAAAATGCAAAGGGTCCTTATTGTGTCACTGGTTTTAATTTGCCCTTAGCCGTTACTACCAATGCCATTTTTTTTTTGTTCTTCTAATTTCATGACCATATCCCACTGAGAGCTGAGGTATATGGCGCATAAGTAATTTTCTATAGCTTTTTAACATTCTTGTTTTACGGAAAGTTTGTATCGAGCAACGAGCAGAGTGTCGATTAAATATAGTTTTACAAAGTTTTAAATTTACTTTAGATTTTACATTCAGTATTTAATTTGTTAAATTACTCTACATACTCTGATACAAAGTAAATTGTCTTGGAAAGAAATCGTAAATCCTTTTTTTTCATACCCAACATTACCTTCTCCAACATCTCTTAATTATTAATCCGCAAAACGAATTTTAAACTTACTACCACATCCAAGTTACCACAAATTATTTATATTTTTCATCACTCACTTTTATTTGACTTTCTCATTTGAATATTTTGGATTTGGTTGTTGTTGCTGCAGAACCCCCCAAAAATTACTTAATTAAAATAGAAAAGCTGAGACATATAACGAGGATTTGCTCGTAATCTAATTTGATTACTGCAATTTACTTCATGCCACACACCTTGACGTTGATGTTGCACGTACCCCGCCACACACTAGTTGTATTTGTTGGCTTTTGGAGAGTCTGAAAATGCTTAACCAACTCAAAGGAAGTAACAAAATCGCCTCCTAATACTTGAAAATGATTCAAGATAAGTTACAAAGCAAGATGGAGAGCAGGAAAAGGAAAAAAAAAATTATGCGTTGCATCTCATAAAGTCACGATTTGATTATGAGGACTGATGGAAATAATGCAAGAGAAATGACTGCCACACACTCCACGATAAAAAAAAAGGAAAAAAAAATATTTTAAGCATTTGGACTACTGCCTGTGCGCCATACATATATTTTGCATTAAGATACACTGTAAGAAAAAATATTTTCCGAGATTTTTTGTAAAAGTTTATAACAAACGGGATAACCCAGGGATCAAAAGACCCCCAGTATGGCATGTTAATCCAGAATATTTTCCCTATTTCATAACGGATTATCCTTTTTGCGGTTTACAAAGTAAACCTAAATAAAAAACATATAAAGTAAAATGCTATATCATTTGAATGGTCACCAAGTGAGTTGTTGCAAGCATTGATTCTTTTGAGGTAATTTTCGACCACTTTTTGACACATATTGGGCTGTATCTCAGCCATAACTTGACGAATGTCGGTTTTTAAGTGCTCAAAAATTAACGGTTTATCTGTATAAACAAGGTCTTTCGCATAGCCGTGCAAAAAAAGTCTAATGTTGTAAAATCGCATGATCTTGGTGCGCAGTTGTTATCGCCACGACAAGAAATTACGCGGCCAGGAAATGCCTTTTGCAATAAAGCCATTTTCGCTGCACAATTAGGTGCCATGTGGCACCGTCTTGTGGAAACCACATATTCTCCAAATCGTATTCGTCAATAGCAGGCAAAAAAAAGTCGCTTCGAATTAAGGATTACAGTCGTTCCATCCTCGTTTTCGAAGAAGTAAGATCCAATAACACCTTCGGACCAAAGAGCGCACCAAACAGAGACTTTTTGTGGATGTAATAGCCCCTCTCCAATTACTTAAGGATTCTCAGAATCCCAAATACGACAATTTTGATTATGAACATAGCCACTGAGTGAGAAATATGCTTCACCGCTAAGGAAAATTTTGTACGATAAATAGCCGTCCAACGCCTGTTGTTCAAGCACCCATTCCATGTATCTACGACGTTGTAAATCCTCAGCTGGCTTCAGTAGTTGGATGTAGGTGTAGATCGAAATGCAAAATATGCCGTAATGTGCCTGAAAAGGACGAGGAGTAGACACATTCGTTCGTCTTCGCCGACACTTTCACTTACAGCAGCGATATTTTCAGCGAAACGATGATGCACACACAGGTCTTACACTATTTGTAACCGCTCCAGTCTCTATAAATCTCTTCACAATTTTGCCAATTGCTTGCGTAGTTGGATGATTATGTAAATCATAATCTCCTCTTAAAGCACGATATGTGGCTGTGGCAGAATCACCATTTTCGTAGTATATATTGATAATTTTTATACGTTGTATGACAGTTAAGCGATACATTTTCGTCAATGTCAGATTTTTAACGGAAAAGAAAAAAATAGGTTTAACAACTTAGTGTGACAGATGTCGAATTCCAGTCCTATAGTTTTGGAACCACGAAATGGATAACCCGTTACCTTCCTGAACCTTTAAAACCTACAGGCAGTTCAAGTTTTGCATTTTCTTTTCAGTGTAATTTTTAGTTTTTTGCCCCGCCCTTTTTGGAAAGCGCATAAAGTTTTGTTTTGCGCTGTTGCAGTATTTGAATAAATTTTTGTCCAAAATCTTGACTCCTCCATTGAACGGTTGCTGCTTTGCAATTATAATTTTGTAATATTATTTGGCGTTTTGCTTCGATATTATTTGTTTGAACTCGTCCTAAACGAAGAGAAACAATATTGAGCTGGAAATAATGCGGAAATTGTCGGCACTGTCTTCTGGCAAAAATTTAAAGGTTTCATATCCTTGCAGGGGAAAATGCTGTTCTGTGCTCGCCTGTCTGGGGTCTGGAGCAATAAAGAGAGCATTACATGATCCGTTAAAGTAAATTACTTATGCTTCGTTACCCCTAATGCTTACCACTGATTTAAAACGTGCGTTGTTTTTTCTATTTCGTTCTGCAAAACTTCCTGCTTAGAAACCGAGTTTACTTAATTGCCGGAAATAAATGAACTTTTATTTAAATTCTCTTCCTTTTATTACATAAAATACCTTCTAGTTTTAACACTGTCAAGTTAATCCAATCAGGTTAAATGTGTGTCTGTAAGCAGTTATTGCAGCCAACATTCTTTCAAAAAAACACTAAATTTGCATTTTTTTTTTGTTGTAATTAAAAATATTCGCTCAATTACCTCATCTAGGTAATAAAGAGAGTTATTGTGAGAGGTATTATGAGAGTTTTTCTCTCTTAATTATACGAAAGTCTGAGGTTTTGAAAGTTTGCATTTAAGATTTGTGATTTTTTGTTAATAAAATTATTTTAGTAAAATTTTTTTAATGAAGTTTTTTTTTGTATTAAAAAAAAATTAATAAAAATTTTATAAAATATTAATTTTTTTTTTGTTCTTATTTTTTGAGTAATAAATATTCTGGAGAAACGTAGTGGCAGATATATGCTATATATCAAATGCATCATGCTTTAATTACTCCTAAACGAAATAAAATTTATATACGTTATGCTGCCGCCTTTTCCTCTCAGAAACCTTGACTTTTGGATATACATTAAACGAGGCACGCCCTTTTACACGTGCCTCCTGGAGGTTGGTTTTTATATCTCTAATTAGCTTTTAATAGTGCTTGCCAATAAAAATGTTGGGTAGATGCTTAAAAGGTTCAATGATGTATGGGTTCGACAAAGAATGCAAAAATACGAATATTAATATTATAAGTTAGTTGAAAAAGTCTTGGTCGTATTTAGTCAATAGATGTAGTTGCAGTCGTATATCTCCAGTGCTACCAACCACATTGTGTCATACTCTATAGTGTTGGAAAGGTGAGATTTTAAGCTTCATTTAACCAAAAAAAAAAAAAATAATTTCTAGGAAGTTGAATAAAGTTACAGCTGTTCTATATAACCTATTGGGATGGTCAACTTTCTTCCTTTTAGTCCGTTTATGTAAGCCCCATCAGAAAAATTCTATTATACACCCTGTATTTTTGTGTTATTTATTGTTACTGTTATTTGTTAACTATTTAAGAGTACTGAAATATGAATACGAGAATTACACATTTATTGTTCACAGATAATTATTCGGTGAAGTTGAAAAAAGGAAACAGCTGTTTAAAAATGAGTGGAAATAAGGAAGAAAGTGAAGAATGTCACGCAAGCGAGCAATTAAATTTGTGAAGTTTACGGAGACCACTGGAAGACTCTACTTTATATTTAGATCTCTGATGCCCTTGATACAGACCACTGCAAGACTATACTTTATATTTTATAATTTATTAATAAAGGGAGTTACTACAGTAGTAGACGTTCAAATCTCTATCAAACCACGCGGTTTTGCAATTACAAGAATTCTTTATTTTATTTCTGATTTTTCCTAAATTTGGTTTTAGGGTTTTTGGTTCAGTTCCCTTTTAGAGAATAATTTTGATGGATAAATTACCTGCAATATAGAGAATTATGCCGATTACAAAGATTTTTTTTGCCTTCATTTATTTCTGAGTGTATGTTGTATTTTAAATTTTTTTTTATTCGTCTGCTTGTCCGAAGCTGTTCGGTTGAAACAGTAGTACGAAGATATCAATCTTTAAATATACGGTTAAATAAACTAAGAAAAGGTCTACAAAAAATTTGCTTCTTTTACCTGCGGTCGTTTGTAGCCCATTTTCTAGTGTCTCTGTACTTTTTTTTCTTATAAGTTCTGATTCTGGATTATTTATTTCTAGAACAGCTTTTAAGTTTAAGTGCGAGTATGTTGAATTTATTTTGATTATTTTTGGCCTCTTCTTTTTAAATCATCTTTATCGTTTGCTGGGCATCTCTCAAGTATTTTATGTAAATTAGTTGAGTTGATTTTTTTTATTTTGTTTTATTTTCATATTAAATGATAATATTGATTTGGGAACTACAAATATGAGATATTGTGGAATATAATTTTGTATAACGTCGTAATTTAATTAATGAGGAGATGATGGGAAAATTTCGATTTCTCACAAAAAAAACAAAACAACAAAAACAACATCAAAAAGTTGTTTAAAAAGCAGCTGGTTTTGCTTTGTTAGCCATATCAACTCTCTTTATCTTCAGCCATATGCATGAGGGGAGGGGTAATTTGTTCTACAAAGTGATTGCATAGATATTAAATTCAAATTTTCTTTATTATTTCATTTACTTAGTTATTTCAACAATGAAGTCGTTGAAGTCCACGTAATTTGAATCAAAATTTTGTAGGACCGGACATGGTTTCTCTCAAAACCGCATCCTTCCTTAAGACGTTGTAATTTTAACTGCACTGAAAGTATTCTAAACCATGAACAGTTTACTGGCTGCTACAGTTTCTTTGTGGGCAAAAGGACTACGACTCAGCTGTGGCTAAACGGACTTTAAAGCCGCATCTTCCTTTTTTGGAAGTGGTTTTTTATTTCCATATTATATCCTGCAGCAAATTTTGTTATGCGGTTACAAGAAATTCCTTTCAATGATTACTGGGTCTCTGGATCACGCTAAAGTTAGTAACAATTTTAGAATCTTTCTGAGCGTCAAAGGCCAAAATAAATTTAAAGCTTTTATTTTTTTTTTTTTTAATTTTAATTTTGTGATTTAGTCGAAAGTCCTGATTCAGGGTTGATTTTCTATTGGCATTTCATGGTTGCTTCTTTCTAAATGTGATTTCAATAGTTTTTTTTTCAATCCGTTTGAGAATTCCTAACTATAGCTTTGCTGTTATTGGAAGAAATCCAAGAATTTGCATGCATTACATTAAATGCTCTGGAAACGATCAAACAACACGTCAATCATAGCAGGCATCGTTTGAAATGGGACGCACAAATAACCTTCTCAATCGGCACTGGCATTTTGAGCGACTACAAAACGGCTGACAGTTGGAAACGTTCAAATAATTACTTGAGTAATTAAAACTATTTTATTTTCATCAATCAAAGCCTACCAATTAAATTCATATATGTCTTTACTGCCGCTAATGTGGATCTTGTAAAGGTCCTTTTGGGCCAGTGCGCTATTAATCTAAATAAAACAAAGATCCATTTAAATTTGTCCAACCTATATTGGTAATTGAGCGCAATGTTGAAGCTGCTCTTTTATATAGATGAAGGGGTTCTTCTTTAGCCATGACAGTTTTGTTGTTATATTCGCTATATTGAGAGCTATTATCGGATATTTTTATATGTAACGCCATCTTGCAAGAAAATTTCCCAAAAAAAAAAATTTTTTTTATGAAAATGTTGAGTATTTAAATGTAAAATTTTTAAGCTTCCGAGACTAATAGAAACCACCTCCACGAATAATTACAAATTAATACAATTTAATGCGCTACATATTCTATTACAATGGCAGTAATCATTCAGAAAACGATATCCCAGCCAATGTAATAGAGCTGTCTAGATCAATATATAGAACTTTGCCGAATATTTTCAATTTATTTAAGGAGAGAACTAGTCTTACCAGCTGATGTTTGCAAAGCAGCTACTCCGCCAAAAAGATATGTTTTTACAGGGGTTTTACTGTACAAAACAAAAAAGCCAATAATAGGTTTATACAAGAAAATCTGTAACTATAATGGGGTTCCACTACCTCAAAGTCTACGCGATATTATTATGAAACCCCTCGACTGTATTAATTCGAAGAGTCAATACTCACTTATTTTATGAAACTAAACTTCTTTCACAAAGAAATCATTTATATATGACTAAGAATCAGCTTTAATTATTTCAATTAATTTATTTAATTACTTTTATTTAGTTGTGCAATCACAAATGTGCTTAATCTAATAAAAATACTCATTTCATTTCGTCTAATATTACGTTTTAATAAAGTTATTAACAGCGTAATAAAATAAAAATGAATTATTCCATACGTCACACCATGATATGTAATTAAGCCCCTCTTAATTTTCCCTTCTTTTGCTCCACTTCTTTCCCTTCCATTGTGCTCCTTCCGCCAAATTTTTGTCATGCTCTTGTTAAGGTTTTATAATTATTACTAATTGTTACAATTTGTTACCAATTTGAGCATTTTGTTGTAATAAACGTTCGCTTTGTGTCTGCAACAAGACAAAAAACAAAAAACAAAAAAAAAAAAATCAAACAAACAAACAGACAAACAAAAAATTAATCTTATAATTGTTGTAACCATTGTATTGCTGTAAACGTACCACATGCACGTACATATAAAACGTTGTAAGTTATAATAAATTGTATTTAAGGTTTTGCTGCTCGGTGCTGTTTTATGTAGACATTAAGACTTACATGCAAGTACATAAATTGGCTTTAGACAAGCTCTCATTATTGCTTTTAACAAAAGTACAGAGAACCCTATTTAAACTCACACATACGAACGCACACTCTTGCACTCACCCACACGAACATTAATGTAGGACTTTTTATAGCAAAACAATGAGTAGTAAATGATTTTGATAAATGTACATACGTGCCTTGGAGACAAATTTCTTTTGTCATTTGCTCGCTCCATATTATATCATGCAAACTTTTTTGTGTATTTTTTTAGTCCTGTCGTGATCCTGGCGTGTATTGATTGCAGAAAGAAATTTTTAATGAAACTAATGAAATCCGCAAAATTTTCTGAGAGAGTATGTGAGAGAACAAGTGGAATCAAATAAAATGCTCCACAAATAAAAATATTTTATTGACAATATAAAAATTGTCAGGGTTAGAAGTCGGCTTTGTAGGTCACGAAATGTATTACGAGATCAGACGGGATATATGGAAAAAGAGTTAAATGGTTACGCATATGAAAAATTTTCTTTAATCATGCAAATAAAATTTAATTAAATCATTATAAAAACTTATTCCTTAACTTTGCAAATTTTTTGTGTCCTGATATAAAAAAAAAAATGATACTTATTCAAGAAAATTATTCGAATAAAATATTATTGATATATAAACTTATGTAATAAAGCACTTTATATGAGATAAATAAAATATTTGTATAAAAGAATTATTGTATTAAAAATTATTTAAATAAAATTTATTTGCATAAATAGTTTTCATATATAATATGCTTACAACAAATTATTCGACTAAAAATTCAAATAAATTTTTAGTTAATTTTTTTTTATATGAGAGAAAAAAATTATATTGAGTAAAATTTTTGTCCCTGAAGTTAATCGAATACAACTTAATCGCTGAAAAATTTATCGGTGAAATTATTTTCATGAAATTATTTTACTATTTTTTTACTATATCATATAAAATAATTGCATTATAAATTAACTGTTTAAATGAAAATTTTAAGTTTTTCACAAATCGAAAAATATTTAACGAATAGAATTATTCATAATTTAATTCGTAATTAAAATTAGAAATTTAAAATCAAATTTAAATCAGAATTTATTCATAATTATTCATATTTAAATTTCATATATACTGTAATACTTCCTACATATTTAAAACAAATTTTCAGATATTACAAATGAAATTTATCATATACAAGAAATTATAATCCCAAAAGATTATTCGTCTGAATTCTTAGATGTTTATACGGAGGCAATTCCTGGCGGAAAGAAATTTCAGTTATAAATATAACTTTTGCATAAAATTTCCCAAACAATATATAATAAATCATATAATGAATAAATAAAATAATTTAAATTATGATTAAAATTCCTATTTAAATAAAATTTGTTTGTAAAAATATGGAGAGAATAATGAATAAATTCTAATACATTTTTTGTAAAAAATAGAGAGGAAAAAGTTAATCGATTAAAATAAATAAATATTCTATGTAAATAATTTTTTTTAATAAAATAGAGAAATTCTTCGAATAAAATTATATTAATAAGATTGTTGGTGGAGAAAATAATAATTACTTTTGCAATAGTTTTTTTAATAAAGAAAAATTATCGATTAAATTATGGATGTGAAAGTATTCGAATAAGAGCAAGTTTGCTTCATTCGGAAATATAAATAATTTTTTATATTTGAGTTTTTTCGAATAAATGTTTGTAAAGATATTGAAATAAAAATAGCACTAGATTCGCAACTCATCATAAAAAAAATTCATTGTAGTTTAAAAAAAAAACTAAGTTATTTGTATAAAATTGCTCGTAAAAATATTCTAATAATCCCCAGGGATACATCCATTACTTCTATAAATCTGCTAAACCTTTTTCCTTTACGAAGAAATTTTATATTTTTTTTTTCAGTGCCAGGCCCCTTTTTCTTCAGAATATAGAAACAAATTATTGTTATTCTTAAATATATAAAAAAAAAAAATTATTCGAATAAATATGTTAAATATATTGCTAAATAAAATATCTAATATACTTCTTTAAATATGGAAAGAAAAATTATTCGAATAAAATTGTGTACTTGAAAGCTTTTAAATCAAGACGAGGGCAATTGTTACTCTTACAAATATAGAAATTTCAACGGCAGGAGAACTGAGTTGATAAAAATTTTTATATAAATTTAGAAAGAAAAAATATTCGATTAAAATCGTTTGAATATAATATTTCCATAGTTCATTTTCTATTGAAATAAGAATTGACTGGTTCAATCCGAACTTACCAATAGTTATAAAATTCAGCAGACGACTTTTTCTAGAGTAGCATCAGTGTTCAGATAAATATCGTGTATCTGTTCCTCAGGAAATGGCTTTCTTAGAGATTTGTCGCCAGGAGACGAATGAGAAAATTTTATTCCGATAAATTACAAACTTAAAATAAAATCCAATATAAACGAATGGGGATTTCAAGCATATCAAATGCTTTTCACAGGTGTCGTAGCTTAAGCGAGAAACGAAAAGAGGAAAATAAGTAAGAAAGCAACATTTACCATCACGGAATTAAGAAAAGAGAAAATCCTGGAAAAAGTGAAACCTTGACGAGCTGAAACATACACTGGCGCACACAAACACATCGGAACAAAAGTACGTGAGTGTAATTGATTTAATGCCAGTGACAGGGAGTTCTTTGCATGACTGTGTGAGTAGATTGTTAAGCATTTTAGGATGTGACTGTTTGGGTGTACATGTTGATGTGGCTTGCATGTTCGCTTGATTGTGTGTGTGTAAGGTTAATTAATTTTATTTTATTGTGACGTTGAAGTATCACAGAAAAATCGGATTTTGTGGTTGCGCTGCCAAAGATTTAATAATACCCCACCCTCACCACCACCAGCACTAAATTATTTTTAAATAAAATAAATTCCAACAAAAGTATGAACGTGTGAGTGGGGGTGTGTGCGTGCGTTGGTATGTGCAGATATTCTTAATACATAATGCTCAAATAATGATTATTTATTTGTCATGCAATTTGAAATGTTTTGGTTTTATTTTGGGGATTTTTTTTTAAAGGGAATTATTGGAATAAATCTCATAAAAATTAAGTTTTAAACTTTACAGCTTTAACTCATGCATTGCAAATATTGTGTAAAAATTTAATTAAAGGAAAATATAAAATTTAGTTATTAATTTAAATTAATTAATAAAAAATAGTTTAAAACACAATTGCCCTAATAAGATATAAACTATATTGAATGCAAATTAATTCCCGACAAGAAGATTAAGATGCTAAGCATTAGTGGGTTCTACGGGGGTTCCCTGAGCATAAAATCCCTTATATATAAGAAGCAAAAAATTCATTTACGCATGACTTGTATAAAAAGTGGAGACAGTATTATGCTTGCAAATCTCTCATGTGTACACTAGAGACCTGCTTAGGCACAAAACAATGTCTTACAAGCCTTTCAATTGAAATACTCTATTAACATTTCAAAAACCATATTTCACTTTCATTATTTTTACCAATTCCAAGGAAAACTGTTCTATAATATACAACAACAACAAGAAAAATAAAGCTAGAACGAAATAATGAAATAGGATAAAATTGAAGCGGAACATTGCTGAACTAGAAGGAGTTGAGGTACTGTTGCTATTATGAACTATTTCGCTATTTCTCGAAGGCACGTAGATAAATTTAGTAAATTATGCAGTAGATAATAACGATCAAGATATAATGGTCAAATCCAAAAGATATAGAAGTATTTCGTTGAGTTTAATTCCGATAAAGTAAACTAAAATATTTTTTTTTGCAAAAAAATAAGTGAGTAAAGCGATACTTCAACCCACGTCTGCCCATGGCTTGTTAATTCATGATTAATATTTAAAATTAAATAAATATTAAATAAATTATATTTGAAACTGTTTCAGAAGTTCATTTTACTAATTTTCTTTCTTAATAAACTCCCTGCATTTTTCGGCAGTCTTTTAGAAAAATATATAAAACTAAACGGCAAAATTTCCGTTTCCGTAAATCTTTGAGAAATTATAACAAAATATTTGAGTTGGGTCTTACAGATGGTTTGAATGTGACGTCATCTTATAACAGCTGTGTAATTGTTTTTTTTTTTCTCAACGCAAAATAGTCGACGAATTTAAGTCCTCCCTTAATTTTTTTCGCTTTATTTATATGTCTGCAGATACAAGCCCGATATTTGAAGTAATAATTTAATAAAATCATTAAAAATAGTGCTATTTTAACAACTTAATATTAATATTTATAATTAATATCCTACTAAAATTGTAATTATAAATAAAATTAATAAAGTATGATCATGAAAGAAAGGTGCTCAGTTTGCATACTCGTTTTGGTAATAAATTTTTATTTGCTTACATTTTTTTTTTTTAAATTTTCATTATAAAAGAATCATGTCCTGTCAGAAAAATCCTTTCAAATCGGACAGTATTGTTTTTATTTTTCAATTATTCTATCTGTTTGTTTAAGTTAAAAGACAAGTTAGAACACTATGTTGGGAACTGCTGTGCAGTAGTGTCGTTTAGAACCATTTGAGCAGCCCTTTAAGATATACTAAATAAATATGAATGCATAAAAAAATTTGATTTACAAATTTTGTTTACTTATTTTGTTATTTACTTCATAACACAATCAAGTGAATATAATTATGTAGAAGCACTGCCTGCTGGGGCCATCGTCTAAGCTCCCCGATGGGAAGGTTTACAACGGTCTTCCGCCCGAAAGGCGGGGTTACTGATCACTTTGCCTTCTCTTTACAATTTTAATTTCAAACATTTCTAAAAAAAAAGAAGAGATTAACCCCTTAAAAGCCACAATTATGTACGCCAATACTCAGGTTATCATTTATACTATCGTATAGAAGAAAAAAAATTTGTACTGAAAATTAAAAAAATATTGAATTTATTCCATATCGAACTTTGACCTTTCGCTAAGTTCATGAACTATGTTCAATTATATTATTAATATTATAATTTTTTTTTTTAATAAGCCATCAAATTTGTGGTAACAACTTGTTTAAGCCATTTTCATAATAGGGCCACAAGGTTGCCCACCTTTGCATTCAAAATTGCAAAAACCATTAGAAATCAAAACTATGAAGGCTCTAAAATTTGCGACTTTTTAGCTGCTTAATAAAGACTAGAAGAATCACACAGCGAATTTGAATCTGTGATAAATAACACTTCCTCATCCCCCTCATCAACATGAGCTTATTTTTATTGCTAGCCACACAAAACATGCAAGTGGGCACGCATTTCAGGAAATCTTTTGAATTTAAAATCACATTTGTTGTTCAAAAATTATAATGGAAGTCATGACATGAAATTGGATGGTAAATGACTGACTATCACACCACATTTCACGCCACAAAACAAAGAAAAAAAGAAAAGATGCTGCAGCCGGCATATGATTTCACAGATTTTCCTTTGGGTTGCCCATTATTGAGTACTTAACATAAATTTATAAATTTTTGTTGCCCCTTCATGATCATCTTTTGTTGTATTGAAACAGAAAAATAATAAATTTGTGTTTATAGTTCGGCGGTGATGGCAGTGGCATAAAATGCAAAATGTGTTTAATAAAAACTGTCAAAACATTACGGAGGAGCGATTTAGTTCCACACAAGCCTAAAACATGATAATAGAATATTTACAATTGTATAAGTGTGAGAAATAAAATGAATTCTAAAGTTTTAAGAAAGTAAATAGGTGAAATCTTGTTGGTACTTGTACTACCCTGCAGTGCTGATGGGAACTTGAGGATATCAAACTAAAGTGAATAAACTCGCACACTATTGAGACTAATCGGGTTCCGTCTGGCCTTTCAGAGGTTTTAAGTAAAGGAGGTACTTTTTTTCATTTAATGTGATTAGTTTTAAATATGAGGGCTGCTTCTGCAACGGTTTACCAGCCAGTGCTTACTTTAGCATCTTAGCTTTGACCCAGAGCGTCATGATCGTGATCGGGACTGTTGCGATGACCAGTATTTTGTGGTTCTCCATAATATATCCACAACGATCTAGAACTTGATGTAAAGCAAGTGCAGATGCCTTACATAATAAGAAAGACGATGCCTGAGGTAACATAGATTCTGAAGAGCGTGATGATTGCTTGTTTAGTACTAAGTCGCCATTTACTTGAGGCATTGATAAATCTGTGATTTGCTCCACAAATTTCTGAACATTTCTGAAAAGGTGGCCTTGATTGAAATTGGTATAAAAGTGTAATCAGGATTACTGGCCTACGTTAGCTATAATAGAATAGCAAGCTTTTTCAATTTCAGCTTTTGCATTTAGATAGTGTGGGTTCAATCCCTACGCCAAGCAGTCATAATTCTCATTTTCTCATTGTAAAACCTCTTACCTTAATCTTTAAAGAAATATATTTTCCCGAAAGCCATTCAGGCCGATCTACTTTAACGGCGAAATAAAACCATTATTAAAAAAGGGTTACCGGAAACACTTTAATGGCGCCTTCGTTAAAAACACAGGCAATGCAAAACTCCAACTAGTTTCTTTGGTCCTCAAAAACGAAAAAATTCAATATTGAATTTGACAGTAATTACCAGCATGCAATAATTCCCTCGATGCCTTAAGAAAACCAAAAGTCAATTCTTTTGAATTACAAAAGTTCCATTCCCCACACCCCCCTTTTTTTCGATAAAACCCTTTGAAATATTAACAAAAAAAAAATTTTATTCACATCATTTTTAAAGATCTGTCTCTAATGTAACGAAATATGATCATTCTATTTCTAATAAAGGAGTTCATAAAATTAATGAAAATTTTTTCATAAATGTAATGAATAAAATTCATGGTGCGAATGAACTTTTTTCTCTTCTACTGTAGCATTTAGAGGTGCTATGAAATTTTTAGCTTAATTATTTTTGCTGGTTTGAAAGTTTTCTTAGGCCTCTTAGTATTCTTCTTTTGTAAAGTGTGTGTGTACGTTCTGTAGTTTTATTTGTGTTTATGGTTTGATCACGTAGCGTTTTGATCACCTGAATCACGGTTTGGCGCTTGATTGAGGCTAATGGTGAATAATGAACAATTAAATATGCAGAGTCGTGTTTTCCCACTTCATAAACGTGCATATCGATGAGCCGTATATAGACGAGAAAAGCAACAACAACACAACATGGTTACCACTTTAACAACTGCAATAATAAAGTTGAATTAAAAAAAAATATTTTGTTTTCTTGAAAATTTCTCTATTGTTTTTAATCCATAAACCGTTCTTTCAATATATTATGACCTCCATTGAAATATTTTTTGTTTATCTGTGGCTGCATTCGATTTCTTCTATTTAATTTTTGGTGGAGGTCTAAAAATGGCTTAACAACTCATCATCATCTTCACACAAAAACAATAATAATAATAAAATAAATAAAATAAATAAAAGTTGCGAGTCATGTTCATTTTACTATGATGTACGTTGCTAAGCTTTTCTGGAGGCTGCTTGCTTAAGTTTCTTATTGTTTTACCCCTCTTCACAGGCTTTCTCGTTTTCATAAACTGTATGCCGATTGTGTCAAGTTCATTGACAATGTTGTGTCTTAAAAGGTGATCGTTATGCACCTGGCTGGCAGTGCCAACTTCAATTTGCCAATGATCTGCCACTCTAAAGCTTTTGCGCTGCATTAACTGCAAATCGAAAATCATTTGAACCTGCTGGAAAGGAAATATATGAAGAAAGTATGACATTTGCTCGTTTATATGACTCTTGAGGGTTGGCGCCTGCCCACATGAAATTATTATTATTATTAATTTGCTAATTCAACTTTTCTAAAACGTGTTGCTGTCAATGCTCATGCGCGAGTGCTTGCAGCTTTTTAAAATATTATATATATTCTTAATGACTGCCATGTAGGTATGTGAAATACAATTTTTTTAGGGCAACAAAAGCCAAATAAAACAAAAAGAAAAATTGTATAAAAATGCTGCTGATAAATACGGCAAAATTGCACTTATTGGACTGGCTAATTCGCTTGAACTGTCAGCTGTTGCCAACGGGGTTAGACATTATCAGAGCCTATTTGAGATCTTGAAGATAATCTGAGTTTGAAGTTTTCATATTATATTTGTAGGTTTCTTTTTCATTGCTTAAAGCCCTAATACATTAGCTTACACAGTCATACGATTTCTCAAATATGGCATCTCTGCACAAAAACTAGTATAGCGTGGCCAATAGTAGACTTTGCGAAAGTTTATGCAAAATTTTCATAAAATGAAAATTTGCATAAGTTTGGGGTTCCCCATGTACTTCAATTAGCCAAGAAAGAACTGCCTGCATCATTTTTGTATGATAGTATGGCACCAGCAATAGCATTTTGATGCGATTTTTTTAAAATCAGCCACAATTTCCATTCCAGAATAGAAGGCAATCGCTTTTAGATGTTCATGCGAGTAAATCGTACGACTGTGTACGATAGTGAAACGTGACCTTAAAACAAACTGTGAGATTTCTTTTGGCATCATTTCGTGTAAACGCAACCAGTATTTCTTTTCAATGATCGACCCATTTACCCCGAAACATTTAAATAAATCCTTCATAGAAATAACTTGATACTTTCTAGTTACACTTTTCTCTTGCAGCGTTAAGAAGCATTTTTCTTTCCCCGCCCCCCCTTTAACCATTCATTAGAGCTGTTTATTGGATTTGAAAAGATAAAAAAAATTAATAAAATAGACACTATCGAAGCAGTCTGTCAAGGCGACTTGTGCAGCAAACAGCCAAACTGCAGCAAACCAAAAAAAAAAAAAAAAAAAAAAAAAAAAAAAAAAAAAGAATAGAAAAAAAAACGTGTCAATTGATTTTATGTTTGTTGTCTGCTTGTTGCTGCAACACATTTTCCTTTTTATTATTAGATTTATTTTAAATTTAATCATAGAAAATGAACAAGCGTTACAAGGAGCTGCAGCAGAGCCACCAAAGAAGATGATTGTGACAAACTTACAACACCATTAAGAATAACAACAACCACAACAACCACAACAACAACAACGAGCACATGGAAAAAATTTACTGCATTATTTTATGCAATGAAGAATGCAACACAGCTCGTTCCTTCTTGTGTCAACCGCTTGCGTACTGTTCTGAGGAGCCAAACAAATAGAAAAGGTGTAGACAGTTTTATAACGATGCCACCAACGATCAAACGAAAAAATTATAATGTAGGTATTATAGGGGCATGATGGGGGGAAGTAAGCCAGTCAAAAGAAAAAAAAATTTATATTTTTTTTAAATAAAGTGTCTCTTCGAGTATGGAAAAGTTGGCGCATAAATTTGTTTAACTTTTTTCTTTACCCTCCATAAAGTAACGCGTTTAAGTGTGTGCTACAAAATCTTTAGAAGTGTAACATTAACTGTGAGCAAAATATTGCTGATAGAATTTAAGTCGTATATTTTGCGGTGGGGAGGAGATGCCATGCAGGTGTGATAGTTGCAACTAGTGATACCGTATGAGATGAATGCAAACATTATGATAACGCGCTACCTTTTTTTCTATTGTAGAGAGTGCATAGAAATATGTATTATACACTGCAGTTCAAAAGTATTCTTAAGCCAAGTGCAATTTCTGAAAGATCAAAGGCTCTGAAGACACTTTTAAGCATTTTGTAATACCTGCCAATTTCTGCCTCACAAAGAATTAGCTATAGATAGACTTTGCGAGGACCAGTAGGGAATGTAGCCTGCTAGCACAACCAATAGCATGTTGTTTCGTTGATAGGTGAATATGGGTTTGCAACTTTGAAAAGCCTTTTTTTTAAGTGCTAACTAATTCCTGACAAGTAGACTAGCATGCTAAGCCTTAAACTCTAGAAACTCTAGATAAAAGAAGTAAAAGATTAATTTACCTCTAGCTTGTACTAAAAGTGCTGAAAGTGTTATGCTTCTAGAGCCCTGCACAGGCACAGAAAAATATCTTACAAGCATTCCACAAGCACTTCACTGTCTATATTTGGGCAGATTATATATTACAATATAGAGCGACAGGGCTATATAATGCAATAGAAATAGCAGAAGTACAGTTTCTTATATAATTTTTAACATGTTTGTTGCTGAGGAAATGTTGAAAGCTCATTGTCGGAAAGAGCGCAATATCAAAATATGATTGGTCACCAAATTAGGCTGCAGTATAAATATTGTCAAAAACTTATTGCTCAGTTCTGCTGCCATTATTGGTTTAGTGGTGCTCTTAAGTCCAGATTTTTAAGTACGCAACTGCTTACCGGATGCTCATGGTAGCTCTGAAAATTACACTTTTAGTGAATTTTAAGCTGTTGTTATATAGTCTGATCTCTTCTCCATATAAATAAATAAATTATATAATAATGAATTCTTAAAAAAAAATTTTATAATAAATAGATAAAAAATAATTATAAAAAAATAAATACAGTAAATTCCAGCCATTACGATTGAAGTAATTGAATATTATTAAAATTTAGTAACGGAATTGAGAGTTCTTGTCAGAAGAGGTCAGAGCAACTTGTGCCCTTGCGTCCTTAGTATAGAATATGAAAGTTAGTCAAAAAATCATATATCTATCTGAAAAATCGTTAAATTAAACTCTGCAATAACTTTGGTACGATTTCTAGAGGATCAAAGTATTAGGTACGCGAAAAACTTATCTCTACAAAAGCGATAAGATAAAATCGAAGGCTTTGCTTCCGATTTTTAAACAATTAATCGCTGCCTTTGAATTTCTTTAATTTTGCAAAGAAGTTGTTATGAACGATAATCCATAAAAATAATTGTGGTATTCCCCTAAAAGCATTTGGGCAATTTATGTGTCTCAGTGTAGGTTGCCTGGTTTGTACAGACAGTCTTATAGACGAGGTTTCTTATAAAGAATCGCCGAAATTAAAATTGTATATTTTTCGGCTCATTTTGCGGGTTTTCTTTGATAGAGACGAAAATGGAAGACAGGCTGCTGAAATTGTGAAGGGTGTTTGTAGAGCCGATACTGTAATATACCACTATATATGGTTTTGATATCATCGATTCTTTATAAGCATCCTTGTCTACAAAAATTGTTGACATGTTTCTAGTTATAGCAACGCCTGGATCGACCATAAACATAAACAAGTATTACACGATTTGCAAATATCGGGTTTTAAATAAAATTTTGAATATAAAGCAAAAATAATAGCCCTTTTTGACCCAAACGCATTATTAGGGCACTTGAAATACTTTTTATTTCGTGACAGCTGTGTGGGAAACGTAGTCAGGATAAATTTGTTATTTGTTAATTATACTGTGTAATTGAAAAGGGCGAAAATTATTAAGGTCCTAACAAACTTAAAATCAGTACTTTTCCGTTTCTTCTTACGTCATTTGACTTATCCGTATTGGAGCTTGTTTATCTTGGCCCAGTACTTTGTCCGCGTAGTCTATTTTTTTTACATTCCCACATCTGCATATGTTTTCTTTAATTATTTTTTTTTATTATATTTTTAATTATTTACTTTTTTAGATTATTTTGTGTTTTTGACAGAAGAGCTGTCAGAGTTAGAAATGTCAAATCGAATAACCATTTTTCCATTTTCAAAATTCCTTTTTTATATTTTTATTTTATAATTAACACTAATGAAATTCTGAAAATGAATCAAAAGTATTTAAAATTTAGAAAACCCAGTTTTGTTAGCAACACTTTTTCTGCAACATGTGAATACCCCTAATGCATGCTTATTAAACAATTTCATTACAATGACAGTAAATAAAATTAAATTTTAAACTTTTCTTTAGTGCAATATTTTTTTCACTTTTTTTAAGAAGCCATGTAAATCAGAACAACAACAACAACAAGAACAAGAACATCTGCAACTTCAGTGTTAATACACGTGCGTAGACGTGAATATACTTGTATTATCTTTTAATGAATTTATAAAAGTTTTATTATAATTTTATCAGGGTGTCCTCCCTTATAGTACTTTTACCTCTGCAGCTTTGCAAATTTTTCCTTTTTTGGCATGCAGTCGACAAAAAGTTCTTGTTTCAAGACAGTGATAGTAATTTTTAAAAAGCTCATTGTCCTTTAGATAAGCTAAGTGGCGTGCTTGCTATCTTTTCTGGCCCAACCAACCTTGAGTAGAATACTGATATCTTAAAGCAGGAGCAGCCTTAAAGAGATTAATAAGGCTCTTGATATTAGAAATGTGGAAACAGAATCGAAAAGAGAAATAGAAATATTAATAAATTATAGCAACTAAGACGTGAGAGCGTGGAGGCGTAGAGAAATAAAAAATAAGTTGATACTCGTACGTGTTCATAGTCTCTTACTCTTATGAATTTTGTAAGTCCATTCTGGTGTTAAATGTCAGTTGCTGTGATAGTCAGTTTACATCTCCATATTGGAAATGAAATAATAAAACGGTCTTCTTTATTGTCTCTCATGTCGTGTTGACATTAACGTGTTTTGTAAGTTCTGCAGGATTATTTTAATCAACACATTTTTTTCGCCATAAATTGTTGTAAATGCGATATTTGGTTAACGAGGGCAGCCCAGCCTGAAGGTAATTTAATACTTAAGTGACATGATTTTCTATTTAATGTATAAATAATTAATTATGTACAAATGAGAAGTTATCCGTTTGTATGTGTCACAATTACGTATAAGTGGCATTACTTAAGCAGTAATTTAAATAATATATTCGAATATTTTGTACGAATAACAAGTTGTTACTGTGAGTATTTTATTTGACATTTATTTAGATGAGTAAAGCTCATTTATTATCGTTAAACTTTTTTTCAGTAACTACATTTTTACTCGAATAATAATTCTATTCATATGATATTTTTTAATCGACAAACATTGCTGTTAATCGAATAACTATATTTAGTTACTTAAATATATTTCGTAAAGCCTTCTTACTTAGTCATTAATATTTTATTTGCTGTTAATTTGTTTTTTTGTAATTTAAGAGAATCCCCTAAATATATAATTAATTAACTTTTTGCTTCTTATAGTAATTATAATTTTTCTGACCTTAAATGATTATTTTTTTTATACATACATAATATACATATATAGTTTATTTTTTAGGTTTTAAACTTTAAATTTTTTATTAATTTTTCTTATTTTAACTTAAAAAAAATTATAGCACAGTTTGAGTAAAGACGTTTGTAGTCAATCTTACAGTTATGTTTAACAAACTAGTTTAATAATAAATCTAAATACTAAACAATAACCTATATATAATAAAAAAATATTTAATTTCATTAAAAACTCAATATTTTATTCGAATAAAAGTTTTATTTTAATATGTTATTAAATATTTAATATTTTTTTTATTTACATAATTATTAATTACACACATAATTTACTCCCAAACATATTACAAATATAATTTATTCAGATATTTTTTTATTCATGTAACTAGATTTACCAGCGAAAACGACTTCCATATATAATTTAACCATTAATATTTCAAGCGATTAATAATTTTTTTATAATATATTATTCGAATAATTTTACATTTACCTATAAAGTACATTTTTATACAGTCAGATATTATATAGTCAGTCAATTACTGGCAGAAAAATAATTCTAATGCGAATATTTTGCGAATAAATATTTTATTCGTTTTACAAATGAATTTACAATTTGAAAACTAAATTCAAAATACAATAAATAATTAGTTCCAATAACTTCCTGATTAATATTTTTTTGGAATTATTTTCCAATAAAATTTCTTTGCAAGCATTTTGTTTTATTTTTTTTATTATGGTAAAATTTTCGCATAAATATATTTTAGTCATCATTATTATTCGCCAAAAAAAATATTAGAAAAAGTTTATATTCGAATGTTTTTCGAATAAATATTTCATTCATGTCATTAAAGAATTATAAATATAATATACCAATACTATATACCAATAATTAGCTAAATAATATTTTAATCGAATAATTTTCGTTTTATAATATTTTTTATTTTATAAAAATGTTATAAAGTATTATATTTTTTATTTTTTATTTCATAGTATATTTTAGTGAATTTTCAAAAACATTATTAATAACATATTATTCAAAAACACATTTAGGGGTTTCCTATAAATATTTCGCCAATAGTGTTTTTTCACCATTTTCTTGCGAAAAGATTCAGATTCGAATGTTTCGCGAATAAATGTAATATTTTATTCGTTTCATAAAAGAATTTTAAATTTCAAAAACACATTTAAAATAATTTTTAATGAACATTTTTACAATTTTTTTTTTTAATAATTGGGGCACTTATTGGCTAATAAATAATTTATTCGAGTAAGTTATATAATAACATTTTATTCGAATAATAATTAATAGTGTACATATAATATATGATCGTAAATATATTCTTGCCAATATATTTTATCTATTTTATGTTTCGAATAATTTTTTCGAATACTTTTTTTTTGTAATTTTTTTATTTACATATTTTTCAAAAAAGTTCGATTAATATTAAAGCAACGAACTCTAAATTTTCTCAACTAATTTAATTTTTCTTTAGAAACATTGTTCCGAGTCAGAGGAATTTTTTTTAGAAAATGTGTTCACAGTCAAAGCAATTTTTCTTAAGAAAATTTGTTCCGAGTCAGAGCAATTTTTTTTTTTAGAAAATGTGTTCCCAGTCAGAGCAATTTTTCTTAAGAAAATTTGTTTCGAGTCAGAGCAATTTTTTTTTAAAAAATTTACTCCGAGTCAGAACAGTATTTTTTAGAAACTTTGTTCCGAGTCAGAGCAATTTTTTTTTAAAAAAATTTTCTCCGAGTCAGAACAGATTTTTTTTGGAAACTTTGTTCCGAGCCTGGGCAATTTTTTTTTTTTTAAATTTGCTCCGAGTCAGAACAGTATTTTTTAGAAACTTTGTGCCGACTCAGAGCAATTTTTTTTTTAAAAAATTTGCTCCGAGTCAGAACAGTTTTTTTAGAAACTTTGTGCCGACTCAGAGCAATTTGTTTTTACAAAATTTGTTCCGAGTCAGAGCAATTTTTCTTAAGAAAATTTGGACGGATGAAAAGCAAATTTTCTATATATAACATGAATAACATCTGATTACCTAAATTAAGATTTTATTCAAAATCTTAAATAAAAATAATTTTGAGTGACTTTCAACAAAAATTTTCACAAATATTTTTAATCAAATAAATAATCATTTATTTTCTTTGGCATTTCCTCAATCGATTGCAAACAATTTCCGCCCTACATTTTTGAACCACTTATTTTCATAATTCGCCCCAAAGTGGCGCTTAACACCAAAAATAGATCAATGAAGGATAAAAAGTCAATACGTAGATTTCCATCAATCATTGTTAAATTCAAGAGTAGAAACACAAACAGAAACTGCATTTTTAATTAAACGGAAACCACTCAAAACAATATTGGCTGTCAATACTTTCCTCCACTATGACTTAATGGATTTTTTTTTTACTTTTGAGATCTTAAGCAAACCAAGATAACAAACACAATCCCCCAACACTTGAAACAACAATGAAATTCTTAAAAACAAATGCAGTGAGTTTGCTTAAGAGTTTGATGAGTTTTCTATTTCAATTTTGTTTCCATCGACAATTTTAAATTAACATTTTTCAAAGAACATCATTAGACGTAAATGGCAGCCATGGAGGGGGAAAGTTGGCAAAATTCTTTTTATTGCTGGCATTCCACCAGACACAAATGAATCGAAATTTCAAATGAATGGAAATTCAAAATAAAATATGTGTCATATCTTGTGGTGAGTGTTTTGTAAGAAAACAAATTTCAAATGTTTTATTTGTCACTCTCCCATTTTTTTTTTTTTTTTAATTACACAGATCATTAGTTAAAGATTAGTTGTAGAAAAACATGCTAATGATATTTTTTATAAAGGAAAAGAATTTGACTTTATTGGGAAAGATATTTATAAGAAGTTGAGTAATCAATACAAGCAACTTTTCTTAGAAGTCTTTTCAAAATCAGAGCAATTTTTTTTTAGAATATTTGGGCGGAGACAGACCCATTTTTCTATAGAAAATTTCGTGTGAGATAGACCCATTTTTCTATAGAAAATTTGGTGTGAGACAGACCCATTTTTCTATAGAAAATTTCGTGTGAGATAGACCCATTTTTCTATAGAAAATTTGGTGGCAGACAGACCCATTTTTCTATAGAAAATTTGGTGGCAGACAGACCCATTTTTCTATAGAAAATTTGGTGGCAGACAGACCCATTTTTCTACAGAAAATTTGGTGTGAGACAGACCCATTTTTCTATAAAAAATTTGGTGGGAGACAAGAAATTGCTATAGAATATTATCACAAAGTTTTCAATATAGAAATTTTAAATAATTCTTCTAAAAGCAAAAAAAAAAAAAAATTAAAATAAAAGCCACAAACAAATTCCGAGAAATCTCTGCATTGCAGCAGTTTTTCAGACTCCTGATAAATTAAATCGTAAAATTTTGTGTATTTCAAAAATTATTTTAAAATACTCATTGCAACATTTTGTTTCCCCTCTTCCTATAGAATACATTTTTGCTTTTTCCATTAATTTTATTCATAATTTTTAGTTTAATTTCAAAACATTTCACTAATTATGATTGCATTCTTAATGGATTTTTGATGCACTTTAAGCATGTTCTTTTTCACTTGAAGTGCATTAAGATGAATTATGAAAATATTGTACGAAATATTGTAGAGGAAAACATAATTTTATTTATTAGTTTTTGCTCAACTTATTGACGCCACTACTTAAAGTACCAAAAACAAGAGGGATTGGGGGGGTGAAAAAGCATTAGAAATTTTAACATGTTTTTCCAGCAGATAGTCCATCAAAATACATTCTTCAGCAAAGTTTCGTATTGAATATTGATGTAAAAAATTACAGACAGCACGTTACGAGAATGTATTTTCTTTGCTTTGTTTTTTTTTGTTTTTGTTTTTTTTGTTTTTGTTTTTTTGTTTTGTTTTAAGGAAGAAGTAAACAAGCAACAAGCGGCGTGCTCGTAGTAGACTGACTTACCAGAAACTTTTTAATAAATTTGTTTTTTTTTCAACTTTAATTATTCCTAAAGGTATTGAAATCTGTTATTAACTTCTGAATATATTTTTTGTTCTAGAATGTGAAGTAACGATAATGCGATAAATATTGGTGAAGAATTGATGCGTGTGCACGTTGTTGCATGCATGAACTTGTTTAATGTGTTTCTGCGGAGTGCTTCTTGAATAGAAAATTGACACACGATTGACAAACGACAAGCAACGCAACAGAAAAGTATTTGTGTTCGTGTCAATAAAAATACACACACACACAGCCACTCACACAGAAAAGATATAAAAATAATTATTTAAAATGCATTGCGACACAAAACTGCAACATAAACGACACTTCAAATAAAATGTCCTACGAAAATGGCTGTTTTTTTTTTAATAAAAATTATCAAAGAAATATTTTCTTACAAAAAAGTGGTTGTAATTCGGAATATCAAGGCAATTAAGCCTGCCGTCGTCTGTAATTGGGGAAAGCTCTTAGATAATAGACAAACCGGCTAAAGTAAGAAGCGCTCAATGGAAGCAGCTAATGGAATCGTTTAAGATGTTCAAGACCAGCTCAAATAGTGGTGGGCCCAAAAAATGAGGCCAATCACCCTTCGCTTCTATAATTTAAGATTAATGGTTTCTTTAAAGCAAATTATCTTTCGCATAGTTCGTCAACTGCACAGATCTGAAGTCTTGGGTTCGATTCCCACATCTGGCAGTCTTAAAAAAAATAATATTCTGAATTTTTTTTCTTTGCAAGCAAATTACTAAATCTTGTATTATATTTTTCAATTTCAAATGGCCACATAGACCAACCCACCTTTACGGTTCTTCTAAAGCATTACTTCTTTGGCGAAATGAAAACCAAATTAGCAAACGACACTTGTCGTCTACCTTCGAACTACCATCTTCGTCGGTTCTAGCGCTATAATTTTCTAAGAATTCCTGCATAATATCTAACATCAGCAGTGACTATTCGTATAGTATTGGTCCACAGTGGAGGCAAATGGTTTTCAATTTGTTTTTTATTACTATCATTCAAAGAAATATAATTTTTAGAGCAATTTTTTACTCAGATTTTGTTTTGATTTGTGACAACGGAGCATATGATAGATTATTTCAGTGGATTTTTTTTTATACCACTCAAGGAAGCCCTTTCTGGAGCACAAAATTGTTATCAAAAACACCCAATAATTAGAGTGCTTTTTGTATTATTAGTACTCAAATTGCTACATTAATTAATTGAGTGGAAAATTGGCATGCTAATCACTCAAAAGCTGATCATTCTACTCTAATCAGTGGTTTATACAGGAAGCTGAGTAGAATTTACATTTTTCACTCATATAACTGAAAAATGAGAGCATATTTTATATTAAATTTTAACTCAAATCCCTTGTTTGCATTGTGGAAACAATATATTATTAAAATCCAGCCAAAAGATGTAAGTGAAAATCACTCCAAAACTGAGCGCTTACAGTACACTGATTTTTTACTCAAGTCAGTTATTTGGAGTGTAAAAGCATCACATAAATATATTAAAATAGCAGATTATAATATATATAATATCCAAATAGCAGATTATACTTGACATTTTTTTTAGTATTTAACTCAAAAAATTGAGTATTTTATGTACTGTATTATTAATATCCAGCCAGATGATGAGAGTGAAAATCAATCTAAATCTAAGCTCTTACAGTACACTGTTTTTACTCAAGTTAGTTGATTAGAGTGTATTATAGAAATCCGAATACTAAATTACACTCGACAACTTTTATATACTTAACTCAAAAAATTGAGTATTTTCTCTACTACACTTAATTTTTAACTCAAATGAGTTATATGCATTTTTGGAACAATAGATAAATTATTTACATTTTTCAGGTTCGGATCAAATATATACATACATATGTATAGAGAAATATCATTTCAAATGAAATTTTCGAAAATTTTAAATATGATTAATGCTGACGTTGTGCTGTCCTGATTTTGTCTTGAGCCAAAAACTAGAAGAGAACAAAAAACTTGAAAAGAATTTTATTATTCCAGTCGAGCAGAAGCCATGCCATTACAATAGAGTACTTGTATGACTGATAAACATTTAAGCAGGGGATTATTACTTAAGAATTTGTTTATATGCCACATTCGTGATTGATCTCTTAGTGTGAGTCATCACCGAAAATATCGAATGGAGGGGAAATATTAAAATGCATGTGGCATAAAATAAAAATGGAATACCAAGAACTATCAAAACAGTGAGGGATCATTTATTCATTGTTTGAATTACTAAATAGTCACACACTTCCATTCATAACAAGCTGGCTCGATGACTGGCTGGCTGGCTGGCTGGCTGGCTGGCTGGCCAACTGTCTGTGTATGACTGTTCTGCTTTAGCATTTGATTACATTACCAAAACCGAAAAGTGCTAGAAATCATTAAAAAAATTAAACAGTTTTTCATAGAGTTATAAAACCACGAAAAAGAAAACAAGCTGTGTTTTTATCATCATGCAAAATGATATGATGTATGCACTCACGCTATCCTGTGGCATGCGTGTGCATGTCTCAGTCTGGCTGCATTTTCTCCATTAGCATTATATCAATTTACTCTTAACATTCATTTTTTTTGTATTTTTTTTTTTTTTATTATACTCGTAGTTTTTCCCAATTCTTTTGTCTTCTCCTTTTTTTTCTCTTTTTCTTTTTGGCTATTTTTAACGTTGTTAGTTTAATTTTGTCTGTCATTTGTCTGGAAAACGTATTAAATTTCATTGTTTGTTATATTCCATTCATTCATTTCAATTCGCTTTATTTTATTTTACTCACATGCTAATATACGTTTTTGTTTGATGTCAAACAGATTATGATGAAAGACAAATTGAACTTGAAATATAAAAGCAAAAGCAAAAACAAAAAAAAAAAACAAAAAAGAAAAACTACTGCCAGTCAAAGGATTTGATTTTAAAGTAACGAAAAACTTTATTTTACATTTTTAAATTACAAAGTAAAAATTTACAATGGAATAGCTTTCACAGAACTGACCGTACAGAATAATTCTTATTTGAAGGGATTTTAACTGAAATACGTGATCGAAATTTACTATTGGAAACTCATTTATAAGCCGAATCGATTTTCTGTGAAAAAGGTAATACCACTATTTCCTTTACAAAATTAATCTTATTAGAATTCTAACCAGCGTCTTCGTAAGTCACATTCCGCAATATTTTTGTATGTCATGGGCCGTTTCTACAAAGCCAACAAGCGATTTGAGTTAAAAATTGCATGAATAATACTCAGGTTTTTGAGTGAAATGCATATCAAACACATATCGCAATTTCTATAATACACTTACTTGCTGCTCTTACACTCCAAGCAACTAGTTTGAGTAAAAAGTCAGTGTGTTAGTAGTGATTTCCTTTACAAAATTAATCTCATTGGAATTCTAACCACCGTCTTCGTAAGTCACATCCCGCAATATTTTTCTATGTCATGGGACGTTTCTACAAAACTTATTGGCAATTTGAGTTAAAAGTTTTATAAGTAATACTCACCTTTTTGAGTGAAATCATAACATTCCAACAAGTGATTTGAGTTAAAAGTTTTATAAGTAATACTCAGCTTTTTGAGTGAAATACATATCATATCAGGATTTCTATAATACATTGAGTACAAACACTTCAGTACAAAGTCAGTATTTTATAAGTGATCACTTTTAAAATAATTTCCACTCACATTACCTTCTGGATTTCAAGAATCCACTTAATTAAAGTATTGCTTTAACAAAGCAGGCTAGCGATTTAAATTTATATAGAAATTTATACAGAAAATATTCAGCGTTTTAAGTTATATACTCGTTCATATATGTAATGTTCAACTAACTGGTTTGAGTAAAAAAGCTCTCAGTTCTGCAGTGATTTCCAGCATAATTTTCCATACATTTAATGTTAAATTTGGAGAATGCAAACAATCAATTTGAGTTAAAAATGATTACGAAAAACACTCAAACCCTTGAGTGATTTAACAAAAAAAAGTCTATTCCAGCTCTAAGGCTTTTGAGTGCTTTGCAAAAAAAAAAATTTCCACTCAAATTTTGTATTTTATGTACTATGGCTAAAAAGCAAATGCCAGTCTGAAAAAAATTACTGGAAGATACACTTTCCTGAGTGATTTTATAAAAAGAAAATTCACATGCCGCTTCTTTGCGAAGTTGAGTTTCGAAATCTGTAACCTCCGGCGTAACCCATCTGATTTAGCAGTTAAAAAATTTCCTTATCGCCAATTTTATCACTTGAGACAGAGAAAGAACGAACAACATACGAGGTATGCTAAAGGGAAAACCCTTTAATCGCAAATTTCGTGAGTTATGTATGTTCACGACGATTCAGATTGATCTAGTTTTCCTGAAAATGTCATAACTGGTAACGAATTAAAGCTGTATGGCTTTGACCAAAGCCCAATCATCCCAATGGAAGCTTCGAGAAGAGCTAAGACCGAAAAACGCACGTCAAGTTGGGTGAAATGCAAACGTTTTGCGGACTATGTTCTTAAATTGCCATAGCGTGGTGCATCATGAATTCTTGCCACAAAGTCTTGCGGTCAATAAGGAATAGTATCTTGAAGTTAGGCGTTGTTTACGTGAATCAATTCGTCAAAAACGCACAGAATTGAGGAATTGGGATTTCGCACCATGATAATCGATTCTTGTCCGTCAGGCTTGGCCAAAAACAAATCCGTATCCACCGTACTTGGCCCCGCCTGAAATTTTCCTCTTCCCAAAACTGAAGGCACCGATGAAAGGAAAGCGGTTACGAACAAGAGCGTTTCCGGGATTAGAAGAAACACAACCATAAGTGTATTATATCTGAGGGGATTATTTTGAGGGGGGAAAAATTGAAAATAACGTTTTGATCACAACTCGTGTTTTTCATTTCTATAAACTAGAATGCCAGCAATTCCCCTCACAGCCTCATTGCCATGCTCTAATAATTTTATCCCCCACTTTCAGCTCCATACTTAATTTGATTAGCATTAGAATTTTTACTGCATGCACTATAAGCACAACAGCCAATAAATATTCTTCTTTAACATTTCAATTTAAACAAACAAATTGTGTATTTAACAGATACAATAAAAAAATGACCCCTTTTCAGACGTTCTTAAATTTTTCCTAATTCGAAGCAAAACATTTTTGTGGAGGCAAATAAAAGTTTTATTTTTAAGCATTAGAAACAAGAAAAAAAATATACTGCAGTTTTCGGCAATAAATCACTTTCCCTTCAAGATAAAGCAATAAAACTTTTATTTCTGTGACTTGCAATGAACAAAAAAAAAAAAAAAAAAAAAAAAAAAAAAAAAAATGTGATGTTTTGCTGCTCAAATGAAGACGACGACATATTTTTAGTCGTTTCTGAAAAATATTTGAATTTTATCTTTTGGCAGATAAAAAGCAACTACACGAATGATTTAACGTTTGTAAAGCAATTGCAATAAATTTTAAATAAATTTAAAAAACATTCTCAAAATTCCTTAACTCAATTGCTTTGTGATACTTTTCTGCACATGCGCAAGAACTTTCTTAATTTTATTTTTTTAATTTCTGCAAAGTATTTGCCGTATTTCAACTTTTATTATATAAAAATAATTTTTTGTAAATAATTTTTATTTTTTATAAATTTATTTCCCTAACGATAAATTTTCCCCCTCTTCAAGCCCCTGCAAGTCCCTTCTCGTGTGCAAATTTCTAGTCAAATTTGCAGCAAAATATTTCACTATCGATTCAGTAACTTATCCAACGGCTGCATAAGAAAAGGGGACAACGATTTGCTATTTCTGCTACTCACTATCCCCACGATTCATTCACACGAAAATCTGATGTGATTAAAGTAAATGCAACTCTGATCGCCTCAAATTTTGCATTTTTTAAAAACTTACAAAGTTTGGCAAATCGCACTACTTAACCAAAAAATCGGCCACCAGATGAATTTTTAGGACACACTATCATACATTTCCATCATACATGTCATATATGACAAATTTTAATATTGTGTGGGATAGTTTATCATGGCCTTAAATTGTTAGTGCACTTTTTAAATCAGTAGTTATTGCTCATTTACACTTAAATTATATCAGCTGTTCAATGGCGGCATGACAATTTTGACAAGAAATAAATTTTTGCTCTAAAAATCACACAAATCATAATAAAATTTAAATAGAATTTTTTAAACACTAAAAATTCCAAAAAAAAAAACTTAAAATTAAAAAATGCATAAAATGTATTTTTTTACTTGCAAAATTACAAAAAAAGAGTTCTTAAAAAAACACTACTTTTCCAGCCCTGTAAATTGTTTGTGTACTTTAAAAAGCTTTTAAAAAATGATTTACACAAAATAAAAATTATTTGAACAAAATTCTTTTTTTAGTTTACTTTATAAAAAAATATTAAAAAAAATTTTATGTAAAATTTTATATAAAATTGATTGTTTATATTAATATAGTATAATAATAATTTATATTAAATTATAATAATAATTTATATTAATTAAAAAGAATTGTTTTTTGTGCTTTTCTTAATTTCTCACAAAGAGGTGTCAACAGAAAGTTATAGAATCAGATCGGCCACTATATCTGTGGCTATCAGAAGTTGCTTTGTAAAGTGTGGAAATTTACTGAATCATACGACCGATATGAAGTCCTTTGAAAGGACTTCTAAGTTTTCCCAATTTTATATCAATTTTATGAATAATAAGTTTTTTAATTTTTTTAAAATTTTAGCCAAATATTTGTTATGTACAGTAAACCATTTTTCAAAAGCATTTAAATTAGTGAAACAATTTACAGGGCTGGAAACCGTATAACTGGACAAAGAAAACAAATCATTTTATTTTTCTTAAATAACTTTTAAAGTAAAGGAACTTTCAAACACGTTCCTTATAAAGACAGCTTAGCATTAGTTGTCTGAAATCTCCTTTTATTTCGAAATATTCACTCGCATGTAAACAAGTTCTGTGAACACTTTTCTAATTTATTGAATGAATTTTTTTATAACAAAAACTTTTTTCTTTAGTGTAGAGATCATTTTCTGAAAGCTTAATTTTCTCTGACAAAAAAAAAAGTACTTTTTAGTTTTTATTAAAATAATTTTTTTTATCAAATGTGAACTTTTTTTAAAAAAATCTTATATACTTTTTGGCTACAAAATTGTTATCCTGCTTAAAAAGAATTTATTTCCTTTTTAGCGAAAATTGTTTTTTTGCATCACTTTAAATTTGCGTGAATAAATCTAAATATTTTAAAGCTAAATAGCAGAGAGAGAGAGAGAGAGAGAGAGAGACACAGGATGCGTATAAAGTAATAGTGCCAAGGAAGCTCAGAAAAAGCACTAGACTGTTTACAAACTAAATACTTTTAACTTTTTTTGCGAGACAGAAAAAAAGTAACAATTTTATATTACAAGTCCTTAAATGGTCGTACATCATATGAAACTGCAACTACAATATTTTTATTAAAAAGAAGAAGGAATACAAAAAAAAAAATAAAAAAAAAATGTAACGCAATTCTTAAACATTAACTACACTTGCCGCATGTTGCCACTTGAAATGCACATTCTCGCACACATGCGAGTGTTCAAGTACAATTGCACACATCCGTAAGCTGGCTGGTGCAGGCATATGGCAGGCATAATGGGTGCCTGGGTGTGCTTTTATGCAGCAAAGTTGTATTAGACTTTTGGATGCAAGTATGTGCTGCTGTCTGTGTATATGTGTGTATGTGAGTACTTGCGTATTTACTTCCTGTTTTTCTTTTAATTTTACTGATTTTCTCTTAGCCTGCTTTATGTTGTCTGCTAGTCAGCGAGTGAGTCACAGCTTAAAAGATGTTAAAACAACTTCTTTTATGTGCTTTCTTATTGTCTTCGCTCGCTGCCATGCACTTGAACCTCAATTTTTGATCCCTTTTTCCCATTCGAATTGATATCATTTTAATATTGTTATGAATTTTTAATATTTAAGTTGGAAATATTTCGTTTTCGTTGCCTATAAAAACGAATTAAATATTTAAATGTATAAGGAAAATTAAAGGGCACAGTGTGTGACTTAAATTATAAGTACACTTAATTTATTTATTAGTTTATATATGTATGGAAAATAAATTAAACAAGAATTTTTTTTCTCTCTTTTTAGGTAAGTCTGTTAACCCCTTGCGGGAGATGTTGCAAAATACAGTGAAGTCATGAAGTCTGTGTAAGTCATGTAGGAACATTCGAATAAACATTTATGGAACCGGTGTGACCAACTTTTTTTTTTTCTCAAAAGTTAATGGTGATCTTTTATTGTTGTCGAAAGCTGGTCTGACAGGGGCAGAGGCAGAAACTTTAAGAAAGTTTTCGAAAAATTAACTCCCCAATATAAAAAGTAGCCTTGATACGGTATTCAAAAAATTAAATATATACCTACATTTTTTTAAATTTAAAATGCAATTTATTTAATTTTTTTTTTTTTTTTGATCAACTGCAGTTTACTTTTACGTAAATGTATTAAATTTTCTTATTAAATTACATGGTGTGACTGAGGTTTTCATTTTTTTCACCTGTTTAAACAAGGAATGACCTCAGCTGCTGGCCTAGGCAATATTATATATTTTTATTCTTTCTTTTACGTACATGTGTAAATTTTTTTATTAAATTACACGGTGTGACTGAGGATTTAATTTTTTGTTTTCACCATTTTAAACAAGGAAATGCCCTCGGCTGGTATAGGCAATATCATATATATTTTTATTGTATTATTTTATACAAATTATTAAATTTAATTCTAAGTTTTATATATTTTAAAAACAAAATTAAGTTGTGCTAAAAAGACTGCTTTTACACCCACAAAACAAAATTGCTATAAAACTTTGCTTAGAAAGAAATTAGTTTTGCTGAAAGAAAGTGCGTTTAAAGCGAACTAAATTTTGTTTTAAAAATTTCTTTTAAAATGCGATGCAATTTAGCCATAAAAGTTGAATTTTTTTTTTAAAATCAATTATGGAATAAATTTTGTTTAAAATTACATTTGAAGAAATTTTTGCCATCAAACTATGTTTGAAGACAATTTTGCTATAAAAATTTAATTTGAAGAAAATTTGACTATAAAATTTCTCTTAGCAAGAAGTAAATAATTATGCTTTAAAAATTTTGTAAATTAAAAGTAAATTTTGCGTTAAATATTTTCTTTAAAAAGAAGTTAATTATTTTTTATAAAAGAAAATTTTTTATAAAATTTTTAATATCTTATTTTTTAATGAGAACATATTACATATATCAATAATGTCAGTATCGTTCATGCATATAAACATAGACACATACTTTTACACATACTCATACATATTCCTAAAAAAAAACATAGAGGAACTCAAACAGCAATCCATGCCAAAGTATTCCTAAATTAAAAACCCACAAGACTCAAGGCCCCGTGTTTGATCCTGGTGTAAAAAATATAATAATAATTTTTTTTTTAATTTTTGTATATAATTTTTTTTTTTTAATATTTTATCAACAGTATTGTGGATTTTGTCGCAAACATTATCTATAATATTGAATATTCTTTAAAATATTGAGGTGAATTTTTTTAGAAAAACCTTTTATACTCTGCCGGAAAATGTCTTATAATTTTGCTTTAGATTAGTATTAAATTTTTATTAAAGAAAAAAATTTACAACATTTCCTTTTAGCCGAAGTAAATTTTTATAGAAATATTTATGTTTCCGTGTGGCCCGATTGGGGTGTGTGCCGTGGCGGACCTAAAACTCGCAGATTGCGATGGTCTGGTTCTGTAAGACGAAACACCGTCCCTTTGTGGCTTGATCTGTCGTTGTTAGTTGGTAGATATTGACTAATAGGAACCACAAGCTTCGGAGAAAGCTTGCTGGCAAATTATTGTTTTTGGATACCTAGCCTTTTGCACTCACTGAACAAGTATATGTCACTGTTTGTACACAGATATATTTTTTATTCAAATTCGGTTTGTTTTATTATCACTTTTAAGGTTTTAAGACAAAATATGAATAGCCCTTTACAGATTGAGTGATTGATGAATAAAACACGGCCTCTTCCCTTTTTATCTTGTTCGGGTGGCCCTACCTTCGTGAAGAGTAAAACTTTGTTGCCGAGGTGACGACAAGACGCCCGCTGCGGCGAAGAGTGACAGTGTCGCCAAGTTGAGCAAACCTGCTTAGATTAGCAGAAGTTAATTAAATTCATTAATTCATTTCGATTTGTTAATATAAAAATTGGCTACTGAATAGGGGAAGTGCTATTAAATTCACGGTGGTATTGAAGAAAACGCTTTATCAGACTCTGACAGGATGCAATCAGGTACACTTGGCCTTCAAACCTGCAAGCCAATGATTCATTGAATTTACACTATACCATCATGAAATGTAAACTTTTGCACAGGTTATATAAATATTTCAAGATTTTTAATTATTTTCGTATAAAAATATATTTATAAAATTAATTAATATTAATTAATTTATTTTTTTTTTATTTGGTGCACTTAATGTTTTTACCTGTAGTGTTGAATTATGGCTGACATTGTCATCACGATAATATTATACTTTATATTTTATAAAAAATATAATATTTTTATCTGAAACATTTTAATGGTAAAAATTCCTTTATTGTCTCCGTCATCTTTTTATTCGTTCTGCTGTAACTGCATGCATCTGCGTCTGCTGCGGTACTTTAGACACAAAAGTCTAGCGCAATGAAAAGAATTTCATTTTAACATTTATAATCCTTTTGCCATAAGACAATTGATTTTTTTATGTGTTATATATATATAATATTTTATTGTAATTTTCATTGTGTTTGATAAATTTTAACGATGTAAGTCTAAACCAATATGCGGGTTCACTTTGGGTACTCGTACACACACTGAAATATTTCACACGAAGGCTGGAAGTGTGTAAACAGTCATGTGTGATATTTATGTGGTGTTAAGAGATATTTTTAAAGGGGAATATGAGGAGAGACTGTTGTAATACTCATACAAATTTGTTGGGGAAGAGCTGAAGTTTTGGAATTACTGAATACGTTTTGGTAAAAATATTCTGAGTTGAAAAAAGTAGAAGAGTGCTATAAAAAGCTCTCACACCATTTCCAAAAGTTTGTAGATTTTAGAAAGTAAATGTCTACAGAGAATTTATTAGTTATTTTAACTTAAGGAATAAAAAAAAAGAGCTTTTGAAGCTGTCCGGCTTTGGCTGGCGCCACTTGAAACTTTCGCAAATTTTTCCAGTTCCACTCATTAATTATAGGAATTATATTTTTTTGAACTCGCTATATACATAATTAAAATTAAATTCAGAATTCAATCGCAAAATTTTAGAAATAAAATTTTTTTTGTCACTTCTTTCCGAATTTTTTTTGCGGTGACTGTATAAATTATTATAATTATTAAAATTGTTTTTCGGTTTAAATTTTTACGCTTATTTTGTAAACAAATTTTTTTTTTAAAAAGAAAAATTTTTTTTAAGGAATTTTTAATTATAATACTTTTTTTTCAAAATATTCTTTTCAAAAAATTTTGCAATTCAATTAAAAAAAAAGTAATCTATGATCTATATATATAAATTTCAGCACTTTATGTAGAGGGTGTTTTTTTTTAGAGTTACACAAAATTTAAGTCATATTAAAATAAATCCTGTAAATAAAAGATTTATAAATTCCCATAAATAAAATAATATATATTTTTACTTTGAATGAAATGAGCCCTGCCATGGCTGGCGCGCAGAAGACTATATTTCTTACCCGAATTTTAACATACTCGGCCCATACTGTGAATCATTATCGAAAGCCTCGTCTACTGAAAGCGAAATAGCAAAAACTATTAGCCAATATTTTTCGTGTTGGATAAATAAAAAAAAACGGATCGTTGTAAGTCTCGTTTGCATTTTGTAAGAATTACTTGAAGCCATTAAACGCATTACTATCACCAGACTGCTCATTAATACCAAAATTTTTTTTTATATATAATAAAAATATAAATTGAGGAGAAATGTGGAGGCGGGCGACAAATCAACAACTGGAACCTACAACTATAGAAATTAAGAATGGCAAAAATATAACTTTCGATCAATATCGCTTGATATATTTTGACTCTTTTCATAAAAGAGCCTTTTCGTAAAAACAGCACTTGATTTCTTATAACAAAAATTTTGCAAAAATTTCCCACTTTTTATTATTATATATTCACTTCCATCATAATTTATACACCATTAGCTGTAACTCCGCTTTTATTGTTCTATTTTACTTTTAGCTTTTAATTTCAATATTTGCTGGTTCCAGTTGTTGATTTGTCGCCCGCCTCCACATTTCTCCTCAATTTATATTTTTATTTAAGTTTCCATTTAATATCGATGTTTGTATATTTTAGCGTCCATGACAAAAAGTTTTTATTATTTATTTTTGAATTTTATTGCGAAACTACTTTCTATATAAAATATTTCCATCGGAGCTGCAGTACTTATATTGTGCACCGTGGAAACAATTTTTGAAAATACAATAACGGATTGTGGTCTGTAGTTGAACACAATATCGAGAAAAAGACATATACATCACAGTAGGCTACTCGACTACACAACTACAAATAATATTTTAATTTCTATAGAACTACATACCTGCAGGCTACACATCTGCTACCACTGCAACTGTGGCCTTGTCGTCAACGACTTAATTATGTTATATTCTTCAGCGACATCACCAACAGCTGACATTGAATACTTCAATGATGCCAAGTCCAATTTTTATTTAATGTTTCGGAAAGTAAATTTTTTTATTCAGCACATATTTGCAATATATAAAAATATGCAACCGGCCTTCATTTATATTATTAACTTTATACTTTTATTTTGTGTTATTTACAATAAAATAATTACTTAATACTTAATTCATGCATTCCATTATAATGAAAGTTTAAATATAAATAAAAGTCGGCTAAAATATTTCTTAAATAATTTTCAATAAAATAATTATTTTCCACAAAGCATGAGTGTGTTTTCGCTTTGTCGTTTTGTAGTTGTAGGCTTATTATTCTGTCTGACAGTGAATAACAGAATCAACCCTGAATTGCTTACAAAATAGGTATTATAAATGAAATAGGAAACCAATAGTTGGTTTTTTTTATATATATTTCAACGTTGGAAGTATATTTAAAATGAAATATATGTAATTAGAATATTTAAAATAATCATTGTGCAATAATATTTTGTAGATTATTATGGAAGAACCTGCTCCGAGATAAGCGTACTTTGGCAGACGTGCTGCATTGATATTATATTTCAGAAAAATAATTTTATTTATATATATAGTAATTAGTTAGTTCCAAAGAATAAAAACAAAATTGCTTTTTTTAAAAATGAATTAGAAACAGCATTTTATGCTTCTATTCCGTATAACTGTTTCTCTATTTTTAACTGCTCTACTCCGTATAACTGTGTTTTTGACAACACATATTTGACATAGAGGCACAAGTGATGCCACAGGTACATTTTCTTTACATATATATACATATACATATTATCTTTCCAACACTGTAGGATATGACACAATGTGATTGGCAGAACTGGAGATATACAAATGGAACTACATCTATTAACAAAATGCGAAAAGATTTTTTCGACTAGCTTTCATTTATATGTTACATATCAGCTGTTTAGTACACACTGTCATACTTTTTAGCAGAGTTGCATTATAATGGCATATGTTGATAATTACTAAATCAGTCTGTTCAATTAATTTTTACCTTTTTCCGAATTTAACGAGTTAACGAGGAAAATATTCGTAAGCCGACCACATTACAATCTAATTACGTGATGCGTGTTGGCATCACTGGGTACTACGAACCACAATTTGTTTATATTTTTAAAGAGCCATTTCGCAAGCATCTCAGCTTTAAATTTTCCATGCGTAAAGCTCGATATAATTGATGAACTGTAACGCTGAAACTTCGCTTGTCACTACCACTGTCATTTTGCAACCTTAATACGCCAGTTAACTCAGTTGGTGTTAAAGGACCAACTTTTACTTTAACTTGACGCCACAACTTTCACATCTCTGTTTGTGTAGGAGCGAACGCCTTATGAGTGCTTAACTGTGCATGTGGGCGCCACAAACATTTATAATGCGTGAAATTATGCATGTGGGAAGAAGCATGACACTTATGGCAGTTAGTTCAGGCATTATATTGTTTCTGTTGTTTCTTACTCCTGGAATATCGGGAGGCACTTCACTACAAATACAAACTCTTCTTAAACATTTCATCTTACAATCAGGCAATAATTATTTTATAATTGCAGGAAGCGAAATGTATGTGCTTCTTGGCTGGGAGACACTTTAAATTTGAATTGTTATAATTTGAAGACGAATTTAAAGTTGATAATAAGCTTGTAAGTAATTTGAAATCCTTTTAAAACAAATAAAGTTTTAAAAGGATTTTGGAGTAAAACCCAAAAAAAAACACTTTACAAAAGCAGCAAAACTCTATTGTTGGCAGTAAGGCGGACTTGAGACTTCATTAAGAGAAAGTACTACTCTCAGTCTTCTCTTGAATAGATTATTAGCGAGCTGCCATGAGTAACTAAGAATGATATATTATTAATTTGCTTGGCTGTCACTTTTCACATTTGGCACCAGAAAAAAATAATTCTTCCATTTATGCTGCCGGCCATTTCAGTTTATAGTTCTCTGAACCAAAGAGGTATCTCTACCCCACGCACATCATGGATACCTGGTTCATTACGCAACTGTATTATTAATATTCATCTGAAATTAATTAATTTTCCATGTAATAAATCTTTGTAATTATACAAAGAAAAAAAAATTTATTTTTTTCTTTAAAAATGAAAAATATCCCCAAAAAAAACCTTTTTACAATAGAGACCCCAAAAACTTTTGCTAAGACAGTAAGACGCTGTAAATATTCAGAAAATTTCTATACAAGAAATAAATTTCATTGCAATTGCTTATTTTTCAATATTTGATTATCACTAGTGTTAATTAAAAGCGAAAGAGAAGGTTAAATGAAAATTGTATAGCGTCAGCTGAAATGTAATAACACTTAATTGTAACAAAAGTTATTTAGTGGTCTTGAAATAGCCAAATTCTAAGGAATAGTGAAAAATTCCAAAAATTATACTAAATTTTAAAATTATTCTTCTTCTTTTATTAAAGGTTAATAAAATATTCAAATTTTAGCTACGCGGTTCCGTCGTTCTCTTAGCGACATTTAAATGAAATAATAATATTAAGTAAAGAAACTTAATTTAATGGTTTGCTAAATATAAAAATCATGGAACCATAAATATTATATTAAGTTATTGGGCACTACACAAAACAACAACAACCACCACAACAACAGCAACCACAACAACAACAACAACAAAGAAGAAACATTAATATAATTTCAAAAAAAGAAATAAAAGCAAATAAGTGAGAGCCCCTCTGACTGCGAGTTCAAGGGTTGTGCTTTGCCAGTAACTTTCCTGGCAACTAATAGAGAGCTTTTGCTTTGAAAATTAATTAAATTTTTAAAAGGGTGAAATTTAAAAAAAAAAAACAACAAAAAAATTAAAATAATGATTCCAATTGGATATTTTATTTCTTTATTCAGCCCAAGAAACAAAAAAGCTTTTATGATTGCGGTGTTAAGGGAAGGAAAAAGTGTTGAAAGTCTTCGTTAACAGGGAAATTGAGTATCTTAAAGATTTAGTTTTGTTACAAAAATCAAATATTCTAAACAATTCCAGCTCGTAATGCCATTAAGTTTGAGGCCAATAGAGGAGGCGCAGACACAAATTTGGCAAATAAACTAAACAGCTAATAAAACGAGGGTGGCTTAAAAATCAATTTTTTTTAAAGTAAATTGCAGTGTTAGCTGTCAGAATAATGCAAATAAAAATTATTTACAAACAAATAGAGAACATTTTTAATTTAATTAATAAATATTATTTTATTTGCAATTATTTTAGTTCTTCAAGTAAAAGTTGTTTTTGTTTATAAAAGTTCTCAAAGTGTTATTAAAAATTTCGAATATTTCACTTTCTCAAGGGAGAGCTTCTTCAGCCATCAATAAAAATAAATATAATTTATATATAATTTTTTAAATAATTTAAATTTAAAAAAAATGTCTATCTTATTATTTTATAAATAATTAAAATCTTTTATTTTTTTATGTTAGTCAATAGTCGTTAACTTTTTTTTTTTTATTTATTTTATTTGTTTTTAGTCGAATATAAAATAAACAAAATGAGAATTTTTCTTACTAATAACTGTTCATGAGAACAGCCTTCAGCTTTGCAGAGATTTTCCATTACAACTTTCAATTGTGAAGGCTCTGTTATTGGCTATTGATTTTGCAGTTCGAACTTCTTGAAAAGTCATTATAATTTAATAATTTAATTGTTAATTATTTATAAAATTTTTATTAAAATTAATTTTTAATAAAACTAAATGCTATTTAAAACATTGATGAAATAATTTTTTTTTAAATTAATTTTTACTAAAATTAAAGTTTGGTAGTATTAATTTTTTTTTAAATATTTATGAAATATTTTTTTTTGAATAATAATAAAAAAAAATTTTTATATAAATAATTATTATTAAAATCAAATTTGATTTTCTAATTTTTTTTTCTAAAATATTATTTTTTTTAAATATTTATAACATCATTTTTTTTGTTAATATTAATAAAATAAATTTTTTATCAAAATAATTATTATTAAAGTCAAATTTTTTTTCAAATTTTTTTTTTATAAAATTTATTTTTATTACAGTGTTTATAAAATAATTATGTTTTTTTAATATTGATGTAGTGAATTTTTATAAAAATAATTATTATTAAAATCAATTTTTTTTCCCAATTTGTTTTTCTAAAATTTATTTTTATTAAAGTATTTATAAAATAATTATTAGTAAAATCAATTTATTTTTCTAATTTTTTTATTATTTTCTAAAATATATTTTTATTAAAATTTTTATAAAATTTTTTTTTTTGCATGTTAATAAAAGAAGTTTTTATAAAAATAATTATTATTAAAATCAAATTTGTTTTTCTAATTTTTTTTTTCTAAAATTAATTTTTTTTTAAATATTTATAAAATAATGTTTTTTGTTAACAATAATAAAATAATTTTTTTTATCAAAATAATTATTATTAAAATCAAATTTTTTTTCCAATATTTTTTTCTAAAATTTATTTTTATTAAAGTATTTATAAAATAATTATGTTTTTTTAATATTAATATAGTTATTTTTTATAAAAATAATTATTATTAAAATCAAATTTGTTTTTCTAAATTTTTTTTATTTTCTAAAATATATTTTTATTAAAATTTTTATAAAATATTTTTTTTTGAATATTAATAAAAAAAGTTTTTATAAAAATAATTATTATTAAAATCAAAGTTGTTTTAAATAAATATAAATAAATTCGTAGACGATAATATTTAATAAGATTTTCTATAAAGACGGTGTCACTCTGGCTTAGAAAATATTTAATTTAATGATAAAAATATTTAACTATTTTACTTTTGTTTGAGGTGTTGTTACACTTGGTGGGGCAAGGTGAACCATTAGCACCAAAGAAATTCAGTCCTCTTGACCACACAACAAACATAAGTAAAATGAAAATAAAAATTTTTGGGGGATGCCCCGGGTAAAAATTACTTGCAAAATTTAACGTATAAAAACGTTTTTTATCCTCGTGGCGACTTTATGCCCACGCTGTATTTGAATTTTTACTTGAATATTTTAGGAAATAGTTCATTAATGTGGACCGCGCCCTTGATAGCCCCGCTTTATCAAATCAGACAGAAGTGTCGCTATAATTTAATTAAGAAAAAGGCAGTAACTTTTTTGTTACATTTTCATTCGGTTTTGCTGACAACTCTTTTCCACGTTTGACTACCCTCGTATTAGTTTTTGTTTTTGTTTTTTTTTTCTTTTTGGGCAAATAAATAAATAACGAATAAAAAGGTTTATCCAGCATAATGAAGCAGTTTTTTGTATCTACTTTAAAAATAATGAAATTGAATCAAATAAAATAAAGAAAATCCTTAATAAATACAATAAAAGCTGCCAAAATGGATTTAGAAGTGTACACAATTCTCCCCGCTTGCTTTACTACACAGTATTTTTTTCCTTTACTTTGAGAGTTTTTGACCCAAAAAAAAAAAAAAAATGAAGAAATTTAATTCTAAACAACTTTGAACTTTTTCGTAGTCTTGACCGGCAGAGATTGTATTCATTGCATTTTCTAGGCTTACAGCAGAAGTAAGAAGAGGATAAAAGGAGCTTTAAGACAAACAGAAAAAAATTAAATTCACTTAATTTTCCAACAATAATAACAAATACTTAAAGTCTTTTTTTAGTTTTTTTTTAAAAAAAAAAGGCCAGATGATGTTGGTTAAACTTTAAAATGATTTTTTTTTTAAAAACTTACACGAGAACAATCTGCGAGCATGTGTGGATTTCAAATTAATATATTTGCAATTAAGGTGGCCGTTCCAAAAGCAGGAATTTTCTAACACAAAAAATAAAAATAAAGTTTTTAGTCTCAAAAAAAATTTAAGAAGACATGCATTAACAATTAATTTTCATTTAAAATTAACTTTTATTAAATTGAATTTTAATTTAATTGACAACAGTATAAGAAAATTATATTTTTATAAAAATCTATTTTGTATAAAATTTATTTCGTACAAAATTTATTTTTATTAAAATTTAACTTTATTAAAACTACTTTTTATAAAAATTTTTTTTTTGAATTGAAAACAGTATAAGTTTGGTGAATAAAAAATTAATTTTTATTAACAGTATAAGATAGTTGAATTTTTATTAAAATTTGTTTTTGATAAAACTTATTTTTATTAGAATTATTTTTTTTTATTTTGTTTTTTTATTAAAATTAATTTTTATTCAATTGACAACAGTATAAAAGAATTGAGTTTTTTTTAAAATTTATTTTTATTAAAACAAAAAAAAAATAAATGAAAAATAAATAAAAAAAATTTTATTAAAATAAATTTTCATTAAAATTAATTTTTATTAAAATAAAAAAATTAATAAAAATTAAATTTTATTAAAATAAATTTTTTTTAAAATTATTCTTTATTAATATTAATTTATAATAGAATTGAATTTTTAGTACAATCTATTTTTATTAAGATTAATTTTTATGCAATTGGTAACCGTATAGGAGAATTGCATTTTTATTAAAATTTGTTTTTGATAATATTTACATTTTTTAAATGAAGTTTTTATTAAAACTAATTTTTAATAAAATAATTTTTATGCAATTGACAACACTAAAATAGAATTGAATTTTTCCTAAAATTTATTTTTATTAAAATAAAAAAGAATAAAAAAAAATAATTTTATTAAAATAAATTTTCCTTAAAATTATTCTTTATTAAAATAAATATTCAGTAAAATTTATTTTCATTTAATTGACAATAGTGTAATAGAATTTAATTTTTAATAAAAGCTATTTTTATTAAAATTAATTTTTATGCAATTCGAAACCATATAAGAGAATTGAATTTTTATTAAAACTAATTTTTATTAAAAGAATTTTTTTTTCAATTGTATAAGAAAATTTAATTTTTCTTAAAATTTAATTTCATTAAAATAAAAAAAAAAAAGAAAAAATAAATAAAATATAAATTTATTAAAATAAATTCTCATTAAAATTAATATTTATTAAAATAAAAAAATTACAATTTCATTAAAATACATTTTCAATAAAAGTAATTTTTAGTGCAATCAATTTTAATTCAAATTATTCTTTATTCAAATAAATGTTCATTAAGATTAATTATTATTAAAATAAATTTTCATTAAGAGAATTTTATTTTTATTAAAATTTGTTTTTGATAAAACTTGTTTGAATTAAAATTAATTTTTATTAAAATATTTAAAAAATAATATTTTTTTTTATTGTTGATAAAATAAATATTATTAAAATCCAATTTTTTTCTCTAAATTTCATTAGGAGAATTTTATTTTTATTAAAATTTGTTTTTGATAAAATTAATTTTTATTAAAATATTTATAAAATAATATTTTTTTTATTGTTGATAAAATAAATATTTTTAAAATCAAATTTGTTTTCTAAATTTCATTAAGAGAATTTTATTTTTATTAAAATTTGTTTTTGACAAAATTTATTTGTATTAAAATTAGTTTTTATTGAAATATTTATAAAATAATATTTGTTTTTTGTCATTGATAAAATAAATATTATTAAAATCAAATTTGTTTTTCTAAATTTTGGGCCTTAGAAAAAGTATTTAAATATATATGTATAAAAAAGTTTACAGATGGTGATTTTAAGTAAAACTTTTTTCTAAAGTGCCGCGTATTTCCAATTTTATTTCGTTTCATACGGTACAAGTTGTCTTCCAATTTTTTTTTTAAAAAAAATTCTTCTTGACTTTTTTTTAAATTTTTAAAAAAAACTCCTCACTATCGCTTAACGCTGGTATTTTCTTCAAGCCTTAACCTCCACTGGCCACTCTTGACTGTTCAGTCTTGTGTGTTTGTGTGTTAACATGGTTTTATCTTATTTCTAAGCCCTGCCCCTATTCCATTCAAATTCTAGAGTTAATCAAATTTTGTTGCAGCCTGCTCTCTTCTGTTAAGTATCCTGTGAAATGTTTTACTTTAAAAAACAACGAAAATCGTCTAAAAATATAATGAAAGTTTTTGCTTTCATTTTCCAGTATTTGTTTTAGTTGAGTCTTAATTCTTTTTGTTTGTAGCGAAAGTTGAAAAATCCTTGACTTAACAAAGGATGTATTATATTTTTGCTTTGTTGGCTTTTGCACAAGTGACGTTAAAACCCTTTTTGCTTTAATGGCAACAACTATAGAAATACTAGCAACAATCAAAGTAAACAACAACAATGTAATCGTAGTTAGTTGTCCCCAAAAGCAAGAAATTTGTCTCGTTACAGATAGATTCAATGGGATACAGTCTGCAACGGAATTGAAGCTACACTTTAAAGCAATCTATGCGATTTACAATTTTATGACTTTTTTCAGTTATAAAAAAAAATTCACTAAAAATATTTTTATGTAAACTGAATTTTACAAACCAAATTATACCGTAGAAAAATAATAAAAAAAAAAAAAATAATGGAAATAAATTAAAAGAGTTTTGTGCTAAAAATTGTTCTCCTCGTTAAAATCTGGCAGAAATAATTTTTTTTTTTTAGTTACTGATGAAATTTTAGATATAAAAGTTGATTTTTGTGTAAAACTAACAGCGATGAAAGTTCATTCGTTTTACAATATATGAAACTTTTCCTCTACAAACATTTTACAAATAATAATTATTTTGGCAGAGAAAAAGAAATTATTGAGGAAATAAAAAGCTTGCCGAAAAATCAGTGCTGTTAACTAAAGTTTTGTGGACAAAAATTATGATTAAAAAGGAAAACTTATCTGACATAAGTTAAACAGTAAAATGTCACTAAAACTTTTAAATAATTTTTTTTTTATAATTATTAAATTATCTTTAAGAAAATTTTTATAACATATTGCTACATAAAGGGTGGTACAGTGTGTGATGTTAATTATATGTTACACCTCAATATTTCCCCAACTTAGTTTGAGACTTCTTTGCTTTACTGTTTGACAAATTCAAACCTCGAGAGGTGTACGCAATTGTATAGGGCTTTACAGAAATCGTACATCTTTTAATTTTTTCGTATACGATAGCAAGCAGAGTTGCCACATCTGGGAAAATAGAATTCTCGAATTTTTGTTGAAAAGCCGATTCAACCGTGTAGAGCCAAATTTTTATGCAGATTGCGGGCTGGCGGCATCATTTGGCCGTACTTCTTCCGAAATGAGAAGCAGTTACCGTGAGAAGTGATAATGAATTTTTTTGGCCAGCAGTTTAAGATATAGACCTGCAAAAAATGTGGTTCCAACATGATACGGGCCACTGGTCACACAGGCAACGAAACAATAGCTTGTTATCTTATTAGTCGTGTTATATTAACTAGTGCCGCTGTTCATTGGACTCTACTTAAAAGCTACAGAGTTCGTCAATACGTCAGGAACAAATCAAGATCTTAAGAAATGAGATTATTTTGTACATTATAGACATTTGAACCTCAATTATGTCTTACGAGTCATTGGAGATATATACGAGTATACAGGCCTTCGGATAGAGGAATATCACCGAGCCCTTGGCAAGCATTTGACAGATATATATATATTTTCACATTTAAATAATTGTTAAAGATCGATATATTTTTTAATTTTCTTAACATCGTCCGTTTCAACAGCCTTACGAGATAAAAATATTTTAAATGCCATGAGATTTGCTTCCCACAAATTATCGAAATTTTCTAGACAAACGATGTCACTGATGGAAATTGTAAATCGCATAGATTCAGCTTCTTTTGCCCAGTAATTGCAGATATAGATCTATACATAGAAGACATATCTATATATATAGATATGGAATGTGGTTCCATACTTTTTTTTGAGGAAAGAATAACTTTGTAAATAGTTTTTTTCTTTAAAAAAAATATATATGTATACTAATATATATACTATATATATACTATATATATACTATATATATACTAATATAAATATATATATTTTTTTCTAATTTATCTCTGAAGTCTGACTTACAAAAACAACAAGAACCAAACCGTTTTTATTGGCTGCATTTTTTTTTTAAATTCTTGTCGAATTTATTAAATGCCTTTTAAATGAAATTTGTGGCACAAACCGTGAAGGGCTCTCTCAAGGAAGAACGGCAATAAAATTAGAGCGAAGCACAACCATGGAAAAAGTCGTTCATTTCATTTGCAAATAAACAAACAAATAAAAGTGAAATTCATTACAATTAAGAGTTCTGTGCTAAATATTTATAACATTTCAGATTGCAGTTCATTCTTCTTTGTACTCTTTCCGTTTGCAGGCTCTTGTTTTCATTTTTAATTTTTTTTTTTTTTTAGTTTGTTTTTGTTTTTGTTTTTTGTAGCCTCAAGTGTGCCTTTGGTTTACAATTAACAAATTTAATTTAGTTGTTTTCTGCTGCTGCCCTTCTCTTTAGTTACGAAAACAACACAAAATAATTGAGTGAATTAAGCCAAGCATGGCAACAATTTTAACCCAATTTTATTTCTCTATTTGCGCATTGTTTTTGCCAAAAAAAAAAAATTAAAGAAGAAAAAAAAATTAAATTAAAAAAGAGAACATTTTGTGAATAACAAGAGGAGGAACACAGGAAATAAGAAAAGTGACTTCCAAAGCACAAATAAGGAAACGGAAGGGATAGCGGAGTTAAGTTGGGCCAGTGTGATGTTTTTAAGGCAATTTTCGTATAAAATCAGTTTTAAAAGTGTTTCCTTCAACACCAGTAATGAACGAATAGAAATGGATTGGCTGGAAACAATTAAAGTTTTTAAAACAAAATGCCTGGAAAAAAAAAATTTATTAGAAATTTTTCAAAATCTATTACGCTGACATTTTAATTCAGAAAAAGCATTATCCTTTTTTTATCCTGTGGTTTGAAGATGAACCAATTTTTGGTGTTTTGCAGCTCCTTTCATTATCCTTTTTGAAGTTTTATAATGAAATAAAAATGTCCAATAAGTCGTTTTCAATTGAGGGAAGATAAAATTGTCTTTCAAATTGTCTTTCAAATTGTCTTTCAAAATGTCTTTCAAATTGTCTTTCAAAATGTCTTTCAGTTTGTCATTGCCTGAACTGGTTGATAAGTTCGTTAACTGGAAATTGCTGCAAAGGACATCCATCTGTCATAATAAAATAATTAATTACTTTTTCTCAAATGCCGTAATATCTCATCTGCTAATTGCTTTTAGATTGTTTAAGTGGCACAGGAATACTAATTGTCCACTTAACATAACCCAGCAAACAATTAACATCTGTTTACATATACAGATACTTTAGAGTTCTTTTGCAAAATACAACAAACAATTTACAAAAACTTTGTGTACAAAATTGTATTTGCGTAAAAAGTACTTTATCATAAAAAGCTCATTTTCAGACAAATATAAAAATTTGTTTCCCAAATATTTTATTACACCCAAAAAGTACTATTTGAAAAAATCATTATAAAATTATATGCCTCATATAGAATCAGATTTTCAAAAACAAGCTTCTTATATAAGTAACAAAAATATATATTTTTCCAAAAAAAAAAAAACATCATTCAAAATGTTTTGCTTGTAAAAAGTACTTTATTTAAAAAAGTTGGTTTTTAGAAAAGTGTAAAAGCTTGTTTTCAAAAATTTCAGCTTTGACAGAACTACTGTCTTAAAAAAGGAACCCTTTTCGAAAATTATACATTTTATAAAAAAATGTGTTGAAATTAATGTGGTCATTGAAAAAGTAGCTGCTTGTAAAAGTACTTTTTTCTCTTTTTATGTTTATTATTTTATACGGTTTGTATTAGGCTTGTTTATGAAGCCCACGTATAGACAGTCCTTAAAAATCATTGCACTCTTACTGGCGATTATCGAATGTGGGTGTAAAGGATAGATATATGAGCTTTTGCAATTCGGTGATTCCCCTTTTATATGATACTGAGGAAGTTTGGAACCTTTTCGTATACAGTGCAAACCAAAATCGGATAGTGATAATGATTATTTTGCAATAAAATAAAATTACGAATAATTAAGTTTGTATAAAAGCTTTTATATCAATTTCTTTCAGACATTTATAGGCTGCCTAAGCTTTTTATTTTAATTACTGAAAAGCAAATATTTTTGCGATTTCAAGTCAATTTTAACTCGCGGTTTTGGTTTTATGCAATTTAGAAAACTATGGAACGTATCCATGATGTAGTCTAATCCAGATCAAGTGTGATCTGATATAATTTTTTTTCAGTATTTCGCTACTTCCTTGAGAAGCATCACCGGGAAATATATTAATTAATATTTTCTTTTTTTTATTATATTTTTTATTTTAATTAATATTTATTTTTTATATTTTTTTATATTAATATTTTTTCTGATAATGCTAGATAAAGAATTAGCGAAATACCTAAATATTAAGTTATATATTTAAATTTTTTTATAAAAATAAAAAATAAAAAAAGAGGTCTTGAGCTGGAAACAATTAGACTACTTCAAAATTGGAAAAAGGTAACAATAATAAGATATTTTTTAATACAAGTGAAGTATATTTCAATTCAATTTTTTTATATATACCGTTTTGTAAAACGTTATAGTACGATTATATATTTTCTAAAGTACTTTTATAAAAAAACATTTTTTCGCCAAAATTATGTGCAAACATATACATATTATATAAAATATATTCATTTTATTAAGGAATCCCTTTTTACAGACATATAAAGTACTTTTTTGAAAAATAAAAGTACCTTTTGAAAAAAGTATACATCATTTCCTATTGCTACCTTGGAAAAAAGTACTTTATTTAGAACGTGATTTTTCCCTGAATTATCTTTTCAAAGCATTATCATTTGCCGAAATTTGTCAACTTATAGTTCGCATGAGAAAAATCGCCATCTTATATAAAAAAATTTAACTAAAACTTTTTAAAATATATAGTTTTATATATTTTATGTATATTTATATCTAGTGCTCTCTTATAAATTCTTTATATAGAATTTTAAGGGGATTCGAAAATATTTCGATAATAAAGTACCAAAAAGGCGTACAATTTTCGCGCCCGCTTTTCTGAGGCTAAAAGTAACTTTTACCATATGAAGTAGTGAATGGCTTGCAAAGTTGAAGAATGGGAAAATAAATATTATTGAACGTCAACTTTTTGGAAGAATGATGCGAAATTAATAAAAGTACTTTTTTCATGGTTCGTTTCACTTTTTAGAACTAAAATGCCAAATAGTACCACATATGCCACTTTCCGTATTTTGCTTTTTCTTGTTTTCTTAAAAACATTCGACCGAAACGTGTTAATTCTTTTTCACAATTACTGAGATACGGCAAGGTTTCAAACAAGTGCCAATAACGTGGGGGAACCACAACGTACCCCACCAAATCTTTCACTTTTGTTAGCGTTAATCTCATGTGACTTGGAATGGCGGCTACTTTCAGAAAAAATCTTTAAGACACTTTTATAAACATAGGCGTAGCAGAGGTGCTGGCTGGCTTCCCTTATATGCCAGCTGGAGCTAGGATCTCTGGGAAACACACGGTTGCTACTTAAACCAGGGGACTTGCAACTTAATTAAACAAACATAGATCGCTCCTTCACGTTTTGGACCCGTAGTAAAATATACCCAGCTACGGAGTTCTTGTGTTATCTTAAGCCCTTTTCAATGCTCTAATTATAATTTAAAAAAAAGTACTTTTTAAGAGCATTAACCCTTTGTGCTCTAATTTCCAAGACTAACTTTTTATCAGTAAATTATCTTTAATTCTTCTTTTTGTTTTCTGAAACTTGTATCCGTTGATACTTTCTTGGGGCCAACGCTCTTACTTGCTCACATTGTAATTTAATTCAATTTTTTTATTTCATTTTGCCTTTTGTTGATTGTAAAAATGTTTGCCATTTAGGGTTAAATGCTTTGCAGCACTTTCCTTTATTTGTTGAATGACTTTCTGTTTGTTTTCTGCCATATTTTGTGGCATTAATGAAATTATTTTTTTTTTCTTTTTACGCTTATGCGAGAATACGACTATAATAATAAAAATATATTTTTATATCTGAATATTTAGAGTAAAATTTTTATAAAACTTTTGCCAAGCAAAAACGAAAGAAAAAAATCAAAAAAAAAAAAAATAAAGCAAAGAAGAAAATTTAAATTAAATTGAAATGTGGTTGACGGAAAAGCCGCTCTCTGGTTATGGGCAAAAACAAAAACAAAAACAGAAAAGGACGAAACATCTTTGAATAAGAGAAAGAAAAGCAGCTCTGCACAAAAACAACAATTACGATAAATGCCATACAGCAACGTTGCAGCAGAAGCTTAAAGCTTTACACATCCTTGGATTCCAACCTATTTTCACTTGCACACTTGTGCTGGAACCGTTATATCATTAAAGTGTAACTCTTCTTCTCTTTGTGGCATCAAAACCGAGTTAAAATATGCTGCAAGAAGAGCTGGTTCCTGCACTGGCGGTTGATGTTGGCAGAAAACATGTGCCAACGAACGATAATGATATTTTCGTTTGAACCAACATCCACTAGCAATTCATGCCACTTTATTTACTCCTTTCGTCCTTTTGTAAGAGCATGCCAAGCTGCATTAATTTTTTTTATATCCTTTAATATTAATTTTATTCTTTAAAATCCAGTTGAGGAGTTCTTTTTATATATTTTTTGTTAATTTTTTTTTTTTTGTGCAGAAAGCAATTGTGTCAATAGCAAATTCTGGTCCTGGCAAATAATTTTTTTCCTAAATTTTTAATAATTAATTATCCTTTATAGAACACTGATCACTATTTAATGTTTTCATTTAGGAAATTCCTGTAAAGGCTAATAAATCTATTAATGTTTTTCTATGGAAACTTTTTTATCGAAGCATAAGTAAAAAAAATTATGTAATGTACAGTGGCATAAAAAACTCTACATACGCCTTGATATTTTTGATTGGCAAATAATTACAGCAAAATGCAAAAGTGTATTTTTATATAACTAATCTGGCATTGAAAGGGCTAAAGGTAGTGGCATAAAAAGTTCAAAAATCAATTTTAACCAATTTTTACTAT